>CM069865.1:1977500-2277500 GCA_036172795.1 Pelodytes ibericus | reverse complement strand
CTGTGTATATATCAGTGTGTGTATATAATGTATATCTGTGTATATATAATGTGTGTGTATATAATGTATATCTGTGTATATATCAGTGTGTGTGTATATAATGTATATCTGTGTATATATCAGTGTGTGTATATATAATGTATATGTGTATATATAATGTGTGTGTATATAATGTATATCTGTGTATATATCAGTGTGTGTGTATATAATGTATATCTGTGTATATATCAGTGTGTGTATATATAATGTATATGTGTATATATAATGTGTGTGTATATAATGTATATCTGTGTATATATCAGTGTGTGTGTATATAATGTATATGTGTATATAATGTGTGTGTATATAATGTATATCTGTGTATATATCAGTGTGTGTGTATATATAATGTATATGTGTATATAATGTGTGTGTGTATATAATGTGTGTATACTTGGACTGTAAATGTGAGGCTACAATCATTCTTAAGGTTTAGACCCCGCCCCTAACCAGTAGGGTCATGTGACAGGGGGAGGGGCCAGGGCGCAGTCTAGGATTACCTCTGATCACAAGACCTCGGGGGCGGGCCTAGTCTGAGCATTGTGGGAGTTATAGTGCAGCAGGCATGTTGGTACAGGGAGAGTCAGGGCTGGCTGAGGGTGATCGGCTGGTGTGATCTCGCAGTAACAGGGCGGGAAACCAGCGCGAATTGCACTCTAACCACGCCCACATGACATGATAGGCTGGCGGCCCGAGCTCTGCTTCTGAGCGGGAACCGGCGCGTGCGACTCCCAATCAACTGAAGTGGCGGTAAGGGGGAGGCGGGGCCTAGTAATGTCACACGGGGGGAGGGGCCTATTAATAATCACACACCGTGGGGGGCGGGACCTATTGGATATTACACGGTGAGGGGAGTGTCCTTATAATATCACACACTGTGAGGGGCCTATTAATATCACACACTGTGAGGGGCCTATTAATATCACACACTGTGAGGGGCCTATTAATATCACACACTGTGAGGGGCCTATTAATAATCACACACTGTGAGGGGCCTATTAATATCACACACTGTGAGGGGCCTATTAATATCACACACTGTGAGGGGCCTATTAATATCACACACTGTGAGGGTTCTATTAATAATCACACACTGTGAGGGGCCTATTAATATCACACACTGTGAGGGGCCTATTAATATCACACACTGTGAGGGGCCTATTAATATCACACACTGTGAGGGGCCTATTAATATCACACACTGTGAGGGGCATATTAATATCACACACACACTGTGAGGGGCCTATTAATATCACACACTGTGAGGGGCCTATTAATATCACACACTGTGAGGGGCCTATTAATATCACACACTGTGAGGGGCCTATTAATATCACACACTGTGAGGGGCCTATTAATATCACACACTGTGAGGGGCCTATTAATATCACACACTGTGAGGGGCCTATTAATATCACACACTGTGAGGGGCCTATTAATATCACACACTGTGAGGGGCCTATTAATATCACACACTGTGAGGGGCCTATTAATATCACACACTGTGAGGGGCCTATTAATATCACACACTGTGAGGGCCCTATTAATAATCACACACTGTGAGGGGCCTATTAATATCACACACTGAGGGGCCTATTAATATCACACACTGTGAGGGGCCTATTAATATCACACACTGTGAGGGGCCTATTAATATCACACACTGTGAGGGCCCTATTAATAATCACACACTGTGAGGGGCCTATTAATATCACACACTGAGGGGCCTATTAATATCACACACTGTGAGGGGCCTATTAATATCACACACTGTGAGGGGCCTATTAATATCACACACTGTGAGGGGCCTATTAATATCACACACTGTGAGGGGCATATTAATATCACACACTGTGAGGGGCCTATTAATATCACACACTGTGAGGGGCCTATTAATATCACACACTGTGAGGGGCCTATTAATAATCACACACTGTGAGGGGCCTATTAATAATCACACACTGTGAGGGGCCTATTAATATCACACACTGTGAGGGGCCTATTAATATCACACACTGTGAGGGGCCTATTAATATCACACACTGTGAGGGGCCTATTAATATCACACACTGTGAGGGGCCTATTAATATCACACACTGTGAGGGGCCTATTAATATCACACACTGTGAGGGGCCTATTAATAATCACACACTGTGAGGGGCCTATTAATATCACACACTGTGAGGGGCCTATTAATATCACACACTGTGAGGGGCCTATTAATATCACACACTGTGAGGGGCCTATTAATATCACACACACACTGTGAGGGGCCTATTAATATCACACACTGTGAGGGGCCTATTAATATCACACACTGTGAGGGGCCTATTAATATCACACACTGTGAGGGCCCTATTAATATCACACACTGTGAGGGGCCTATTAATATCACACACTGTGAGGGGCCTATTAATATCACACACACTGTGAGGGGCCTATTAATATCACACACACACTGTGAGGGGCCTATTAATATCACACACACACTGTGAGGGGCCTATTAATATCACACACTGTGAGGGGCCTATTAATATCACACACTGTGAGGGGCCTATTAATATCACACACACACTGTGAGGGGCCTATTAATATCACACACTGTGAGGGGCCTATTAATATCACACACAATGAGGGGCCTATTAATATCACACACTGTGAGGGGCCTATTAATATCACACACACACTGTGAGGGGCCTATTAATATCACACACACACTGTGAGGGGCCTATTAATATCACACACTGTGAGGGGCCTATTAATATCACACACTGTGAGGGGCCTATTAATATCACACACTGTGAGGGGCATATTAATATCACACACTGTGAGGGGCCTATTAATATCACACACTGTGAGGGGCATATTAATATCACACACTGTGAGGGGCCTATTAATATCACACACTGTGAGGGGCATATTAATATCACACACTGAGGGGCCTATTAATAATCACACACTGTGAGGGGCCTATTAATATCACACACTGTGAGGGGCATATTAATATCACACACTGTGAGGGGCATATTAATATCACACACTGTGAGGGGCCTATTAATATCACACACTGTGAGGGGCATATTAATATCACACACTGTGAGGGGCATATTAATATCACACACTGTGAGGGGCATATTAATATCACACACTGTGAGGGGCCTATTAATATCACACACTGTGAGGGGCATATTAATATCACACACACACTGTGAGGGGCCTATTAATAATCACACACCGTGGGGGGCGGGACCTATTGTATATTACACGGTGAGGGGAGTGTCCTTATAATATCACACACTGTGAGGGGCCTATTAATATCACACACTGTGAGGGGCCTATTAATATCACACACTGTGAGGGGCCTATTAATATCACACACTGTGAGGGGCCTATTAATATCACACACTGTGAGGGGCCTATTAATATCACACACTGTGAGGGGCCTATTAATATCACACACACACTGTGAGGGGCCTATTAATCACACACACTGTGAGGGGCCTATTAATCACACACACTGTGAGGGGCCTATTAATATCACACACTGTGAGGGGCCTATTAATATCACACACTGTGAGGGGCCTATTAATATCACACACTGTGAGGGGCCTATTAATATCACACACTGTGAGGGGCCTAGTAATATCACACACTGTGAGGGGCCTATTAATATCACACACTGTGAGGGGCCTAGTAATATCACACACACACTGTGAGGGGCCTATTAATCACACACACTGTGAGGGGCCTATTAATCACACACACTGTGAGGGGCCTATTAATATCACACACTGTGAGGGGCCTATTAATATCACACACTGTGAGGGGCCTATTAATATCACACACTGTGAGGGGCATATTAATCACACACACTGTGATGGGCTTATTAATATCACACACTGTGAGGGGTCTATTAATATCACACACTGTGAGGGGTCTATTAATATCACACACTGTGAGGGGCCTATTAATATCACACACTGTGAGGGGCCTATTAATATCACACACTGTGAGGGGCATATTAATCACACACACTGTGAGGGGCTTATTAATATCACACACTGTGAGGGGCCTATTAATCACACACACAATGAGGGGCCTATTAATATCACACACTGTGAGGGGCCTATTAATCACACACACAATGAGGGGCCTATTAATATCACACACTGTGAGGGGCCTATTAATCACACACACAATGAGGGGCCTATTAATATCACACACTGTGAGGGGCATATTAATCACACACACTGTGAGGGGCTTATTAATATCACACACTGTGAGGGGCCTATTAATCACACACACAATGAGGGGCCTATTAATATCACACACTGTGAGGGGCCTATTAATATCACACACTGTGAGGGGCATATTAATCACACACACTGTGAGGGGCTTATTAATATCACACACTGTGAGGGGCCTATTAATCACACACACAATGAGGGGCCTATGAATATCACACACGGTGTGGGGCGGGACCTAGTAATATCACACACTGTGAGGGGCCTATTAATATCACACACTGTGAGGGGCCTATTAATATCACACACTGTGAGGGGCCTAGTAATATCACACACTGTGAGGGGCCTATTAATATCACACACTGTGAGGGGCCTATTAATATCACACACTGTGAGGGGCCTATTAATATCACACACTGTGAGGGGCCTAGTAATATCACACACTGTGAGGGGCCTATTAATATCACACACTGTGAGGGGCCTAGTAATATCACACACACACACTGTGAGGGTCCTATTAATATCACACACTGTGAGGGGCCTATTAATATCACACACTGTGAGGGGCATATTAATCACACACACTGTGAGGGGCCTATTAATATCACACACTGAGGGGCATATTAATATCACACACTGTGAGGGGCCTAGTAATATCACACACACACTGTGAGGGGCCTATTAATATCACACACTGTGAGGGGCATATTAATCACACACACTGTGAGGGGCCTATTAATATCACACACTGTGAGGGGCCTATTAATATCACACACTGTGAGGGGCATATTAATCACACACACTGTGAGGGGCCTATTAATATCACACACTGTGAGGGGCCTATTAATCACACACACAATGAGGGGCATATTAATATCACACACTGAGTGGCCTATTAATATCACACACTGTGAGGGGCCTATTAATATCACACACTGTGAGGGGCCTATTAATATCACACTGTGAGGGGCCTATTAATATCACACACTGTGAGGGGCCTATTAATATCACACACAATGAGGGGCCTATTAATATCACACACTGTGAGGGGCCTATTAATATCACACACTGTCAGGGGCCTATTAATATCACACACTGTCAGGGGCCTATTAATATCACACACTGTCAGGGGCCTATTAATATCACACTGTCAGGGACCTATTAATATAACACTGTCAGGGGCCTAGTAATATCACACACGGTGAGGGGAGGGGTCTCTAATATAACACACCATGAGGGGAGGGGTCAATAATATCACCCACCGTGAGGGGAGGGACCTAATAATATAAAACACTGTAATGGGAGGGGCCTATTAATATAAAACACCATCATGGGAGGGGTCTATAATATAACACACGGTGAGGGGAGGGGCCCATTAATATCGCACAAGGTGAGGGGAGGGGTCTATTAATATAAAACACTAATGGGAGGTGTCTATAATATAACATGAGGGGAGGGGCCTATTAATATCACACAGGGTGAGGGGAGGTGGTCTATAATATAACTTTGAGGGTAGGGGACTAATATCACACAAGGTGAGGGGAGTGGTCTATAATATCACACGCGGTAAAGGGAGGGGTCTCTAATATTACACACGGTGAGGGGAGCGGTCTATAATATAACACACAGTGAGGGGAGGCGTCTATAATATCACACACGGTAAAGGGAGGGGTCTCTAATATTACACACGGTGAGGGGAGCGGTCTATAATATAACACAGTGAGGGGGGGCGTCTATAATATCACACACAGTAAAGGGACGGGTCTCTTATATCACACACGGTGAGGGGAGGGGTCTCTAATATCACACACGGCGAGGGGTCTATAATATAACACACGTGAGGGGAGGGGGTCCATAATATAACACACGGTAAAGGGAGGGGGTCTCTAATATCACACACAGTGTGTGGAGGGGTCTATAATATCACACAGGGTGAAGGGAGGGGTCTATAATATCACACAGGGTGAGGGGAGGGGTCTATAATATAACACACCATGAGAAGAGCGGTCTATAATATCACACAGGGTTTTTTTTTTTATGAGGGGAGGAGTCTATTACACACCACAAGGGGGAGGAGTCTAGTAATATTATTACACACCATGAAGGGGGGGGGGGTGTATTAATATTATCTTTCTATGTAATATAATCCATAATATCTATCTACAAGCTGCTCCTCTTCTCTGCCCCCGGATATTTAGTTACTGGGTAATGGCCACACTGCAGAAGATCAAATCTCCCCAGAGCCAACAAACCTGCGGGGTAAGTTGTGACCACAGAAGGAGCTTCTCACTTCCCGCAGTGCTAGTCTCAGAGCCAGGCACAGCATTGCCCATTTTTATTATTGATGGAATAAGCTTTGCATTTATCATGAGACAGGATAATGTGTCTGTAAGTAAACAGGACTGGTTCTCTAAACAGTGATCTGTGGTGAGTCAAATTGCACATTTCAGACCAAACTAGCAGCGTTTGGGGGTTATTCACTCTGTGTAATATTGTTCCGGACTTGGTCCCCAAGATATACACTGTATATGGACAAAAGTATTAGAACACACCTCTTAATGAGTGAATTTAGGAGTTTCAATCAGACCCATTGCCACAGGTGTATCCAATCAGGCACCTAGACATGTATTCTGTATTTACATTCTGAAGAGCTCGTGAATTCATGCGTGGTACTGTGATAGGATGCTACCACCGCTGGGTGAAAAATCCAAGGTGTGTGAAAGTCACCAATGCTCTGCTGATTCCACAGCTGAAGATTCCAGACTTCCACTGGCATCAATATCGGCACAAAAACTGTGCAGCAGGAACTTCATGGAATGGGTTCCCATGGCCAAGCAGCTGTATGCGAGCCTCACATCACCAAGTACAATGCCAAGCGTCAGATCGAGTGGTGTAAAGCATGCCGCCACTGGACTCTGGAGCAGCTGTATGCAAGCCTCACATCACCAAGTACAATGCCAAGCGTCAGATCGAGTGGTGTAAAGCATGCCGCCACTGGACTCTGGAGCAGCTGCGTGCAAGCCTCACATCACCAAGTACAATGCCAAGCATCGGATCGAGTGGTGTAAAGCATGCCACCACTGGACTCTGGAGCAGCTGCGTGCAAGCCTCACATCACCAAGTACAATGCCAAGCATCGGATCGAGTGGTGTAAAGCATGCCGCCACTGGACTCTGGAGCAGCTGTATGCAAGCCTCACATCACCAAGTACAATGCCAAGCATAGGATCGAGTGGTGTAAAGCATGCTGCCACTGGACTCTGGAGCAGCTGCATGCAAGCCTTACATCACCAAGTACAATACCAAGCGTCGGATCGAGTGGTGTAAAGCATGCCACCACTGGACTCTGGAGCAGCTGCATGCAAGCCTCACATCACCATGTACAATGCCAAGCGTCGGATCGAGTGGTGTAAAGCATGCCACCACTGGACTCTGGAGCAGCTGCATGCAAGCCTCACATCACCAAGTACAATACCAAGCATCGGATCGAGTGGTGTAAAGCATGCCGCCACTGGACTCTGGAGCAGCTGCATGCAAGCCTCACATCACCAAGTACAATGCCAAGCGTTGGATTGAGTGGTGTAAAGCATGCCACCACTGGACTCTGGAGCAGCTGCATGCAAGCCTCACATCACCAAGTACAATACCAAGCATCGGATCGAGTGGTGTAAAGCATGCCACCACTGGACTCTGGAGCAGCTGCATGCAAGCCTCACATCACCATGTACAATGCCAAGCGTCGGATCGAGTGGTGTAAAGCATGCCACCACTGGACTCTGGAGCAGCTGCATGCAAGCCTCACATCACCAAGTACAATACCAAGCATCGGATCGAGTGGTGTAAAGCATGCCGCCACTGGACTCTGGAGCAGCTGCATGCAAGCCTCACATCACCAAGTACAATGCCAAGCGTTGGATCGAGTGGTGTAAAGCATGCCGCCACTGGACTCTGGAGCAGCTGCATGCAAGCCTCACATCACCAAGTACAATGCCAAGCATCGGATCGAGTGGTGTAAAGCATGCCGCCACTGGACTCTGGAGCAGCTGTATGCAAGTCTCACATCACCAAGTACAATGCCAAGCATCGGATCAAGTGGTGTAAAGCATGCCGCCACTGGACTCTGGAGCAGCTGCATGCAAGCCTCACATCACCAAGTATAATGCCAAGCATCGGATCGAGTGGTGTAAAGCATGCCGCCACTGGACTCTGGAGCAGCTGCATGCAAGCCTCACATCACCAAGTACAATGCCAAGCATCGGATCAAGTGGTGTAAAGCATGCCGCCACTGGACTCTAAAGCAGTGTAAACAGTCTCCTAAATGGCTCCCAGCCCCCTATACAATAAGATTACAAGTGCTATACAAGGGAGCCTGGTGTGCTAATAAATTCCCCCTGACAATGATGGGCATATGTAATTCACTTCCTACCCATACACTATGCCCAAAGCTCCCAGAATAAAAATAAATACCCTGCCCACCCAATACATAATACCCAGGGCGACATAATATTAATTTACCCTCCAGGATCTTGCCCATGGCCCCAGTCATAAATGAGAAATAAACAAAAATGATCCCCTCTTATCTGGGGACCGCCCTATGGGCCCTGAATCACAATCAATAAATTAAGATAGCCCTTTCTACCTTGCCCAGCTAGTGTGGGGGGGGGGGGGGGGGGGGAAATACTCTTAATTTAAAAAAAATGCAGAATTTTTGAGTGCTATGAGGAAAAATCTAAATAATGCCCTGTAAATAAGATATTACCTGAATAATATGGCTTTTGATCAACAACGGACACAAATGAATCCACGTATAACTAAAAAAAACTTCACCAACAAACAATATATCAAAAAAACACCCTGCTCCTGTCGCTAATGGTTTGCTCTAATAAAATACCCCTAGAGCTGAGACAGGGAGGCTTCAGATTGGCTGACATCAGTCATACACCTCCTACGCTCCCGAGCTGAGATTTCATTCTGGTTGACTGAGAGCAAACCATTATATATATATATATATATATATATATATTTCTTTTTATGTTACACATTTACCGTATTTATCGGCGTATAACATGCACTTTTTCTCCCTGAAAATAGGGGGGAAATGATGTGTGCGTGTTATACGCCGAAAAAAAAATAAAATCTAAAACTTACCTCGTCCCTACTCTGTCCCCCGGTGCTCTGAAGCTGCGTGGCTGTGAGGGAAGCGTTGTGAGCTTCCCTTCAGCCGCGCGGTCAATAAAGTGTGTTTTTTTTTTAAACAAACTTTATTGTTCTGCGGGGCTGGAGGGGAGCTCACAACCCTTCCCTCACAGCCACGCAGCTTCAGAGCACCGGGGGACAGAGCAGGAACAAGGTAAGTGCTGGGGTCTGGGGAAGGGAGGGGGGAGGAGGGTGGCATAACAAGCATACTAAGGGGCAATATCCTGGCATATTAAATGGCATATTGGGGGCAATATCCTGGCATATTGGGGGAAATATCCTGCATATTAAATGGCATATTGGGGGCAATATAATGGCATATTAAATGGCATATTGGGGGCAATATCCTGGCATATTGGGGGAAATATCCTGCATATTAAATGGCATATTGGGGGCAATATCATGGCATATTAAATGGCATATTGGGGGCAATATCCTGGCATATTAAAATGGCATATTGGGGGCAATATAATGGCATATTAAATGGCATATTGGGGGCAATATCATGGCATATTAAATGGCATATTGGGGGCAATATCATGGCATATTAAATGGCATATTGGGGGCAATATCCTGGCATATTAAATGGCATATTGGGGGCAATATCATGGCATATTAAATGGCATATTGGGGGCAATATCATGGCATATTAAATGGCATATTGGGGGCAATATCCTGGCATATTAAAATGGCATATTGGGGGCAATATAATGGCATATTAAATGGCATATTGGGGGCAATATCATGGCATATTAAATGGCATATTGGGGGCAATATCCTGGCATATTAAATGGCATATTGGGGGCAATATCATGGCATATTAAATGGCATATTGGGGGCAATATCATGGCATATTAAATGGCATATTGGGGGCAATATCCTGGCATATTAAATGGCATATTGGGGGCAATATCATGGCATATTAAATGGCATATTACATGGCATATTGGGCGCGTGTTATACGCCGATAAATACGGTAATTCAGGTAAAATGATATTTACAGGGCACCTTTTGTGTGCCAGGGTGGCCACTTTGTACAGGTATTGGGCAATAATTAAGGAATGCCCCCTCCCACAGCTGTACAATGGGCTGGGTGTGGTTTCCATTTATTGAATTTTTGGATTCTGTTATCCCAGGCCTTTGGACTTGAAAAGAATTCTTTTGCTTCCACTTTTGAATTGAATGGGAGTGAGTTACCTCTCGGCCAGCTTCACCTCATCTCGATCTCTTGCAAAATGGTGGAGGTCGAGGTTAGTGTCACTCGTATATTAGATGGACCCCTATGTATTTACAATCCAATGTCATGAAAGTCCCTGATGGTGTAACGTCAGATGTCCCAATACTTTTATCCATATAGTGAACATCCCGCTGTATATATTGTATAAAACACTTTATAAATAAAAGGTGCGTTGAGGGGAGATGAACATTTCATCTCACAAATTTAGCTGCATCACAAGAAGCTGTATATCTCTATTAGTGAATAGCCCCCAGGCTTTTTTCCTGCCAGTTCTGCTATTTTTGGACTGAATTGTTAGGGTGTGTTCAGTTGACTGATCATTAAATCTCTGACCTAATGGTTAACACGTAATCCAAGTAGTGCAGTAGTAATCGGTTATATGTGAGTTATTTCACTTTCATTTTATAGTGGTCTTCACTGTTTCCAGTTGAAATACAGACCCCCACACAGTCTCTGGTCTTTGTAAAAAGAATGATTGCCGTCTCAGTGTCCTGCATCACTTATCTCCGCGGCATTTTCCCTGAAGATGCTTACAGGATGCGTTATTTAGAAGGTAATTTGGCATATTAAAACACGTGTCTGCATGTTCCCAAAATGTTCTGCTCATTAATATTATATGTATTAGACACCGGAGCGGTAAACGATTACCAGACACAACACACCTCATAATATGGACATTAAAATAACACTTTTGTAAATTTTTATTTTCTGCAATGTAAATCCTAGAGCTCGGTATAAAGATTTTGAGAGAAGACAGCTCCTACCCTCGCGCATCAAAAATAATAAAGTGGTGAGTGGTTCATTTTTGTTATTTCACGAAAGTTTGAAACACAGCAGTTTGGATAATTAGAAACAGTGGGAGGGGAGGTTTAGGATGTTCCCAAAGAGCCGGCGTGCGTTTACAATGTTCCCATAGAGCCGGCGTGCGTTTACAATGTTTCCATAGAGCCGGCATGCGTTTACAATGTTCCCATAGAGCTGGCGTGCGTTTACAATGTTCCCATAAAGCCGGCGCGTGTTCAGGATATTTCCATAGAGCCGGCGCGTTTACAATGTTCCCATAGAGCCGGCGCGCGTTTACAATGTTTCCATAGAGCCGGCGCGTGTTTAGGATATTTACATAGAGCCGGCGCGTGTTTAGGATATTTACATAGAGCCGGCGCGTGTTTAGGATATTTACATAGAGCCGGCGCGTGTTTAGGATATTTACATAGAGCCGGCGCGTGTTTAGGATATTTACATAGAGCCGGCGCGTGTTTAGGATATTTACATAGAGCCGGCGCGTGTTTAGGATATTTACATAGAGCCGGCGCGTGTTTAGGATATTTACATAGAGCCGGCGCGTGTTTAGGATATTTACATAGAGCCGGCGCGTGTTTAGGATATTTACATAGTGCCGGCGCGTGTTTAGTATATTTACATAGAGCCGGCGCGTGTTTAGGATATTTACATAGAGCCGGCGCGTGTTTAGGATATTTACATAGAGCCGGCGCGTGTTTAGGATATTTACATAGTGCCGGCGCGTGTTTAGGATATTTACATAGCGCCGGCGCGTGTTTAGGATATTTACATAGAGCAGGCGCGTGTTTAGGATATTTACATAGAGCCGGCGCGTGTTTAGGATATTTACATAGAGCCGGCGCGTGTTTAGGATATTTACATAGAGCCGGCGCGTGTTTAGGATATTTACATAGAGCCGGCGCGTGTTTAGGATATTTACATAGAGCCGGCGCGTGTTTAGTATATTTACATAGAGCAGGCGCGTGTTTAGGATATTTACATAGAGCAGGCGCGTGTTTAGGATATTTACATAGAGCCGGTGCGTGTTTAGGATATTTACATAGAGCCGTAGGATTTTTAGGATATTTCCATAGAGCCGGCGCGTATTTAGGATATTTACATAGAGCCGGAGGATGTTTAGGATGGTTACATAGAGCCGACGCGCGTTTACAATGTTTACATAGAGCCAGCACGCGTTTACGATATTTACGTAGAGCCGACGTGCGTTTAGGATGGTTATATAGAGCTGGCGGGCGTTTAGGATGGTTACATAGAGCTGGCGGGCGTTTAGGATGTTTTTAGTAAATATTAAGATTAGTAATTTGCTTCATATGTGATAAGATTTACAAACCACCAGCACGCACAATCTCAATACATATATTATTTTATCCTATAGGATGAAAGGATGTTTTGATGCATTAGAAAAAAAATATGTAAGTAACATTTTACTTTGATATAGGTGGAAAATAGACACACAGACAACTCAGAGCCAGGATGATAGATCTAAAGCACTATGATCATCAGTGTTTCCAATGAACTGCAGAGAACATTTCTAGAGCTTTATTCATGAAAGAGAAAAAGTATCCAATTCAGCTGAACTGATTTGTGATTTGGAGAATTCTTCCAACTCAGCCTTAAAGGGAAAGTCTAGTCCCCAAACTCACTTTGGTGCAAGATGAAGATTACTGCTTGTATAGTACACAGGCTTTTTTTCCCCAGTGTTATTTGATACAGGTATTCTCCATAAATCACATTTGTAATATTCTACTCAAGCCCTCCCCCTGCATCCTATCCTACAGGTACTGCCTTATTGATTGTGTAGGCACAGAGCATGTATCAGTTTTTTTGTAATGAGTCATTTCCTCTGCTGCTGGAATAGATTGCATGGTGTGGAACCTAAGCGACCATACACTTAACTGTGCAACACATTGTCTGATGACATTCCTAGAGAAATGGGATATTCCATTTATTTGAATGACATTATTCTCATCTGTTCCTGCCTGCAGCAAATAAAAATAATAATAAAGAAATTGACTTTTACTATTGTGGGAAGTCCTGGTTTCTTGCAAACTGCTGTAATTTCACAAATTCATCTATTCATTTTCAGCAATGCAAAATGTAACCTACTCTTGTAAAGTACTATGAATGTTCTTTAATATGCATTACAATTTAAAAGATGCATTTTGGTCACCAGAGGTTTGAAATTCCTTTCTCGGTTCCAGGAATTCTCTCCTTTCATGAATAAAACCCCTATTAAATTTCAACGTTTATTTTTCAAGTGTGTCCGGAGTGTAGAACGATATTACACACACGTCAGCATTTCAAACAATACATACATATTCTGCATGGTTTTACATATAGATATCTGAATTCGGGACGTCCCATTGTACAGTATAATGTGTGGGCCCTGTGAAAAATGAGTTGTTATTATTTGAACACTTGCTAATTTTTATTTTTCTTGCAGCTGCAAATGGTGGTGCTTGGAGTGAGTAAGATTTGCAATTGTGCATGTTCCACATATTGATACCCTATGCAGATTAAACTGCCAGCAAAATGAACTGCTGTTTAATTGAAAGATTGCATCTCGTGAACACATTTTAAATGGAAATGCTTTACCCCCTTTGTTGCGCATGGTGCTTGCGTCCCAAACGACGCAAGCACCAAAACGCCGTACTATGCCGTCCTAACGACTTTAAGGCACTAAAAGTCAGGACGGCATAGTACGTCCTAACGTCATGAAGGGGTTAATGAATGAATACAAATAAAGCACATTTTTGATCCCTGTTTGATTGTGTAGCTCTACTATAGGGGAGAAATCTTCAGTCATAAAAGGAACATGTAGCTCAATCGAGCTATCCAGAGCAAAGATTCTAACCAACATGTCTGCCCCCTGATAGAGCTATCCAGAGCAAAGATTCTAACCAACATGTCTGCCCCCTGATAGAGCTATACAGGGCAAAGATTCTAAACAACATGTCCACCCCTGATAAAGCTATACAGGGCAAAGATTCTAAACAACATGTCTGCCCCTGATAGAGCTATACAGGGCAAAGATTCTAAACAACATGTCCACCCCTGATAGAGCTATACAGGGCAAAGATTCTAAACAACATGTCTGCCCCTGATAGAGCTATACAGAGCAAAGATTCTAACCAACATGTCTGCCCCCTGATAGAGCTATACAGAGCAAAGATTCTAACCAACATGTCTGCCCCCTGATAGAGCTATCCAGAGCAAAGATTCTAACCAACATGTCTGCCCCCTGATAGAGCTATACAGGGCAAAGATTCTAAACAACATGTCCGCCCCCTGATAGAGCTATACAGGGCAAAGATTCTAAACAACATGTCCGCCCACTGATAGAGCTATACAGAGCAAAGATTCTAAACAACATTTCTGCCCCTGATAGAGCTATACAGAGCAAAGATTCTAAACAACATGTCCACCCCCTGATAGTGCTATACAGAGCAAAGATTCTAACCAACATGTCCGCCCCCTGATAGAGCTATCCAGAGCAAAGATTCTAACCAACATGTCTGCCCCCTGATAGAGCTATACAGGGCAAAGATTCTAAACAACATGTCCGCCCCCTGATAGAGCTATACAGGGCAAAGATTCTAAACAACATGTCCGCCCACTGATAGAGCTATACAGAGCAAAGATTCTAAACAACATTTCTGCCCCTGATAGAGCTATACAGAGCAAAGATTCTAAACAACATGTCCACCCCCTGATAGAGCTATACAGAGCAAAGATTCTAAACAACATTTCTGCCCCTGATAGAGCTATACAGAGCAAAGATTCTAAACAACATGTCTGACCCCTGATAGAGCTATACAGAGCAAAGATTCTAAACAACACGTCCGCCCCCTGATAGAGCTACACAGAGCAAAGATTCTAAACAACATGTCTGTCCCCTGATAGAGCTATACAGAGCAAAGATTCTAAACAACATGTCCATCCCCTTATAGAGCTATACAGGGCAAAGATTCTAAATAACATGTCCGCCCACTGATAGGGCTATACAGAGCAAAGATTCTAAACAACATGTCCATCCCCTTATAGAGCTATACAGGGCAAAGATTCTAAACAACATGTCCGCCCACTGATAGAGCTATACAGGGCAAAGATTCTAAACAACATGTCCATCCCCTGATAGAGCTATCCAGAGCAAAGATTCTAAACAACATGTCCACCCTGTAAGAGCTATACAGGGCAAAGATTCTAAACAACATATCCATCCCCTGATAGAGCTATACAGAGCAAAGATTCTAAACAACATGTCCACCCCCTGATAGAGCTATACAGAGCAAAGATTCTAAATAACATGTCCGCCCACTGATAGGGCTATACAGAGCAAAGATTCTAAACAACATGTCCACCCTGTAAGAGCTATACAGGGCAAATATTCTAAACAACATATCCATCCCCTGATAGAGCTATACAGAGCAAATATTCTAAACAACATGTCCACCCCCTGATAGAGCTATACAAAGCAAAGATTCTAAATAACATGTCCGCCCACTGATAGGGCTATACAGAGCAAAGATTCTAAACAACATGTCTGCCCCCTGATAGAGCTATACAGAGCAAAGATTCTAACCAACATGTCTGCCCCCTGATAGAGCTATACAGAGCAAAGATTCTAAACAACATGTCCACCCCCTGATAGAGCTATACAGAGCAAAGATTCTAAACATGTCCGTCCCCTGATAGAGCTATACAGAGCAAAGATTCTAACCAACATGTCAGCCTACTGATAGAGCTATACAGGGCATGTTGTATCTTTATGGCAAAACTGGGGCTCATAACCCTCTTGAAGGTAAAAAGGTCTAGTAACAAACAGTGATATAATTCGGAAAGTGAGAAGTAGTTACATGAAAATGATGTAACACACATATTATATATATATTTCTTTGGTTTATTCTCCAGGTTTACAAGAATACTGAAGACCCCAATGTAATGTATAGATATATCGGTTACTTACTGGAACTTTAAATAATACATCTTGGGGAAGTGAAATAAAAACGCTTTGTCCTTTATGTTTCAGAGCTTGATTGAATCCTACCAGTTTAAATTTAATTACACAACCAAAGGACCAGAGATGGATATTGTCAGGTAACTTCATACAGCATTATATTCATAAACAGAATATAAACATAAGCACAGGTTTAAACGGGATTAAGTAGGGATTGGGAAGGGGGTATTACCAAAATAGTGACAAGACAAAGCTGTGAATTTGAGGAGATGTGACTCATGTCCAATACTTTATCGCCTTTCTTTTCATTAGAGACAAAAATCTTCTGGCAAAGGTCACCATGAGCGATATTAAAAGTGCGTCAGTTACTCTAATTCGAAAACTTTTCCTTTTGATGCACAATTTGGGACCACTGCCCAGTGATGTGTCACTGACCATGAAATTATTCTACTATGATGCAGGTATGTTATACACGTGTGCACCTTGAAGATTACATACATAGAACCGAAATGTTATTCCCACATTAAATATATTTGGTCATCGGGGGAAGTGACACTATATGGCTCCCGCTATTTGTATCATATAGGCATGCATACCGCTACTCGGTGTAAACAGGCTTCATCATTAGCACAGACAGCTGTCTCTCCAGGGCATCCCAGAGATTGTACTGGCAGCATGTTTCATGCTTCCAGTCAACATGATGCATAGCTCTGTACTCTGCACCTCTTTCAAAGAGCTCTGGGAATAAGTGAGAAAGATGTGGCTGTCTTGTTGTATAGTATAAATCATTAACCAGTGATAGTTAATGAACATGCGTTAGATGCTCTATCAGCCACTGAACTTGAATGAAAAGTAACGTTATTAAGACTGACAAGATCTCGAGCCAATGTCTGTGTCCTCTCTACATTCTGTCATCCAGTGAGCAGGTAACCGCTCTACATGGCGTATGTTTTATCTGATGCATGTAATCTGTGTGTAAATTCAGTGACGCCTCCGCAGTACCAACCTCCTGGCTTCAAGGAGGGAGAGACTTGTACCGTCCTGTTTGAGGGTAACCCTGTGCAGGTCAAGCTAGCAGATGTGGCCACTCCATTCCACGTGTTAAAAGTGCGTGTGACCACGGAGCAAGGCAGAATGGAAAGCATGGATAGACAGGCCATGCTGGAGGAGCAGGAAGAGCCACAGATGGAGCCGGGAGATAACGTAAGACAATAAAATTACACTTAGAAACCTAAACCAGAGAAATAGAATGAATTGTTACAGGAAAGATCCGCCAGGTTTATATTAAAAACAATAGATCACCTAACCTGCACATCTCCCAAATCTGAATACATAGCCCTGCAAGTTCCTGAAACGTGGCACCATCCAGCCACGCCAGGCTACTGCTTCAACAAAGTCAGGTCAGTCCCAGCACAAGCCCATTTAAACCCTCTCTGCCCAATGCACTAGGTAAAAAAACAACCAGCAAACATCCGAAAATTAAATACAAATACTAAAAACTAAAATAAAAGCAGAGATACAGAAAAAAGTGACCTCGTTACAAAGCACAATTAATGTATAGACATTGGGAAAAGATCCGACCATCTATTCAATGCTACCGTATGGATATCATTTTTATATTTTAAACAACCATATTGATGTATATATACAGCTTCTGTGGAGCGGATAAGCATGTGATATTAAATGAATGTGTCGGAGAGATTTCTTTATTTATAAGGGCTGAATAATCACTGGGAGTGCGGATTGCATTAAATTAATTCGCCTTCAAAGAACTTTATTAACTTGTGAAGAATAAGAAAGTTATCAGTCTCTGCTCATTTACAAACATGTTTCATGTAAATTATACCTCAAACAACACACTTCATTCATGAAAGACAATTTAAAGTGAACGGTAGACATTTTCCAAGTCGGCTACTTTGGCATTAAGTCTGAAATTTCCTTCTTAATTCCCTGCACATCTTGCTTTCACTGCTGCCAATTATCACCAAGAATTCCTCTTGCCTTCATGACAGCGCATATCCGATTAACATGAGAGGGACAAACCGATGGTCCAAACCACCAATCAGGAAATCAGTCTAGTTACAGACGAGACAGCCAGGAAGAGACCCTCTATATATAGGTATATAGAGGGTCTTCCATTTCAGTCTATTGTTTAACGCTGTAACCATCCGGTGTCTGTGTTCCTGGCTGTCGATCGTGAAGTGATCGGAGCCAGGAACACGCAACATCCGACTGCCGACATCCCGCGATACTACCTGGAAGTTCGGGCGTGACGGGATGCGGGAGATGTAACGAACGCTCGGTTTGAGGAGAGGGTGGCCTGACACTGGGGATCCCGCTGCAAGTCTGATGCAGTGATGAGTTGTTTAATGTAGGACATTTCATGCCGTCCTACTAGAATCCTGGCACTAAAAAGTAGGACGGCATGGAATGTCCTACAGGCGGGAAGGGGTTACAGGGATTATAAATGGTATTGGCAAAATAAAAGAAATGTATGTTATAAATGTGTCTGTGGGGTCTCATGACTGGCATCACCTGTGGCCACCAGAAGGTGCCATATGGGGTTACCAAAAAACACAGATATACCAAGACCAATCAAGACAAATCAATGCACAATATTTTAAAAGACATTACACAGTTATGAAATGAATCAAGCCCCATATGTTTTTTCTCCTAAATACAGTGGTGGTGCAGGGAGTTGGGCTGTATGCATCAAGGTATTTTCTGGGGCAAAGTCCTAATCTTTTCTTCGGTTACCATGGCAACTGTTCCACATTTATTGACCTTGATACATGACCCCCATTTATTCGTTGTATATTCACCTGCATAACAAGTTAGAGAGGGGTTTTAGAATAGCACATATAGTATTTTGATTGTAGTTACGATTTTCCTTAGGTTCATGGGACCCATGTTATCAAAAAAGCCAAAATAAAACAAACACAGAGGAAAAGAAAACATTAAAGACGTGGAGATCTTTCCAAGAGATTTATTATTTGGATTTTTTCGTTTGACATTATGGTTGGAACGTTCACTTGGTTAGATTTCGATTTGTATGGAGTTTTTTTTCTTGTTGCCAAACAAAATATACATCTGTATACATCTGAGAAATAAATACACAGTACTGAACAGTTACCTGCTTGTTATTTAACCGGTACTTGTCCTTGTGGATATAGCTGGTTTGAAGAAGAGGTTAATAAAGGAGTACCATTGGGTAACAGTAAATGTATCTATAATAAAGACTCATGAATTTATAAATAAAAGAACTATCCATGGACCAAGATAATTTCATTGTTACCATATCCCTGCAATCTAAAGTAGAAATAAAATAAATTTAACACGTTCGCTGATCTGAATAAAGATCCATGCACCAAAAAGGCATTAACGATGGGTAAATAATTTCATTCAGTTCATAAAACAGTATATGTATACCACATACAACTCAAATTCCAAGGAATTAATAAATAGCTCACAGATAGGATTTACAAAAGGTCCCAAAGAGTACATATCACAACAAATCTTAAATACCACTGATAAAGTGACTAATCAAATATTAGTGTCTGCTCCTTTCATGCTTTCACTGTCAGAAGACAACTCGTTTCACACCCATGGAATTGTTACACTGCTTTACTATCCCTTCAACCCCTCACACTTTCCTTCTAAATTTGATATGAAAAATCTTTTACACATCGATAAACACCAAAAATTAAACCAGGTAAATAGATTTGTCCTTAGCTTAGAAATAGCCCACTTGTAGGGGTTTTTCTGTTGCTTTTTGCAAGTTATGCGGCAATAACTGAAAGTAACATATTGCTTTTTCCTAACCATTTTCTTCTACAGTTACTGTTTGACCCCAACCTGAACCCTAATGTAACAGGGTTATACACTTAACATTAATCAGAACTTTAAAAAAATAATCATTTTAGATGTAGTGCGTGCTGGGAAATATGTTCTACGCAGAAGAGGCAGGTAGAGTAAGTGCACTACACTATATGATTATATTATATACGGATATTTAAAGCAGAATTGAACCCCTTAATGCCCATTAGTTCTTAGTTGCTTTTGTCCTTAAGGATTAAAATCCCAATGACCCCGATCCCCTGTGAGACCTACGGAATCATTGTCAGACTTTGTGAGGTCACCGAGCTGCCAAACCTGGAATTTAGGGATTATGTGATTTTGTTAAATGTAACCGGTGCTCACTTTGTGGGTGCAGAATCAGAGAGGTGAGGGATCTGTGACGCAGCCCCCTGAAGAGCGACACAGGGTCCTGCCAGGAAAAGCTCCGAAAACCTCTTTGCTTGAATTTCTGAGCATCAATTACTGTTCTCCAGGGAGGAGAACTAATGAACAAATAACCTAACAAGCACACTGAACAGCAGGACTGGGGGAGCAGCCAATCTCCATGTCCAAGATACAATCCATAAACGCAAGCTGTGCATGAAGAATTCATTATACAGGGTTGTGTCACCATCCATGCATTGAATCCACGTTAAACCTGCACAGTGTGAACTTTATCCAACCGATGACACCATTTCCAATCAGAAAGGCTGCCGACATCTCATTCCTAACATTCCCAGTGTCCAAGGAAATGCAGCATTGACTCTCACGTTATAAAGCACTTGTATAGATAAAAGTCAGCATTTATGTCTGTAATCAGCAGGGAGGACTGGGGGTCTCTATGCCCCATTGTTCCAGGAGTTTAAATCTCTCTGCTGGGGGTGTCGCAAAGTAAAGGATCTGCTCCGCAGAGTAGCGCTGCTCCGCTGGCAGCACATCCCGGTACTTCCCGTCCCGCCAGCAGAAGTTAAAGTCCTCCAGCAGTTGGATGCGATCTTCTCTAGAAAGTACACATTCTAAAGGGAGTGTCTGCTCCAAACTGGGAACCTGTACCTTACTGAACACAAGCACTGCCCGAATGGCAAACCAGCCACCAAACCGGGGGTGTATGCAGACCCCAAATATCTTCTGAAACAGACAGCAGAGGAAATTAGGTTAATAAAATCCTTAAATACTTCATCTCTAAAAACAGTTGGTTAGTACAATGCTCAACACTATACTGCTCTCCTATAGCATGATGCCATTAAAATCAGACTCATTCCGATCAGCACATCAGACTCATTCCGATCAGCACATCAGACTCATTCCAAATAAAGGCTGGAGTGTGGGGGTTGGGCCCTACCATAGGGACAGACTGTACTTCCTAGTACAGGGTGCGCTATCCCCAGGAAAGCTGGATCTCACCTTTCCTCCCCAGGGATCATCCGGTACGTCCTTACGCTGGTAGTAATAGGCAGCGCCAGACACGTGGGCTGCTGTCTGCATCAGCACCTTTGGCCTACGATTGGGATGGAGCTCGTAATCATAGATCACATCCATCTCGTCAGAGGGAAATCTCTGCAAAGAATGCACAGTTTATTTGTAACTTGCAATCTGAACACAATCTCCGTAATCCCAGCACAAGAGAAGAGCAGCCTGGGGCCAAGAGATTCCAGGGTTACTGTCTCTTTAATAAACTAGACACAATGCTCTCCCCTAGAACCTCTGCTCCAGTACCATCGCCTTACTGTTCCTCAATGTATGTAATACATCTCAGTAGTAATCATACAGTGATTATATTTCACGTTTCTTACCTCTTCGTGTTCTTATATTGATTATTATTCTGTGATCTGTTATAACCATGCGATGTTCATGGTCTTGGACAAACTGAGAAATCTCAGTGTGTCCGCTTTATAAATAAATAGTTTACACCTCGTGGAAGACACCTACTAATAAGTCGTAATTGGAGGACGAAATGTTTCGTCTGCTTGTCGGAAGATGTTTCTACAATTTGAATTCTTGGTCCAGTCATCTTATTGCGCAGAGGATCCAGCCACCAATCGTTCCTTTAGAAGACAATCTGTAATCATGCTCATTAGAATGAGCATGATGTCAATTAATTGCTACAATGGACATTAAGTTGCACATGGTGCCAAGAGATGATGTTATAAAAAGGAGCCAGTCAAACTGACAATGGTCGACTTTTCCGATGACCAACAATATTGATAGTGGAGACTCTGGATCTTTCTATCAACCTGCATCCATTTTCTTCCTCATCTGTTTTTTAGAATCTTTGCTCTGTGTAGCTCTATCAGCTGGAGGACATGTTGTTTAGAAACTTTGCTCTGTGTAGCTCTATCAGCTGGAGGATATGTTGTTTAGAATCTTTGCTCTGTATAGCTCTATCAGCTGGAGGATATGTTGTTAAGAATATCTGCTCTGTATAGCTCTATCAGGGGTGGACATGTTGTTTAGAATCGTTGCTCTGTATTGCTCTATCAAGGGGCAGACATGTTGTTTAGAATCTTTGCTCTGTATAGGCTCTATCAGGGGGCAGACATGTTTAGAATCTTTGCTCTGTAGAGCTCTATCAGGGGGCGGACATGTTGTTTAGAATATCTGCTCTGTATAGCTCTATCAGGGGTGGACATGTTGTTTAGAATCTTTGCTCTGTATTGCTCTATCAGGGGGCAGACATGTTTAGAATCTTTGCTCTGTAGAGCTCTATCAGGGGGCGGACATGTTTAGAATCTTTGCTCTGTATAGGCTCTATCAGGGGGCGGACATGTTGTTTAGAATCTTTGCTCTGTATAGCTCTATCAGGGGGCGGACATGTTGTTTAGAATCTTAGCTCTGTATAGGCTCTATCAGGGGGCGGACATGTTGTTTAGAATCTTTGCTCTGTATAGCTCTATCAGGGGGCAGACATGCTGTTTAGAACCTTTGCTCTATATAGCTCTATCAGGGGGTGGATATGTTGTTTAGAATCTTTGCACTGTATAGCTCTATCAGGGTGGCGGACATGTTGTTTAGAATCTTTGCTCTGTATAGCTCCATCAGGGGGCGGACTTATTGTTTAGAATCTTTGCTTTGTATATCTCTATCAGAGGGTGGACATGTTGTTTATAACCTTTGCTCTGTATAGCTCTATCAGGGAGCAGACATATTGTTTAGAATCTTTGCTCTGTATAGGGTTATCAGGGGCAGACATGTTTAGAATCTTTGCTCTGTATGGCTCTATCAGGGGTGGACATGTTGTTTAGAATCTTTGCTCTGTATAGCTCCATCAGGGGGCGGACTTATTGTTTAGAATCTTTGCTTTGTATATCTCTATCAGAGGGTGGACATGTTGTTTATAACCTTTGCTCTGTATAGCTCTATCAGGAAGCAGACATATTGTTTAGAATCTTTGCTCTGTATAGGGTTATCAGGGGCAGACATGTTTAGAATCTTTGCTCTGTATGGCTCTATCAGGGGTGGACATGTTGTTTAGAATCTTTACTCTGTATACCTCTATCAGGGAATGGATATGTTATTTAGAATCTTTGGTCAGATCAAGTAAGATCAGACCCAACATGTCTGCACCCCGATAGAGCTATACAGAGCAAAAAGGGCTCAATAAGGTACTTTATTTGTATTCTATCATGAAATAATTTATGTTTAACCAATTTTGTGACTGGATTTTTTGAACATTTTTGATCGTTCTGGATAATGAGTGTTTTAAGACTTCTGCAGTGTTTGTGTTTAGCTGTAATTTTCTGCTTTCTTATTTACTGTACCCACGCAAATGATGTATTGTTTTTTTTCCCGGATAAGAAGGGCCTTCTTTCTTTACCACTCACCTCTTTAGCTAGTGACATGTTATAGGAGATACATTGGTCAATAGGGTCCCGGAGGCTCTGCAGCTTGTTCTTACTGAGGAAAGGCTTAAAGGCTTGCTCAAACATGGAAGGGGTGCTCAGGACCACGAATGCCAGCGTATCTGCCGGGTAAGGGAGGTGAAAGACTGGATCCAGCACCGCATTGTACCAGCCAATCTGCAACAAAGTATCACAATCATTTCTGACCATTACACTATAAGTAGCATTGTGCTGGCATAGTATATCAATATATTACACGGGGATTACAGTAGTTTATAGGAAGGTAGGGAGTCACTTGGGGTATTTACTCTATATTGTGAATACAGTTATTGATGTAATGTATTTCAGTGTACAAATCAAACTTTATTTACATTTTCCTGTTACTACACCAACCTCCCCACTATACAGGGAATTATTAAACTGGTTCATGACTGACCTCTGGCACTCTAGCTGTGCATTAAAGTATGTGGCTGCCTGAGCCTCGTGGGGAATGTAGTCCAGCACAACTTGGAGTGCCAGGGCCCAGTGTTGGAGGGTCTCTCGTTACCTGGAAGGGGTACACCTCTAACCCACACGGCTGCAGGATCTCCTGCAGTCGCCCTTGCAGCTCCACATGTGTCACCATAACAGCTCCCAGACTGGCCTTCCTCTGCCCCGTTTCCGGTATCCCGCGCGTTGATTTTTGGGAGATGTAGTTTGGAACGCACTGCCTGCCGTCGCTTGGTGACGCCAGAGACAAGCACAGCCACCTGGGACCTGTAGTTTTCCCACATCCCAATCCCTTGTCAGTCTGCGAGTGGTGGAACTACAGCTCCCGGCATGCCCCGTGCCCGGCGGTTATACTGGCTGCGAGTCTGGTAACTGGGAGACAGTTTGAATCGTTTGGTTACATCAGAGGGAAGGTGAGTAGGGGTTGGGGGCTATTACACTGCATCTGCCCCTGTGTATATAGACTGGGGGCTATTACACTGCATCTGCCCCTGTGTATATAGACTGGGGGCTATTACACTGCATCTGCCCTGTATATATAGACTGGGGGCTATTACACTGCATCTGCCCTGTATATATAGACTGGGGGCTATTACACTGCATCTGCCCCTGTGTATATAGACTGGGGGCTATTACACTGCATCTGCCCCTGTGTATATAGACTGGGGGCTATTACACTGCATCTGCCCCTGTGTATATAGACTGGGGGAAATTACACTGCATCTGCCCCTGTGTATATAGACTGGGGGCTATTACACTGCATCTGCCCCTGTGTATATAGACTGGGGGCTATTACACTGCATCTGCCCCTGTGTATATAGACTGGGGGCTATTACACTGCATCTGCCCCTGTGTATATAGACTGGGGGCTATTACACTGCATCTGCCCCTGTGTATATAGACTGGGGGCTATTACACTGTATCTGCCCCTGTGTATATAGACTGGGGGCTATTACACTGCATCTGCCCCTGTGTATATAGACTGGGGGCTATTACACTGCATCTGCCCCTGTGTATATAGACTGGGGGCTATTACACTGCATCTGCCCCTGTGTATATAGACTGGGGGCTATTACACTGCATCTGCCCCTGTGTATATAGACTGGGGGCTATTACACTGCATCTGCCCCTGTGTATATAGACTGGGGGCTATTACACTGCATCTGCCCCAGTGTATATAGACTGGGGGCTATTACACTGCATCTGCCCTGTATATATAGACTGGGGGCTTTTACACTGCATCTGCCCTGTGTATATAGACTGGGGGCTATTACACTGCATCTGCCCCTGTGTATATAGACTGGGGGCTATTACACTGTATCTGCCTCTGTGTATATAGACTGGGGGCTATTATACTGTATGGTCTGTATCTGCCCCTGTGTATATAGACTGGGGGCTATTATACTGTATCTGCCCCTGTGTATATAGACTGGGGGTTATTATACTGTATCTGCCCCTGTGTATATAGACTGGGGGCTATTATACTGTATCTGCCCCTGTGTATATAGACTGGGGGCTATTATACAGGATCTTTGGAGTTTAAGCATGCATTTTATGAGTATAAGGCTATCCTAGATATAAGATAAGGCCAGGGTCTAATGAAAGTATTACATTACTGAGAGGGTAGTGGATGCATGGAATAGTCTTCCAGTAGAAGTGGTAGAGGTTAATACAGTGAAGGAGTTTAAGCATGCATGGGATAGGTATAAGGCTATCCTAGATATAAGATAAGGCCAGGGTCTAATGAAAGTATTACATTACTGAGAGGGTAGTGGATGCATGGAATAGTCTTCCAGTAGAAGTGGTAGAGGTTAATACAGTGAAGGAGTTTAAGCATGCATGGGATAGGTATAAGGTTATCCTAGATATAAGATAAGGCCAGGGACTAATGAAAGTATTACATTACTGAGAGGGTAGTGGATGCATGGAATAGTCTTCCAGTAGAAGTGGTAGAGGTTAATACAGTGAAGGAGTTTAAGCATGCATGGGATAGGTATAAGGCTATCCTAGATATAAGATAAGGCCAGGGACTAATGAAAGTATTACATTACTGAGAGGGTAGTGGATGTATGGAATAGTCTTCCAGTAGAAGTGGTAGAGGTTAATACAGTGACGGAGTTTAAGCATGCATGGGATAGGTATAAGGCTATCCTAGATATAAGGTAAGGCCAGGGACTAATGAAAGTATTACATTACTGAGAGGGTAGTGGATGCATGGAATAGTCTTCCAGTAGAAGTGGTAGAGGTTAATACAGTGAAGGAGTTTAAGCATGCGTGGGATAGGTATAAGGCTATCCTAGATATAAGGTAAGGCCAGGGACTAATGAAAGTATTACATTACTGAGAGGGTAGTGGATGTATGGAATAGTCTTCCAGTAGAAGTGGTAGAGGTTAATACAGTGAAGGAGTTTAAGCATGCATGGGATAGGTATAAGGCTATCCTAGATATAAGATAAGGCCAGGGACTAATGAAAGTATTACATTACTGAGAGGGTAGTGGATGCATGGAATAGTCTTCCAGTAGAAGTGGTAGAGGTTAATACAGTGAAGGAGTTTAAGCATGCATGGGATAGGTATAAGGCTATCCTAGATATAAGGTAAGGCCAGGGACTAATGAAAGTATTACATTACTAAGAGGGTAGTGGATACATGGAATAGTCTTCCAGTAGAAGTGGCAGAGGTTAATACAGTGAAGGAGTTTAAGCATGCATGGGATAGGTATAAGGCTATCCTAGATATAAGATAAGACCAGGGACTAATGAAAGTATTACATTACTGAGAGGGTAGTGGATGCATGGAATAGTCTTCCAGTAGAAGTGGTAGAGGATAATACAGTGAAGGAGTTTAAGCATGCGTGGGATAGGTATAAGGCTATCCTAGATATAAGATAAGGCCAGGGACTAATGAAAGTATTACCTTACTGAGAGGGTAGTGGATGCATGGAATAGTCTTCCAGTAGAAGTGGTAGAGTTTAATACAGTGAAGGAGTTTAAGCATGCGTGGGATAGGTATAAGGCTATCCTAGATATAAGATAAGGCCAGGGACTAATGAAAGTATTACATTACTGAGAGGGTAGTGGATGTATGGAATAGTCTTCCAGTAGAAGTGGTAGAGGTTAATACAGTGACGGAGTTTAAGCATGCATGGGATAGGTATAAGGCTATCCTAGATATAAGATAAGGTCAGGGACTAATGAAAGTATTACATTACTGAGAGGGTAGTGGATGGATGGAATAGTCTTCCAGTAGAAGTGTTAGATGTTAATACAGTGAAGGAGTTTAAGCATGCATGGGATAGGTATAAGGCTATCCTAGATATAAGATAAGGCCAGGGACTAATGAAAGTATAGAAACATAGAAACATAGAATGTGTCGGCAGATAAGAACCATTCGGTCCATCTAGTCTGCCCAAATTTTTTTTTTTTTGAGTACTTTTATTAGTCCCCCTTTCCCGGTCTTATAGCTAGGATAGCCTTGTGTCTATCCCACGCATGCTTAAAATCCTTGACTGTGTTTACCTCTACCACTTCTGCTGGCAGGCTATTCCATACATCCACTACCCTCTCAGTAAAGTAATACTTCCTGATATTACTTTTAAATCGTTGCCCCTCTAATTTAAGACTATGTCCTCTAGTTGTGGTAGTTTTTCTTCTTTTAAATATACTCTCTTCCTTTACTGTGTTGATTCCCTTTATGTATTTAAATGTTTCTATCATATCCCCCCTGTTACGTCTTTCCTCCATTACATTACTGAGAGGGTAGTGGGTGTATGGAATAGTCTTCCAGTAGAAGTGGTAGAGGTTAATACAGTGAAGGAGTTTAAGCATGCATGGGATAGGTATAAGGCTATCCTAGATATAAGATAAGGTCAGGGACTAATGAAAGTATTACATTACTGAGAGGGTAGTGGATGTATGGAATAGTCTTCCAGTAGAAGTGGTAGATGTTAATGCAGTGAAGGAGTTTAAGCATGCATGGGATAGGTATCAGGCTATCCTAGATATAAGATAAGGTCAGGGACTAATGAAAGTATTACATTACTGAGAGGGTAGTGGATACATGGAATAGTCTTCCAGTAGAAGTGGTAGAGGTTAATACAGTGAAGGAGTTTAAGCATGCATGGGATAGGTATAAGGCTATCCTAGATATAAGATAAGACCAGGGACTAATGAAAGTATTACATTACAGAGAGGGTAGTGGATGTATGGAATAGTCTTCCAGTAGAAGTGGTAGAGGTTAATACAGTGAAGCAGTTTAAGCATGCATGGGATAGGTATAAGGCTATCCTATATATAAGATAAGGCCAGGGACTAATGAAAGTATTCAGATGGGTTGAATGGTTCTTATCTGCCGGTGACACAGTCTTTTCCTCCCCCCAATGTCGTCACATAGATCCCAGTTAAATTAATCTTAGAATAATGACTGCTCCCGACCTCGGTTTTAGTTGTTACCCTGACGGATGTTTTGTTTCCTCCAGGTACCAGTCAGAGCCATGAATTGGGACGCACAGCTGGACAGTATTCTAACTGCGACTGACGGCAACATGGCGAAAATCAAGGTGGGATAACGGCACACAGCCCACCCTGACATTATACTGTGAATATCCATATTATGATCTATACAGTGGGGTTTATGTATAATCACAGCATAGACACTGATCTGAGTGTGCGTCTATGCATACAGCCTGCTTCCACGCAGCCGCTTCACCGCCGACTCTACACAGCAAGACAGATCGTCGCTGGAGATTTCATCGCGGGACATTTCATCGCTAAAGGTAAGTATTTTAGCTATTTTACTTTGGTTAGAATTAGGGTTTAGGGGGTTAATTTTAGTATTAGGGCTCGGGGGTTAGTATTAGGGTTTAGGGGGTTAATTTTTGTATTGGGGTTAATTTTAGTGTTAGTATTGGGGTTTAGTGTTAGTATTGGGGTTTAGTGTTAGTATTGGGGTTTAGTGTTAGTATTGGGGTTTGGGAATCATTTATTGGGGGGGGTTATTTTCTTTTTACTTGTACATTTGTAAGAGCTGACAGTTCAGCGATGAAGATGCGGCCCGGAAGTGTCCTAGACACGCCCAGCGCGCCTGATTGGTGGCTCAGACCTTTGGCGGATGTTCCTCTCCCGCACGGCAGAGTGTCGGGTTTGTAATGCTGACTCTGTTTGCAGCAGCCTGTGAATGCGCTGATTTATATCCAGACAGGTATGGGTTAATGCTGCCCAGTCTAGATGCGCAGTGCGCTCATACTGCACACTCAGCGTCCTACAGAGAATCCAGCCATTCTTACGGGGTCTGAGTGCAATGTGGGGACTGCACAGTAAGATGGATCATGAACTGAACGCTGTCTCTTTAATTACAGGAGAGACTGTACAGCAGAGGAGAACTGACACGGGGTGAGTGTTAATCATGTGTATTGTATCATCAGCTTTATAAATACACTGTAACCAAACAATAAATTATATGTAACTATCACATTAAATGCTTTAATGAAGGAATACAAATAGAGCTATACAGAGCAAAGATTCTAACTAACATGTCCGCCCCCAGATAGAGCTATACAGAGCAAAGATTCTATACAACATGTCCGCCCCCAGATAGAGCTATACAGAGCAAAGATTCTAAACAACATGTCCACCCCCTGATAGAGATATACAGAGCAAAGATTCTAACTAACATGTCCGCCCCTGATTGAGCTATACAGAGCAAAGATTCTATACAACATGTCCGCCCCCAGATAGAGCTATACAGAGCAAAGATTCTAAACAACATGTCCGCCCCTGATTGAGCTATACAGAGCAAAGATTCTATACAACATGTCCGCCCCTGATTGAGCTATACAGAGCAAAGATTCTAAACAACATGTCCGCCCCTGATACAGCTATACAGAGCAAAGATTCTATACAACATGTCCGCCCCTGATTGAGCTATACAGAGCAAAGATTCTATACAACATGTCCGCCCCTGATTGAGCTATACAGAGCAAAGATTCTATACAACATGTCCGCCCCTGATTGAGCTATACAGAGCAAAGATTCTATACAACATGTCCGCCCCTGATTGAGCTATACAGAGCAAAGATTCTATACAACATGTCCGCCCCTGATTGAGCTATACAGAGCAAAGATTCTATACAACATGTCCGCCCCTGATTGAGCTATACAGAGCAAAGATTATATACAACATGTCCGCCCCTGATTGAGCTATACAGAGCAAAGATTCTATACAACATGTCCGCCCCTGATTGAGCTATACAGAGCAAAGATTCTATACAACATGTCCGCCCCTGATTGAGCTATACAGAGCAAAGATTCTATACAACATGTCCGCCCCTGATTGAGCTATACAGAGCAAAGATTCTATACAACATGTCCTCCCCTTGATAGAGCTATACAGAGCAAAGATTCTAACCAACATGTCTGCCCCCTGATAGAGCTATACAGAGCAAAGATTCTAAAAAACATGTCCGCCCCCTGATAGAGCTATACAGAGCAAAGATTCTAAAAAACATGTCCGCCCCTGATTGAGCTATACAGAGCCAAGATTCTAAACAACATGTCTCCCCCCTCGATAGAGCTACACAGAGCAAAGATTCTAACCAACATGTCCGCCCCCTGATAGAGCTATATAGAGCAAAGATTCTATAGAACATGTCCGCCCCTGATAGAGTTATACAGAGCAAAGATTCTAAACAACATGTCCGCCCCCTGATAGAGCTATACAGAGCAAAGATTCTAAACAACATGTCCGCCCCCTGATAGAGCTATACAGAGCAAAGATTCTAACCAACATGTCCGCCCCTGATAGAGCTATACAGAGCAAAGATTCTAAACATGTCCACCCCCTGATAGAGCTATACAGAGCAAAGATTCTAACCAACATGTCTGCCCCCTGATAGAGCTATACAGAGCAAAGATTCTAACCAACATGTCCACCCCCTGATAGAGCTATACAGAGCAAAGATTCTAAACAACATGTCCACCCCCTGATAGAGCTATACAGAGCAAAGATTGTAAACAACATGTCCACCCCCTGATGGAGCTATACAGAGCAAAGATTGTAAACAACATGTCCACCCCCTGATAGAGCTATACAGAGCAAAGATTCTAAACAACATGTCCACCCCCTGATAGAGCTATACAGAGCATAGATTCTAATCATGTCTGCCCCTGATAGAGCTATACAGAGCAAAGATTCTAACAACATGTCCACCCCCTGTTAGAGCTATACAGAGCAAAGATTCTAAACAACATGTCTGCCCCCTGATAGAGCTATACAGAGCAAAGATTCTAACCAACATGTCCGCCCCCTGATAGAGCAATACAGAGCAAAGATTCTAAACAACATGTCCACCCCTGATAGAGCTATACAGAGCAAAGATTCTAAACAAAATGTCCACCCCCTGATAGAGCTATACAGAGCAAAGATTCTAACCAACATGTCCGCCCCCTGATAGAGCAATACAGAGCAAAGATTCTAAACAACATGTCCGCCCCCTGATAGAGCTATACAGAGCAAAGATTCTAATCATGTCTGCCCCTGATAGAGCTATACAGAGCAAAGATTCTAACAACATGTCCACCCCCTGATAGAGCTATACAGAGCAAAGATTCTAAACAACATGTCTGCCCCTGATAGAGCTATACAGAGCAAAGATGTGCTGCAATTACCAAGGAAAGCCATGGAATGTTCCTGCTGATTGCTTCGTTGTTAGATCCTTGACCCAGATTTATTCTGTATTTATTATTCCCTGTTCTGTGTTGTCCTGTAAGATTGTTTACTGTTCTTTGGATTTGTATTTCTGTTTAAGAGATTGTAGATCTGTTTGGAGACAGATTTAACCCTTTCACACATGCACTCTTCCCAGGAGATGGTTTGTTTGATTTGCCACAAATAAAGACCCCCGGATTTGAAGACAAACCTGCAAAACCTTTATCTCCGTATGTTTCATACTCAAATGGCTGGAATCCCCCATCCTCCTCTGAGGACATGGTGACCCTGAGTGACCAGCTTCTGTCCCAGGCCAAGGTATGATCACCCCTATACTGCCACTACCCCCTGTATTGCCCCCATCACTGCCCCTGTACTGAAAATGCTTTAATGAGAGAAGTAATGTACCTTATTAAGCCCACCTTCTTCTGTATAGCTCTATCAGGGGGCGGACATGGTATTTAGAATCTTTGCTCTGTATTGCTCTATCAGGGGCAGACATGTTGTTTAGAATCTTTGCTCTGTATAGCTCTATTAGTGGACGGACATGTTGTTTAGAATCTTTGCTCTGTATAGCTCTATTAGTGGACGGACATGTTGTTTAGAATCTTTGCTCTGTATAGCTCTATTAGTGGACGGACATGTTGTTTAGAATCTTTGCTCTGTATAGCTCTATTAGTGGACGGACATGTTGTTTAGAATCTTTGCTCTGTATAGCTCTATTAGTGGACGGACATGTTGTTTAGAATCTTTGCTCTGTATAGCTCTATTAGTGGACGGACATGTTGTTTAGAATCTTTGCTCTGTATAGCTTTATCAGGGGGCAGACATGTTGTTTAGAATCTTTGCTCTGTATAGCTCTATCAGGGGGCGGACATGTTGTTTAGAATCTTTGCTCTGTATAGCTTTGTCAGGGGCGAACATGTTGTTTAGAATCTTTGCTCTGTATAGCTCTATTAGTGGACGGACATGTTGTTTAGAATCTTTGCTCTGTATAGCTTTATCAGGGGGCAGACATGTTGTTTAGAATCTTTGCTCTGTATAGCTCTATCAGGGGGCGGACATGTTGTTTAGAATCTTTGCTCTGTATAGCTTTGTCAGGGGCGAACATGCTGTTTAGAATCTTTGCTCTGTATAGCTCTATCAGGGGTCGGACATGTTGTTTAGAATCTTTGCTCTGTATAGCTCTATCAGGGGGCGGATATATTGTTTAGAATCTTTGCTCTGTATAGCTCTATCAGGGGGCGGACATGTTGTTTGGAAGCTTCGCTCAGTATAGCTCTATCAGGGTCGGACATGTTGTTTAGAATCTTTGCTCTGTATAGCTTTATCAGTGGGCAGACGTGTTGTATAGAATCTTTGCTCTGTATAGCTCTATCAGGGGGCGGACATGTTTAGAATCTTTGCTCTGTATAGCTCTATCAGGGGCAGACATGTTGTTTAGAATCTTTGCTCTGTATTGCTCTATCAGGGGGCGGACATTTTTATAATCTTTGCTCTGTATAGCTCTATTAGTGGACGGACATGTTGTTTAGAATCTTTGCTCTGTATAGCTTTATCAGGGGGCAGACATGTTGTTTAGAATCTTTGCTCTGTATAGCTCTATCAGGGGGCGGACATGTTGTTTAGAATCTTTGCTCTGTATAGCTTTGTCAGGGGCGAACATGTTGTTTATAATCTTTGCTCTGTATAGCTCTATCAGGGGCGGACATGTTATTTAGAATCTTTGCTCTATATAGCTCTATCGGGGCGGACATGCTGTTTAGAATCTTTGCTCTGTATAGCTCTATCAGGGGGCGGACATGTTGTTTAGAATCTTTGCTCTGTATAGCTCCATCAGGGGCAGACATGTTGTTTAGAATCTTTGCTCTGTATAGCTCTATCAGGGGGCGGATATATTGTTTAGAATCTTTGCTCTGTATAGCTCTATCAGGGGGCGGACATGTTGTTTGGAAGCTTCGCTCAGTATAGCTCTATCAGGGTCGGACATGTTGTTTAGAATCTTTGCTCTGTATAGCTTTATCAGGGGGCAGACGTGTTGTATAGAATCTTTGCTCTGTATAGCTCTATCAGGGGGCGGACATGTTGTTTAGAATCTTTGCTCTGTATAGCTCTATCAGGGGGCGGACATGTTGTTTAGAATCTTTGCTCTGAATAGCTCTATCAGGGGACGGACATGTTGTTTAGAATCTTTGCTCTGTATAGCTCTATCAGGGGCAGACATGTTGTTTGGAAGCTTCGCTCAGTATAGCTCTATCACTGGGCAGACATGTTGTTCCTCTAACCCAACATGTCCGCCTCTTGATTACATTACATTTATTTACATAAAGCTAAGTATGGAGCATAGAGGTGACTACATACTAACTTAGACAAACAACAACAGACTGCTAAATGAGGCAGAGAGCTCGGCTCACAAGCTTACAATCTAGAGATAGAGCTATACAGAGCAGCGAGGGCTCAATAAGATTATTTGAATCTTTCATTAAAGAATTTCTAGTTAAAATGTCTGTACTTGCTGCAATCTCTCAATTAAACAGTTTAAAGGAAGTTTGCATAATGGTCACATCATGCTCAGCCAGCACTGCGTTACACTGTTGCCATTATACATAACAAGTAGTGATTGTGTTCTGACACTTTGACGTGCTGAAGATTGTAACCTGACCTCCATTGTGTATTAATGACCGCTCTCTGTCCTTTGTCACCCCTGCTTGTGATCTCAGATGATCTCGTCCCTTCATCAGGCGATTACCAGACTGGAGCGAGATCGGGATCAGCAGCAGCACCGGATCCAGAGCTTGGAAGGTGAGAGACCGCGTGTCAGCTTGATACTCCCCTGGACGGAGTAACACACCTTCCAAATCCCAGACACCGCGTGTAAGCTTGTTATTCCCCTGGGCGGAGTAACACACCTTCCAAATCCCAGACACCGCGTGTCAGCTTGTTATTCCCCTGGGCGGAGTAACACACCTTCCAAACCCCCCAGACACCGCGTGTCAGCTTGTTATAATTTGAAGTAAAGCTGAATGGGAGATTTTTTTCCAACTCGGCTACTTTGGTTTTAAGTTTGCAATTCTGCTGTCAATTCCGTGCGACTCCCTGTTTCTTGACTGGAGCGGCGGGGGGCTTCACCCGAATCCACCGCTTTCTGCTTTACAGATGAAGTGCGGCGTCTGCGGGGAGCACGGGGAGACGCGTTAGAGTCTGAGCTGGAGAGAAGGATGGAGAGACTGAGACAGGAGATGTCCGGGGAGCTGAAGCTGCTCCAGGAGAGGGGCCGAGTCTCACCATCACGGGACTCTGCGGTACAGAGATCCAGCATTGTACAGGATGTCAGTGAAAAGTGAGTGATATCACACCTCCTCATCTCTCCACCAATGAACAGTTTCAAGTGCATTGGTCAGAGCGGTTCTTTTAAAGGGACTCTGTCACCTAAACACTGCTTATACTGTGACTGTACAGATTAAAGGGACTCTGTCCATACATCCACTACCCTCTCAGTAAAGTAATACTTTCATTAGTCCCTGGCCTTATCTTATATCTAGGATAGCATTATACCTATCCCATGCATGCTTAAACTCCTTCATTGTATTAACCTCTACCACTTTGACTGGAAGACTATTCCATGCATCCACTACCCTCTCAGTAATGTAATACTTTCATTAGTCCCTGGCCTTATCTTATATCTAGGATAGCCTTATACCTATCCCATGCATGCTTAAACTCCTTCACTGTATTAACCTCTACCACTTCTACTGGAAGACTATTCCATGCATCCACTACCCTCTCAGTAAAGTAATACTTTCATTAGTCCATGGCCTTATCTTATATCTAGGATAGCTTTATACCTATCCCATGCATGCTTAAACTCCATCACTGTATTAACCTCTACCACTTCTATTGGAAGACTATTCCATACATCCACTACCCTCTCAGTAAAGTAATACTTTCATTAGTCCCTGGCCTTATCTTATATCTAGGATAGCCTTATACCTATCCCATGCATGCTTAAACTCCTTCACTGTATTAACCTCTACCACTTCTACTGGAAGGCTATTCCATGCATCCACTACCCTCTCAGTAAAGTAATACTTTCATTAGTCCCTGGCCTTATCTTATATCTAGGATAGCCTTATAGTTATCTCACGCATGCTTAAACTCCTTCACTGTATTAACCTCTACCACTTCTACTGGAAGACTATTCCATGCATCCACTACCCTCTCAGTAAAGTAATACTTTCATTAGTCCCTGGCCTTATCTTATATCTAGGATAGCCTTATACCTATCCCATGCATGCTTAAACTCCTTCACTGTATAAACCTCTACCACTTCTACTGGAAGACTATTCCATGCATCCACTACCCTCTCAGTAAAGTAATACTTTCATTAGTACCTGGCCTTATCTTATATCTAGGATAGCCTTATACCTATCCCATGCATGCTTAAACTCCTTCACTGTATTAACCTCTACCACTTCTACTGGAAGGCTATTCCATGCATCCACTACCCTCTCAGTAAAGTAATACTTTCATTAGTCCCTGGCCTTATCTTATATCTAGGATAGCCTTATACCTATCCCATGCATGCTTAAACTCCATCACTGTATTAACCTCTACCACTTCTATTGGAAGACTATTCCATACATCCACTACCCTCTCAGTAAAGTAATACTTCCATTAGTCCCTGGCCTTATCTTATACCTAGGATAACCTTATACCTATCCCATGCATGCTTAAACTCCTTCACTGTATTAACCTCTACCACTTCTACTGGAAGACTATTCCATACATCCACTACCCTCTCAGTAATGTAATACTTTCATTAGTCCCTGACCTTATCTTATATCTAGGATAGCCTTATACCTATCCCATGCATGCTTAAACGCCTTCACTGTATTAAACTCTACCACATCTACTGGAAGACTATTCCATACATCCACTACCCTCTCAGTAATGTAATACTATCATTAGTCCCTGACCTTATCTTATATCTAGGATAGCCTTATACCTATCCCATGCATGCTTAAACTCCTTCACTGTATTAACCTCTACCACTTCTACTGGAAGACTATTCCATGTACCCACTACCCTCTCAGTAATGTAATACTTTTATTAGTCCCTGGCCTTATCTTATATCTAGGATAGCCTTATACCTATCCCACGCATGCTTAAACTCCTTCACTGATTAACCTCTACCACTTCTACTGGAAGACTATTCCATACATCCACTACCCTCTCAGTAATGTAATACTTTCATTAGTCCCTGGCCTTATCTTATATCTAGGATAGCCTTATACCTATCCCATGCATGCTTAAACTCCTTCACTGTATTAACCTCTACCACTTCTACTGGAAGACTATTCCATGCATCCACTACCCTCTCAGTAATGTAATACTTTCATTAGTCCCTGGCCTTATCTTATATCTAGGATAGCCTTATACCTATCCCATGCATGCTTAAACTCCTTCACTGTATTAACCTCTACCACTTCTACTGGAAGACTATTCCATACATCCACTACCCTCTCAGTAATGTAATACTTTCATTAGTCCCTGGCCTTATCTTATATCTAGGATAGCCTTATACCTCTCCCATGCATGCTTAAACTACTTCACTGTATTAACCTCTACCACTTATCCTGGAAGACTATTCCATGTATCCACTACCCTCTCAGTAAAGTTATACTTCCTGCTATTATTTTTAATGAAATAAATGAACAGTTTGTTTTTTTTTCGGTTGCAGTAAACGATTGCTTTGGAAAGAATATGAAAGTTTGCGAAGAGATACGGACTATCTGCACCAGCGGCTCCGTAAGTAAATTAGAGGCAGAGAAACTGCCATTGAACCCGTGGTGCTTTATTCATGTAGAGGGAATTGACGAAGGAATTTCAAAATTAAGACCGTAAGTTTGTAATTCCCTTGTCAATTCCCTGCAATTCGGGGGCGGAGCAAATGCTGGACAGGAGCAGGCAGGTTCTGCGGGAGCTCTGTACACAGAAGCCCATAACAGCAGAATTATATGTCCAATCAACCAAAAATTAGGAAATTCTACTCCCCCCTAACCTAAGTGAGGACATTGGTTGATGGAATAAACACAGAAGATCTGGAAATGAAGACTGAGGCCGTCCGTACAACGCAAACAGAGGAAATATCTCGCTCACCAGGCGGTCAGCCTAAACAGACGGGTCGCAATGCAAACTGCGTAAGGCGAATATGCAACTCACGGCACCTCGTAGGTTGTAAGGCCCTCGCTGTCCTCCGCTCGTGTATGCCAGTCTTATTCAAACACCTACAAACAACAAAAGACTTCTCGGAGCACGTGCTCTTAGATCAGTCCGTGTAAGGAAGGCTCGGAGGCCCAGTGACATCATAGTCCGTCTGCGCTCGCTGCAAACAATACAGCCCTTCTGGCCGTCACCAGAAAAAAGGAGACTTATCCAAACAACGACTCCGAGATTTATATCTATGAAGACCTTCCACCAATAATCCTGATATGGAAAAGGTCTGTGACCCCCTTTACATGGTATCTCACATCAATCTATGTAAAATACAGGTGCGGAACCGAAGATCTCGCTGACCTGCCTGCTTTCCTCGACCGCCCCCCCCCCCCCGGCTTTCCTCCACACTCTACAGATTACCCCAGTGCCGCCCCTGGCTTTCCTCCACACTCTATATATTCCCCCAGTGCCACCCCTGGCTTTCCTCCACACTCTACATATTCCCCCAGTGCCGCCCCTGGCTTTCCTCCACACTCTACAAATTCCCCCAGTGCCGCCCCTGGCTTTCCTCCACACTCTACATATTCCTCCAGTGCCGCCCCTGGCTTTCCTCCACACTCTACAAATTACCCCAGTGCCGCCCCTGGCTTTCCTCCACACTCTACATATTCCCCCAGTGCCGCCCCTGGCTTTCCTCCACAGTCTACATATTCCCCCAGTGCCGCCCCTGGCTTTCCTCCACACTCTACATATTCCCCCAGTGCCGCCCCTGGCTTTCCTTCACACTCTACATATTCCCCCAGTGCCGCCCCTGGGTTTCCTCCACACTCTACATATTCCTCCAGTGCCGCCCCTGGCTTTCCTCCACACTCTACAAATTCCCCCAGTGCCGCCCCTGGCTTTCCTCCACACTCTACAAATTCCCCCAGTGCCGCCCCTGGCTTTCCTCCACACTCTACAAATTCCCCCAGTGCCGCCCCTGGCTTTCCTCCACACTCTACAAATTCCCCCAGTGCCGCCCCTGGCTTTCCTTCACACTCTACATATTCCTCCAGTGCCGCCCCTGGGTTTCCTCCACACTCTACATATTCCTCCAGTGCCGCCCCTGGGTTTCCTCCACACTCTACAAATTACCCCAGTGCCGCCCCTGGCTTTCCTCCACACTCTACAAATTACCCCAGTGCCGCCCCTGGCTTTCCTCCACACTCTACAAATTACCCCAGTGCCGCCCCTGGCTTTCCTCCACACTCTACAAATTCCCCCAGTGCCACCCCTGGGTTTCCTCCACACTCTACAAATTACCCCAGTGCCACCCCTGGCTTTCCTCCACACTCTACAAATTCCCCCAGTGCCACCCCTGGGTTTCCTCCACACTCTACAAATTACCCCAGTGCCACCCCTGGCTTTCCTCCACACTCTACAAATTCCCCCAGTGCCGCCCCTGGCTTTCCTCCACACTCTACAAATTCCCCCAGTGCCGCCCCTGGCTTTCCTCCACACTCTACATATTCCCCCAGTGCCGCCCCTGGCTTTCCTCCACACTCTACATATTCCCCCAGTGCCGCCCCTGGCTTTCCTCCACACTCTACGCCCTGCCCAACTCTCCTCCGAACACAGAGAACTCTCCGCAGTAAATGCCACAATCTCTAAGGTTTCAACCTGCTGGGACTGACCCGAGTGAATCTCTATCCACATTAATCTTTTACAGACAGGATTGTTTCCTTTTCATGTTTCCGTCCTGACTTTGCTCCGGCCCAGTTTTTTTACGTGGTTTTGTGGCATCTCACTGCTCTGTGGCATCTCACTGCTCTGTGGCATCTCACTGCTCTGTGGCAGAGCTGCTGTTCTGTGGTCCATTTTTGCAGCGTTTCTTTTCCTGCTGCCATTTATTCTCTTTGTCGCTTTCCATTTGCTTCTTTTTCATGACTTTTCTTGGGTTATCCTTTCCTTTCTCGATAATCTCATTCTGCTCTCCTTCGTCACACTCTCCCCTTGGGTTACCCTTATCTCCCTGATTATCTTTCTTATTATCTATTTCTCCCTCTTTCTTTCCCTTCTCCTATATTTATTATTACTGCCCCTCATTTCCCACAGATCACTGTTCTTTTATTAGATGTTTGCAATCCTGGACACAGGAGGGCGCTGTTTCATTGTAAATGGAACATCTTGTATATCCTGTCCAGGGAATGCCTAATACCCCATCATACTATTTTCTAGCTGACATGGTGTGTGTATACCTGTAGTTTGGTACGGTTTCTTTATCATTCGACGGCTTGCTCCATCTGTGGCGCGTAGCGACTGAAACAGGCGAGATACGAGACCCGTCTATTATTACGCAGTCTACATATAGCATGAAACTGGTCCGTACCCCTCCGGTGGACCCTTAGTGTGATGTACAGAGGTTTGTTATTAGGATATATTATATAATATTTGTATTAACCTTGTGATATGTGTAACCACCTGCAATACCTTAATATATTAAATAAAAAGACATTCCCTGCTTTAGGAATAAAGCTCTATATCTGCGGTGATGAGTTCACACTCGCTGCCTGTTTGAGTGGACAGCGTGCACTCTGTAACATCTATTGGATCACTTAGCAGGACTATTCTATAGGTTTCCATGGCAACTGCTCTGCTTTTACCCCCAGAATATCTTCATCGCTTCCTCCGCCCTCCCGCATCACACTGGATCTTTAACGGGGTTTGTGTTTGTCTCTCAGGCCGCCAGGAAGATGACATGTTACGGCAGCTGACAGACAGTCAGGAAGCAAAGTGCGCCCAGGATAGGAATGCCAAGGTGCGTCTGAATTGTCAGTGCACGCTGAGCATTGTGGGAGTTACCATTTTTCACACTGCAATGCTCAGCCAGAGCCGTTTTACAGTAAAGTAGAAATTAAACTTTGTTCTCTTTAAAGTGACGCTGTGCCATTCATTTCTCCATCTATCGTGAATCAGACTCCTTTTCATTAAATGTTACCCTCTTGCTTAAAAGCCCGTCCCACCTACACTGCCCCAAAAATATTTCTAGAGAAGTTTCTGTACCATGTAAAGAAATAGATCTGTCTGCCCATCCCATCTCCTAAACGCTGCGGATAGAGTGTAAGCTCTTCCTCCTTGGATGGCATTGAATTTAAAACCTCTGCGAAATTATTACAGAGAAATGTAAATCGTTTTAAAGAAAAAAACCAAAAGCATTTCATTTGTATTTTAAAAGGACGCACAAAATGCAGAAAGAACACCAGGTAGAACTGTCCCTTTAGCAATCTCTGTTTCTCTGCTTTTATTCAGATGCTGGGAGGATTACTGGACAGCCAACAAAGACACACCATGGAGATAAACAGGACAAGATCAGACACACAAGGATTGCAGCGTGACCTTCTGCAGATCCGGTAAGAGCAATAAGACAGACTGAGCCGAATATGAGCCGCTCGTTATTATTCTGTGACATCATCCTAATCCTGGATCTCAGGAGGATGAGTCACTCGTTATTATTCTGTGACCTCATCCTAATCCTGGATCTCAGGAGGATGAGCTTCTCGTTATTATTCTGTGACATCATCCTAATCCTGGATCTCCGGGGGATGAGCCGCTCGTAATGATTCTGGGAAATTATCCTAATCCTGGATCTCAGGAGGATGAGCTGCTCGTTATTATTCTGTGACATCATCCTAATCCTGGATCTCAGGGGGATGAGCTGCTCGTTATGATTCTGTGACATCATCCTAATCCTGGATCTCAGGAGGATGAGCTGCTCGTTATTATTCTGTGACATCATCCTAATCCTTGATCTCAGGAGGATGAGCTGCTCGTTATTATTCTGTGACATCATCCTAATCCTGGATCTCCGGGGGATGAGCTGCTCGTTATGAATCTGGGAAATGATCCTAATCCTGGATCTAGGGGGGATGAGCCGCTCGTTATGATTCTGGGAGATGATCCTAATCCTGGATCTCGGGGGGATGAGCCGCTCGTTATGATTCTGTGACATGATCCTAATCCTGGATCTCAGGAGGATGAGCTGCTCGTTATGATTCTGGGAAATGATCCTAATCCTGGATCCCTGGGGGATGAGTCGCTCGTTATGATTCTGGGAAATGATCCTAATACTCGATCTCCGGGGGATGAGTCGCTCGTTACGATTCTGGGTAATGATCCTAATCCTGGATCTCCGGGGGATGAGTTTCTCGTTACGATTCTGGGTAATGATACTAATACTGGATCTCCGGGGGATGAGTCGCTCATTATGATTCTGGGTAATGATCCTAATCCTGGATCTCTGGGGGATTAGTTTCTCGTTACGATTCTGGGAAATGATCCTAATCCTGGATCTCCGGGGGATGAGCCGCTCGTTATGATTCTGGGAAATGATCCTAATCCTGGATCTCCGGGGGATGAGTCGCTCATTATGATTCTGGGTAATGATCCTAATCCTGGATCTCCGGGGGATGAGTCGCTCGTTATGATTCTGGGTAATGATCCTAATCCTGGATCTCTGGGGGATGAGTCGCTCGTTATGATTCTGGGAAATGATCCTAATCCTGGATCTCCGGGGGATGAGTCGCTCGTTATGATTCTGGGAAATGATCCTAATCCTGGATCTCCGGGGGATGAGTCGCTCATTATGATTCTGGGTAATGATCCTAATCCTGGATCTCCGGGGGATGAGTCGCTCATTATGATTCTGGGTAATGATCCTAATCCTGGATCTCCGGGGGATGAGTCGCTCATTATGATTCTGGGTAATGATCCTAATCCTGGATCTCCGGGGGATGAGTCGCTCGTTATGATTCTGGGTAATGATCCTAATACTCGATCTCCGGGGGATGAGTCGCTCATTATGATTCTGGGTAATGATCCTAATACTCGATCTCCGGGGGATGAGTCGCTCATTATGATTCTGGGTAATGATCCTAATCCTGGATCTCCGGGGGATGAGTCGCTCATTATGATTCTGGGTAATGATCCTAATCCTGGATCTCCGGGGGATGAGTCGCTCATTATGATTCTGGGTAATGATCCTAATACTCGATCTCCGGGGGATGAGTCGCTCATTATGATTCTGGGAAATGATCCTAATCCCAGATCTCCGGGGGATGAGTCGCTCATTATGATTCTGGGTAATGATCCTAATCCTGGATCTCCGGGGGATGAGTCGCTCATTATGATTCTGGGTAATGATCCTAATCCTGGATCTCCGGGGGATGAGTCGCTCATTATGATTCTGGGTAATGATCCTAATACTCGATCTCCGGGGGATGAGTCGCTCATTATGATTCTGGGTAATGATCCTAATCCTGGATCTCCGGGGGATGAGTCGCTCATTATGATTCTGGGTAATGATCCTAATCCTGGATCTCCGGGGGATGAGTCGCTCATTATGATTCTGGGTAATGATCCTAATCCTGGATCTCTGGGGGATGAGTCGCTCGTTATGATTCTGGGTAATGATCCTAATCCTGGATCTCTGGGGGATGAGTCGCTCGTTATGATTCTGGGTAATGATCCTAATCCTGGATCTCCGGGGGATGAGTCGCTCATTATGATTCTGGGTAATGATCCTAATCCTGGATCTCTGGGGGATGAGTCGCTCGTTATGATTCTGGGTAATGATCCTAATCCTGGATCTCCGGGGGATGAGTCGCTCATTATGATTCTGGGTAATGATCCTAATACTCGATCTCCGGGGGATGAGTCGCTCGTTATGATTCTGGGTAATGATCCTAATCCTGGATCTCCGGGGGATGAGTCGCCCATTATGAGGGGGGGTAGAGGCGCGGATTGTGTGTCGCCCCAGCTGCCAGCATGTGCAGTGTAGATGTAATAATCTCTCTCTCTGGTGTTATTTTCTAGATCGACAGTCGGTGAGTTGAAGGAGGATATGAGGATCCTGGAGGGGAAAGTTTTCACACACTCTGCTCGGTACGACAGGACAGGTACGCAGGATTCTGGGAGTCTGACGCATTTTACGCGGTTTGCAATTGGTGGTTCACATTGACATGTCTCAAGTGGACTGAATCTGTGATAGTCAGAAATAGAGCGAATTCAAACCAACACTGAATATTGTGTTTGATTTTTCTGAAATACCACCTCTGCCTCATACAAACCTGTGTTCCTGGGGAGAACCAGACGTAAATTCTAAAAACACATCTCCAGAGCTGACAGATCTGTTATTTCTATATTATTCCAAGTCTCCTACCAGTGATCCTTGTAACACCCATGTTCTGTATACAGGCAGAATTCATGCAGTTTGCAAGAGTTTTACAGTAAGAGCAGTAAAGATTTGCCATTCCCCCCCGCAAGGTTGTGCAACAGATTTAAAGGACAAATGTCCACAAGAAATGATGTTTAATTGAAAGATTGAATCATGTAGGCGTGTTAAATATAAATGCTTTAATCAAATAAAACAAATAAAGCATCTTAACAAACCCTCTTTGCTCTGTATAGCTCTATCAGGGGGCAGACATGTTGTTTAGAATCTTTGCTCTGTATAGCTCTATCAGGGGGCGGACAAGTTGTTTAGAATCTTTGCTCTGTATAGCTCTATCTGGGAGCGGACATGTTGTTTAGAATCTTTGCTCTTTATAGCTCTATCAGGGAGCAGTCATGTTTAGAATCTTTGCTCTTTATAGCTCTATCAGGGGGCAGACGTTGTTTAGAATCTTTGCTCTTTATAGCTCTATCAGGGGGCAGACATGTTGTTTAGAATCTTTGCTCTGTAAAGCTCTATCAGAGGGCGGACAAGTTGTTTAGAATCTTTGCTGTGTATAGCTCTATCAGGGGGCGGACATGTTGTTTAGAATCTTTGCTCTGTATAGCTCTATTAGGGAGTGGACATGTTGTTTAGAATCTTTGCTCTGTATAGCTCTATTAGGGAGCGGGCATGTTGTTTAGAATCTTTGCTCTCTATAGCTCTATCAGGGAGTGGGCATGTTGTTTAGAATCTTTGCTCTGTATAGCTCTATCAGGGAGCGGGCATGTTGTTTAGAATCTTTGCTCTTTATAGCTCTATCAGAGGGCGGACAAGTTGTTTAGAATCTTTGCTCTGTCAGGGGACGGACATGTTGTTTAGAATCTTTGCTCTGTATAGCTCTATCAGAGGGCGGACAAGTTGTTTAGAATCTTTGCTGTGTATAGCTCTATCAGGGGGCGGACATGTTGTTTAGAATCTTTGCTCTGTATAGCTCTATTAGGGAGCGGACATGTTGTTTAGAATCTTTGCTCTGTATAGCTCTATTAGGGAGCGGGCATGTTGTTTAGAATCTTTGCTCTCTATAGCTCTATCAGGGAGTGGGCATGTTGTTTAGAATCTTTGCTCTGTATAGCTCTATCAGGGAGCGGGCATGTTGTTTAGAATCTTTGCTCTTTATAGCTCTATCAGAGGGCGGACAAGTTGTTTAGAATCTTTGCTCTGTCAGGGGACGGACATGTTGTTTAGAATCTTTGCTCTGTATAGCTCTATCAGGGGTGGACATGGTTAGAATCTTTGTTCTGTATAGCTCTATCAGGGGACAGACATGTTGTTTAGAATCTTTGCTCTGTATAGCTCTATCAGGGGTGGACATGGTTAGAATCTTTGTTCTGTATAGCTCTATCAGGGGACAGACATGTTGTTTAGAATCTTTGCTCTGTATAGCTCGATCAGGGGTGAACATGTTTAGAATCTTTGCTCTGTATAGCTCTATCAGGGACATGCTGTTTAGAATCTTTGCTTTGTATAGCTCTATCAGGGGTGGACATGCTGTTTAGAAACTTTGCTCTGTATAGCTCTATCAGTGGGCGGACATGTTGTTTATAAGCTTTGCTCTGTATAGCTCTATCAGGGGGAGGACGTGTTAATTCCGTGTCTGTGTGCATATCACATGTACATAACGTGTAGTAATGATCAGCTTGCTGGAATTACATACAGAATACACTGTTTATTTATTATCAATACATGTATCTGCAGAAAAAAACAAGCCATCTGTGAGAAAAAAGAAACAGGTCAGTTCTTCCTCCTCCTCCGGGGATGACTCTTCACGTGTCAGTCTGGCTGACATAAGCTCTGAGGACACATCCTGCACCCTGGAATCTGCTTGCGGTAAGTCTGAGTTTACTGGCAAGTTGGCTTGTGCCACGTGGCTGTGTATACTGGCGAGTTGGCTTGTGCCACGTGTCTGTGTGTATTGATGAGGGGGCTTGTGCCATGTGGCTATGTATACTGGCGAGTTGGCTTGTGCCACGTGTCTGTGTGTATTGGCTTGCAGCTGTGTGCATTGACGAGGGGGCTCGCAGCTGTGTGCATTGACGAGGGGGCTCGCAGCTGTGTGCATTGACGAGGGGGCTTGCGTCACTGCGTTTACTGATATCTTGGTTGTGTATATCGACTGACAAACCTGCTCCACTAAATCCACAGGTTCCAGAGTAAAATCCAGCTCCAGCCGCAATTCAGACACCAGAGACAAAACCACGAGTGGCTTGAACTTGGATGAATTCAGCGATGACTTGGATGGACTTTCAGACAGCCCCCCAGAGCTGAATTTCAGTGACCTCTGACGGGAACTTGTGGAATATTTTGGCAGTCACAGAAGAGATCAGAGGCGTTGTGACACCACCTGCATCCCGGTCACCATAAAACAATCAGTGGTAATATGTGTACAGGTCAGTTAGGGGGTAAAGCTCTAAAAGTGGAGCAATCACCATGGCAACCAATGCAGTGTCCCCCAGTCACCAGATCACTTGTAGAACTTTACCCCAGAATCACCATGGAAACCAATGCAGTGTCCCCCAGTCACCAGATCACTTTACCCCAGAATCACCATGGAAACCAATGGGATGTTCCTGCTCATCCCACCAGAGATTCCCTTTCTCCAGAGCCCCCTTCATGCTTCCTTGTGCGGAATGATCAGTTTGGCCCCTGAAGAGCGGGATTATTTAGATCTTATTTTATACAGCTCGGCGGCTGTGATTAGTTTATCCTGGGGAAGTTGTGACAATACAGACGTGATCCAGTGATTTAACCCTCGCAGGGAGGACCCCTGGACTTGGCGTCACCCGCTGGCGCCAATCAAACTGCTGCTACAATCCTCCTTGTGCTGCTGATATGGTTGTTTTATCTCTAACCTTTTTTAATGTTTTTAATACATTTTTATTTTCGGCTGATTGTGTTTATGACAATTTATATTCCGGCCAATTCCATCCTTGGCAATATACACTGCGCAGCAGCTGTGTTCACGTAATGTGTTTGCACGTTGCACGTAAGAAGAGAAGTGTCTGGAGTTTGCACTGTACGTCAGCTGCACGTTTTACACGAACAGTATCTGAATAACTCAGCAGGGAAGATTGATTTTATTGGCTTTATCCCATATTATACCCCCATTATCTAATGAACTCTTCCGATATCGTATAATGAATTAACTGAGAAGTTTCTGGAGTTTATAACCCACAAGGAGAGGCGTGTGTCCCCTGGCAGACCACACCCACAAGGAGAGGAATGTGCCCTGGATTACACCCACAAGGAGAGGCGTGTGTCCCCCGACAGACCACACCCACAAGGAGAGGAATGTGCCCTGGATCACACCCACAAGGAGAGGCGTGTGTCCCCCGACAGACCACACCCACAAGGAGAGGCATGTGACCTGACAGACCACACCCACAAGAAGAGGCATGTGACCTGACAGACCACACCCACAAGGAGAGGCATGTGCCCTGACAGACCACACCCACAAGGAGAGGCATGTGCCCTGACAGACCACACCCACAAGGAGAGGTGTGTGTGTGTGTGTGCCCCAACAGACCACACCCACAACTACAGGAGTCTGCCTTGACAGGCCACACCCACCCAGAGAGGAGTCAGTCCCTCCTAGAGATAGTCCATACTGTCTCCTAGTGCTTGGTTTATGACCTGTGATATCTTCCAAGCTAAATATGACAGAGAGATCACGTAAAACATGATTGTCAGTACATTTATTATTACTCTGCTATTACAATAAACCAGACACAATCTTCACATCACGACAGGCAGCGAGCGTTAACCCTTTACTGCCCGGGATCCTACCAATAATCAGGCTACGAGCGGTGTAATTCACATACATGGTACGTGTCCTACGGTCTACTCTCCATATACTAAGACTGTGACACAGAAACACATGGGAGGGAGATATAATTACTAATTGTGATCCCTTCCATCAGACGCATCTCTGCTGCTTGTGTGATCTGATCACAGTCTTAAAAGACAGAGGATATTTTAACCATTTAAAGAAACATTTATTTTAATTATAAGACAAATGTTGACAAATAATCAAGTTCTGTTTAATTGAGATATTGCAGCAAGTGTAGACATTATAAATATAAATGTTTTAATGAAAGAATACCAGAGCAAAGATTCTGCACAACATGTCCGCCCCCTGATAGAGCTATACAGAGCAAAGATTCTGCACAACATGTCCGCCCCCTGATAGAGCTATACGGAGCAAAGATTCTAAACAACATGTTCATCCCTGATAGAGCTATACAGAGCAAAGATTCTGCACAACATGTCCGCCCCCTGATAGAGCTATACGGAGCAAAGATTCTAAATAACATGTCCACCCCCTGATAGAGCTATACAGAGCAAAGATTCTAAACAACATGTCCTCCCCCTGATAGTGCTATACAGAGCAAAGATTCTGCACAACATGTCCGCCCCCTGATAGAGCTATACAGAGCAAAGATTCTGCACAACATGTCCTCCCTCTGATAGAGCTATACAGAGCAAAGATTCTGCACAACATGTCCTCCCCCTGATAGTGCTATACAGAGCAAAGATTCTGCACAACATGTCCTCCCTCTGATAGAGCTATACAGAGCAAAGATTCTGCACAACATGTCCGCCCCCTGATAGAGCTATACAGAGCAAAGATTCTGCACAACATGTCCGCCCCCTGATAGAGCTATACAGAGCAAAGATTCTAAACATCATGCCCCCCGATAGAGCTATACAGAGCAAAGATTCTAAACAACATGTCCGCCCCCTGATAGAGCTATACAGAGCAAAGATTCTAAACAACATGTCTGCCCCTGATAGAGCTATACAGAGCAAAGATTCTAAACAACATGTCCTCCTCCTGATAGAGCTATACAGAGCAAAGATTCTGCACAACATGTCCACCCCCTGATAGAGCTATACAGAGCAAAGATTCTAAACAACATGTCCACCCCCTGATAGAGCTATACAGAGCAAAGATTCTAAACAACATGTCCGCCCCCGATAGAGCTATACAGAGCAAAGCTTCTAACCAACATGTCTGCCCCCTGATAAAGCTATACAGAGCAAAGATTCTAAACAACATGTCCACCCCCTGATAGAGCTATACAGAGCAAAGATTCTAAACAACATGTCCGCCCCCTATAGAGCTATACAGAGCAAAAAAAGAATCAATAAGGTACTTTATTTGTATTCTTTCATTAAAGAATTTCTATTTAAAATGTCTACACTTTCAATTACAATTAAAAGGACAGTTCGCCTTTAATAAATGTATATATTTTTAAATGGTTACAATATTTCTACAGATGGCCTTTAAAAATACAATAAAGGGATGACTGTCATTTTCTTACCCAAATCCACTGGCGGTTTATTAAAAAATTGTAATTCTCAAATGACACCATGTTTTCACAGCCAAGGAAAGGCAGAGAATTGTGTAATAAAGAGATTTATGGAGATCTTTAGTAACTTTCCCTTGGAAGTAATCACTGTATTCAGGGACAGACATTTATTATGGTTCAATTTCACAACTTTCCCCCGAGAAGCAGCGTTATATGTGAGACCGACTGTGTCCAAGGTGGATTAAATGACCATTATATTCGAAATGGTGTATATTCGATGCAAGGTCTTGTTACTAGTGGGGTACCTCAGGCATCTGTTCTTGGACCCATTCTCTTAAATATTTTTATTAGCGATATTGCAGAAGGTCTTGTTGGCAAAGTATGTCTTTTTGCTGATGATACAAAGATTTGCAGCAGGGTTGATATTCATGGAGGGATAAGCCAAATGGCAAATGATTTGGATAAACTAGAAAAATGGTCAGAGCAGTGGCAACTGGCATTTAATGTGGACAAGTGCAAGATTATGCACCTTGGGCGTAAAAACCCAAAAGCAGAATATAGACTATTTGGTACAGTCCTAACCTCAACATCTGAGGAAAGGGATTTAGGAGTAATAATTTCAGAGGACTTGAAGGTAGGTAGGCAATGCAATAGAGCAGCAGGAAATGCTAGCAGAATGCTTGGTTGCATAGGGAGAGGTATTAGCAGTAGGAAGAGGGAAGTGCTCATGCCATTGTACAGAGCACTGGTGAGACCTCACTTGGAGTATTGTACAGAGCACTGGTGAGACCTCACTTGGAGTATTGTACAGAGCGCTGGTGAGACGTCACTTGGAGTATTGTACAGAGCGCTGGTGAGACCTCACTTGGAGTATTGTACAGAGCACTGGTGAGACCTCACTTGGAGTATTGTACAGAGCGCTGGTGAGATCTCACCTGGAGTATTGTACAGAGTGCTGGTGAGACCTCACTTGGAGTATTGTACAGAGCACTGGTGAGACCTCACTTGGAGTATTGTACAGAGCGCTGGTGAGATCTCACCTGGAGTATTGTACAGAGTGCTGGTGAGACCTCACTTGGAGTATTGTACAGACCGCTGGTGAGACCTCACTTGGAGTATTGTACAGAGCGATGGTGAGACCTCACTTGGCGTATTGTACAGAGCACTGGTGAGACCTCACTTGGAGTATTGTACAGAGCGCTGGTGAGACCTCACTTGGAGTATTGTACAGTGCGCTGGTGAGACCTCACTTGGAGTATTGTACAGAGCGCTGGTGAGACCTCACTTGGAGTATTGTACAGTGCGCTGGTGAGACCTCACTTGGAGTATTGTACAGAGCGCTGGTGAGACCTCACTTGGGAGTATTGTACAGTGCGCTGGTGAGACCTCACTTGGAGTATTGTACAGAGCGCTGGTGAGACCTCACTTGGAGTATTGTACAGTGCGCTGGTGAGACCTCACTTGGAGTATTGTACAGAGCGCTGGTGAGACCTCACTTGGAGTATTGTACAGAGCGCTGGTGAGACCTCACTTGGAGTATTGTACAGAGCACTGGTGAGACCGCACTTGGAGTATATTACAGAGTGCTGGTGAGACCTCACTTGGAGTATTGTACAGAGCGCTGGTGAGATCTCACTTGGAGTATTGTACAGAGCGCTGGTGAGATCTCACCTGGAGTATTGTACAGAGTGCTGGTGAGACCTCACTTGGAGTATTGTACAGACCGCTGGTGAGACCTCACTTGGAGTATTGTACAGAGCGATGGTGAGACCTCACTTGGCGTATTGTACAGAGCACTGGTGAGACCTCACTTGGAGTATTGTACAGAGCGCTGGTGAGACCTCACTTGGAGTATTGTACAGTGCGCTGGTGAGACCTCACTTGGAGTATTGTACAGAGCGCTGGTGAGACCTCACTTGGAGTATTGTACAGTGCGCTGGTGAGACCTCACTTGGAGTATTGTACAGAGCGCTGGTGAGACCTCACTTGGAGTATTGTACAGTGCGCTGGTGAGACCTCACTTGGAGTATTGTACAGAGCACTGGTGAGACCTCACTTGGAGTATTGTACAGAGCGATGGTGAGACCTCACTTGGAGTATTGTACAGAGCGCTGGTGAGACCTTGCTTGGAGTGTTGTACAGAGCGCTGGTGAGACCTCACTTGGAGTATTGTACAGAGCGCTGGTGAGACCTCACTTGGAGTATTGTACAGAGCGCTGGTGAGACCTCACTTGGAGTATTGTACGCAGTACTGGAGACCGTATCTCCAGAAGGATATTGATACTTTGGAGAGAGTTCAGAGAAGGGCTACTAAACTGGTTCATGGGTTGAAGGATAAAACTTACCAGGAAAGGTTAAAGCATCTTAACATGTATAGCTTGGAGGAAAGACGTAACAGGGGGGATATGATAGAAACATTTAAATACATAAAGGGAATCAACACAGTAAAGGAAGAGAGTATATTTAAAAGAAGAAAAACTACCACAACTAGAGGACATAGTCTTAAATTAGAGGGGCAACGATTTAAAAGTAATATCAGGAAGTATTACTTTACTGAGAGGGTAGTGGATGTATGGAATAGCCTGCCAGCAGAAGTGGTAGAGGTAAACACAGTCAAGGATTTTAAGCATGCGTGGGATAGACACAAGGCTATCCTAGCTATAAGACCGGGAACGGGGGACTAATAAAAGTACTCCAAAAAAAAAAATTGGGCAGACTAGATGGACCGAATGGTTCTTATCTGCCGACACATTCTATGTTTCTATGTTTCTATTTATTAAGCGTTCCCTGGACCTTCACAGCAGCTGTTTATTCTTGATAAAAATAATTCAAATTTTTTTGTTACAATATAAATATGAAAAAGTAATTTGTTCCAATGCCGCGGTGTCCAGAGCAGAGGAATCTGGTCTGTCTCCCATCGCTGGGATTATTCCTGTATTTATTTAGTAAATGATGGCAGACTGAGAATACCTGAAAGTTATTATTGCACAAATCGTATTCTCCTCATTCCATCAAAGTCAATTACACCAAAAAAAGCACTTTACCTCCCTGGGGTACAGGACACAAAACGGAACATTTGTACAATAACACTTGGTAAAAGCACTTGGTAGATAGGTGGGCTGTATCAGGTGTACCAATGTAAATTACCTGTAGGTGGCGCTGCTGCTAGATCTCTTATTAGCTAATGCTAATGATGCTGCACCACTGATGAGGTTTTAAAGGGCCAGTGCAGGGTACAGTGACTTCTTACAAGCTGAGTATTCGCTCCAGACGGTATGGGCTGAAGGAGGTGTCAGGATCTGGGCTGGATAGAGGAAAGTCAGAAGCCCCTCCCCTTGCGGCAGATATCATTGCAACTTCCAAGGTTCTTGGTGTTTTTTCAAGTTTGATACATTTAATCCTGTGTAGAATAAAGCTTACACCTCTGGCTCTTTCCTCCTAGTAACTGTACAGCGACAGTGGAGTATCTTCCATCATATCATCCTACAAATACACAGGGGGGGAATAAAACAGCATTAGGGTCCCTCTCTGCAATCGGCTGCTCCACCTGGCCAGAACGCGGCCTGGGAACCAACCTCTTCTAAAGCAGAGACAGTTAAACATTGATGTCTTTATTCCTGAATGAGAATGCATTGAGCTATCCTTCCTCTTCCTTGAATAAAGCCCTTAGTGCGAAATGCGTCCCATAGAGATTCCCGCTGCGCCTCTAGGATCACCTACCATCGGCAGATCCTGCAGTCGTCTGAATTCTGTCCGCCGGCTCCTCTGCCGGTACCGGTGAAATCCCACAACCAGGAGCACCATCACAACCATTATGGTAAAGACCGAGGTGATCATGACAAAGAGAGGGCTGGAGCTGCTCTTGTAATAAGCCGGCAGATCTGGGGGGAAAATACCACGAATCCCACTGAAATCTTATTATAAGGGGTTTATTCAGGAAGAGAGAATTGCAAACTTAAGGCCAGAGAAGCAGAGTTGGAAAAAGTCTCCCATTCACATCCCTCAGTCTCTGCTATTTTGGCCTTAAGTTTGCAGTCCACTCTTTCATGAGTCGTAGCATTGTACGCAGTACGGTTACATCTGTAAAAGGCTCAGCACCTCCCGCCTCCCCCCCCTCACCTTTTCCGTTATCCTCCACGTCCAGCACGGATGGTCTCTTCTGAACCTCGGTGGTGTGGGATGATGTGGTGGTCTGTGTGGCAGGGTTGGTGGGATCTGCCGTGGTTGCTGTGGTAGTTATGAAGTTGTTAGTGGTGATTGCAGTCATCCATGAGGTGTACAAGGCAGTGGTGGTGACAGTAATTGGCGTGGCAGATGTCAGTGGATCCGTGGCTAGCTCGGACTGTTCAGCTGTTGGCTGAAGTGTAACAAGAGGAGGAGTTTCCGTGGGGCTGGTCAGTGGCTCTGGTGGTACAAAAATCACACAAACAAGATGGTGAAAATCTCGAATGATTTCTGACACGAAATCGGTAGTCTTTACAAACCTTGTGGTATGAAAGGGCCAATCAGGACAGGGCAGGAATGGATTAAATACACAGTGACTTATTAACAGGCCGGGACCTTGAACAAGTCCCTGGCCCATTTATTTTAGGGGGGTTGGAAGCTACTTGCCCTGGCCCCCTATATGTGATAGTGGTGCGGGGGGCCATTTGGACTCCATTTTGACAAGGTGGGTATTTTATTTTTTAAAGTATTCTCGAATTTTAGTAAATAGACCACAGAATATAAATAAAGTACCTTATTGAGCCCTCTTTGTGCATTATAGCTCTATCAGGCAGTGGACATTTTGTTTAGAATCATTGCTCTGTATAGCTCTATCAGGGAGCTGACATTTTGGGTCAGATGAATGAAGATCTGACCCAAGATTCTAAACAACATGTCTGCCCCTGATAGAGCAAAGATTCTAAACAACATGTCAGTCCCCTGATAGAACTATACAGAGCAAAGATTCTAACTAACATGCCCGCCCCCTGATAGAGCTATACAGAGCAAAGATTCTAACCAACATGCCCGCCCCCTGATAGAACTATACAGAGCAAAGATTCTAACTAACATGCCCGCCCCTGATAGAGCTATACAGAGCAAAGATTCTAAACAACATGTCTGCCCCTGATAGAGCTATACAGAGCAAAGATTCTAAACAACATGTCTGCCCCTGATAGAGCTATACAGAGCAAAGATTCTAAACAACATGCCCGCCCCCTGATAGAGCTATACAGAGCAAAGAGGGCTCAATAAGGTGCTTTATATGAATTCTTTCATTAAAACATTTCTATTTAAATATTTAAGTGAAAGATTGCATCAAGTAAGCAGTTTAAATAGAAATGATTTAATGGTGACAGTTGTCCTTCCGTAAAATGCTACACACCCCTTCCGCGGCAGAAGGAATAAATAATTCTGCTTTAAAAACCACTGCAAAAGATGCAAATATCACATAATGAATGTGCCACAATACCACACGCCTGGGTGACACGCTGATGTGCATACCTTGCTTCTCTCCATCTCTAGGGGTGGTGTTTGCTGTTGGTTGGTTGCTCTCCGTGCCATCCTGTCCTGGGTATAGACCAGATTCAGGCCTCAGAGTACCTGTCGTCTCTGGGGGACATGTGACATTGTCTGACTTCTCTGCCGTATTGTGTGGGCTCCAAGGACTGACAAAGGATGTGGCCTGTCCGTTCAGTGCCGTGGCTCCGTCCGTTTGAAGTTCCAGAGTAGTAGCTGCATGATCAGAGATACTCGGAGGCCATGTCCTCTCCGGCACCTCTGTGCTCTGATCCTCCAAAGATAGAGGTGTAACGTTCTGGGTGAAGATCCCCTCTGTTAGAAGCTCGGAGATCTGGGTGGGTGGCAGAGCTTCTCCTAATGCTGAAAACAAGAAGAATTAGTTTAAATCTATCTTCTATAGTTTGGTGGTCGTTTGGGAAAAAATAAGAAATCATTTAATTAAAACATTATAATCAATCCACTGGAATAAAGACACATCGCAATTACTTTATCATCTTACTATAGGAAGACTGTAGAAAGATTGCATCAAGTGTAGGCATTTTATATAGAATTAAGTAAAGCAACTTATTGATGACACTTTGCTCTATATAGCTCTATCAGGGGGCGCACATGTTGTTTAGAATCTTTTCTCTGTATAGCTCTATCAGAGGGCGGACATGTTGTTTAGAATCTTTGCTCTGTATAGCTCTATCAGGGGACGGACATGTTGTTTAGAATCTTTGCTCTGTATAGCTCTATCAGGGGGCTGACATGTTGTTTAGAATCTTTGCTCTGTATAGCTCTATCAGGGGGCTGACATGTTGTTTAGAATCTTTGCTCTGTATAGCTCTATCAGGGGGCTGACATGTTGTTTAGAATCTTTGCTCTGTATAGTTCTATCAGGGGGCGGACATGTTGTTTAGAATCTTTGCTCTGTATAGCTCTATCAGCGGCGGACATGTTGTTTAGAATCTTTGCTCTGTATAGCTCTATCAGGGGGCGCACATGTTGTTTAGAATCTTTTCTCTGTATAGCTCTATCAGAGGGCGGACATGTTGTTTAGAATCTTTGCTCTGTATAGCTCTATCAGGGGGCGCACATGTTGTTTAGAATCTTTTCTCTGTATAGCTCTATCAGAGGGCGGACATGTTGTTTAGAATCTTTGCTCTGTATAGCTCTATCAGGGGGCGCACATGTTGTTTAGAATCTTTGCTCTATATAGCTCTATCAGGGGGCGCACATGTTGTTTAGAATCTTTTCTCTGTATAGCTCTATCAGAGGGCGGACATGTTGTTTAGAATCTTTGCTCTGTATAGCTCTATCAGGGGGCGCACATGTTGTTTAGAATCTTTGCTCTGTAGAGCTCTATTAGGGGGCTGACATGTTGTTTAGAATCTTTGCTCTGTATAGCTCTATCAGGGGGCGCACATGTTGTTTAGAATCTTTTCTCTGTATAGCTCTATCAGAGGGCGGACATGTTGTTTAGAATCTTTGCTCTGTATAGCTCTATCAGGGGGCGCACATGTTGTTTAGAATCTTTTCTCTGTATAGCTCTATCAGAGGGCGGACATGTTGTTTAGAATCTTTGCTCTGTATAGCTCTATCAGGGGGCGCACATGTTGTTTAGAATCTTTGCTCTATATAGCTCTATCAGGGGGCGCACATGTTGTTTAGAATCTTTTCTCTGTATAGCTCTATCAGAGGGCGGACATGTTGTTTAGAATCTTTGCTCTGTATAGCTCTATCAGGGGGCGCACATGTTGTTTAGAATCTTTGCTCTGTAGAGCTCTATTAGGGGGCTGACATGTTGTTTAGAATCTTTGCTCTGTATAGCTCTATCAGGGGGCGCACATGTTGTTTAGAATCTTTTCTCTGTATAGCTCTATCAGAGGGCGGACATGTTGTTTAGAATCTTTGCTCTGTATAGCTCTATCAGGGGGCGCACATGTTGTTTAGAATCTTTTCTCTGTATAGCTCTATCAGAGGGCGGACATGTTGTTTAGAATCTTTGCTCTGTATAGCTCTATTAGGGGGCGGACATGTTGTTTAGAATCTTTTCTCTGTATAGCTCTATCAGGGGGCGGACATGTTTAGAATCTTTGCTCTGTATAGCTCTATCAGGGGGCGGACATGTTGTTTAGAATCTTTGCTCTGTATAGCTCTATCAGGGGACGGACATGTTGTTTAGAATCTTTGCTCTGTATAGCTCTATCAGGGGGCTGACATGTTGTTTAGAATCTTTGCTCTGTATAGCTCTATCAGGGGGCTGACATGTTGTTTAGAATCTTTGCTCTGTATAGTTCTATCAGGGGGCGGACATGTTGTTTAGAATCTTTGCTCTGTATAGCTCTATCAGCGGCGGACATGTTGTTTAGAATCTTTGCTCTGTATAGCTCTATCAGGGGGCGCACATGTTGTTTAGAATCTTTTCTCTGTATAGCTCTATCAGAGGGCGGACATGTTGTTTAGAATCTTTGCTCTGTATAGCTCTATCAGGGGACGGACATGTTGTTTAGAATCTTTGCTCTGTATAGCTCTATCAGGGGGCTGACATGTTGTTTAGAATCTTTGCTCTGTATAGCTCTATCAGGGGGCTGACATATTGTTTAGAATCTTTGCTCTGTATAGTTCTATCAGGGGGCGGACATGTTGTTTAGAATCTTTGCTCTGTATAGCTCTATCAGCGGCGGACATGTTGTTTAGAATCTTTGCTCTGTATAGCTCTATTGGGGGGGACATGTTGTTTAGAATCTTTGCTCTGTATTGCTCTACCATTGGGCGGACATGTTGTTTACAATCTTTACTCTGCATATCTCTATCAGGGGGCGGACATGTTGTTTAGAATCTTTGCTCTTTATAGCTCTATCAGGGGCAGACATGTTGTTTAGAATCTTTGCTCTGTATAGCTCAATCAGGGGGTGGGCATGTTGTTTAGAATCTTTGCTCTTTATAGCTCTATCAGGGGGCGGACATGTTGTCTAGAATCTTTGCTCTGTATAGCTCTATCAGGGGGCGGACATGTTGTTTAGAATCTTTGCTCTGTATAGCACTATCAGGGGGCGGACATGTTGTTTACAATCTTTGCTCTGCATATCTCTATCAGGGGGCGGACATGTTGTTTCAAATCTTTGCTCTGTATAGCTCTATCAGGGGGTGGACATGTTGTTTAGAATCTTTGCTCTGTATAGCTCTATCAGGGGGAGGTCATGTTGTTTGGAATCTTTGCTCTGCATAGCTCTATCAGGAGGCGGACATGTTGTTTAGAATCTTTGTTCTTTATAGCTCTATCAGGGGGTGGAAATGTTGTTTAGAATCTTTGCTCTGTATAGCTCTATCAGGGGGCGTAACAGCTTCTCAGACCTGTTCCCTCCCATCTCCCTAGCAAGGTAACTTAACACTATGTAACAGCTTCTCAGACCTGTTAAAAAATAAAGATTAGATTCCTTAATTTACCATGTTACAACATGCTTTACACTACTATAAACTACCACCAGGAGGAGCTCTCAATACACATGACATCTGCCTGAACCCTCCCTTGAGATATGTGTACAGATGTTTTGATATATGCATAGAACACGCATGTTACACGGAGCTGTACAGACACATATCTGAGAGGCATAGTCCCTACGTCCATTCAAACAGACCTGAAAACATCCTTACATTAATTAGTTACAAACTAAATGTTTATTTAATCTGATCATCAGACTCCTCCCCCTGCGGACACATGGTCGCTCTCCGTGTGGAAGCAGCCAATCAGAGCCTGGGGTTTCCTCACCCTCCATTGACAACCTGATGCAATCTGCCCCCTGTATCCAGAGGAAAATCTGATTCAAAATACAGGTTTATTGCTTTTTTCGACACCAGGTGAAGCAGTTTTTAATTATTTTTCTTTACCTTAAATTCCAAAATATGAAGTGCACACAATTTCCTCGTACTGTACGATGGGTTTTATTGCTGTGGAGTCTACGATGCACTTAGACTATAGGAGGAAAAGAGGGACAGACAGATTTGGGCCAAACATGGGGACTGTCCTTTCTAAATAGGGACACTTGGCAGGTATGCATTACTATAAATAGGGGAATCAGTGGAGATGTCAGAGGCTTTTCTAGCTTTTATTACATGACCACTTTCTGGCTTCCACAGGTCATACAATGTGTCAGGGGGGCTGCGGGCAGTAACGAGTTAAACAAGCTTCCTCTCAAAGCCTCATTCATAATGCAGAGTAAACAGTGTTTCCATCTCCCATACCCCCCCCCCCCTTCCCCAGCCCTGCACACCACAAGACACTGCACCCTTTCAGCCTCCCCCCCAGCACAGGAGCGAGCCCCTGTAACAGCCAGAGGGATTCCTGTATCACTCTGCAGCCCCATTCCCAAAATACCAGGGTCAGGCTCTGAGAAGGATATTAGCAGCCTGATTTAAACCCCCCCAAGTGCCAGAAAGCTGCACAAAATTCACCCCTATTAAAGGCCAAATGTGCTCTAGATGTAAATGTGTTAATTACAGGGGAAGGAAAATATCTTGTAAATTACTAGAAACAAACTGGCCAAGATCAGGGTCGGTAGCAGAGGATCTGGGTCAATAAACCGTACAAGGTCAGGGTCGGTAGCAGAGGATCTGGGTCAATAAACCGTACAAGGTCAGGGTCGGTAGCAGAGGATCTGGGTCAATAAACCGTACAAGGTCAGGGTCGGTAGCAGAGGATCTGGGTCAATAAACCGTACAAGGTCAGGGTCGGTAGCAGAGGATCTGGGTCAATAAACAGTACAAGGTCAGGGTCGGTAGCAGAGGATCTGGGTCAATAAACCGTACAAGGTCAGGGTCGGTAGCAGAGGATCTGGGTCAATAAACCGTACAAGGTCAGGGTCAGTGAGATAACGCAGATGGTTAGTGCTCCAAAGCCTCTCCTTCCAGACCTCCACCCAGGACTCCCCTCCCACTTTGAGTGGCCACACCTATTAAAGCCAGTTCCCTCCCATGATTCAGCCAGTCCTGCCCCATATTTCCAGCGAGCGTTCCCTTCCACAGGTCACAGGGCTCCCGGCACGCACAGTGTTCCCAGCACGCACAGTGTTCCCTTCCGCAGGTAACAGGGCTCCCGGCACGCACAGTGTTCCCTTCCGCAGGTCACAGAGCTCCCAGCACGCACAGTGTTCCCTTCCGCAGGTCACAGGGGTCCCAGCACGCACAGTGTTCCCTTCCGCAGGTCACAGGGCTCCCGGCACGCACAGTGTTCCCAGCACGCACAGTGTTCCCTTGCGCAGGTCACAGGGCTCCCGGCAAGCACAGTGTTCCCAGCACGCAGTGTTCCCAGCATCCACAGTGTTCCCTTCCGCAGGTCATGGGGCTCACGACACGCACAGTGTTCCCTTCCGCAGGTCACAGGTCTCCCGGCACGCACAGTGTTCCCAGCACGCACAGTGTTCCCAGCATGAACAGTGTTCCCTTCCGCAGGTCACAGGGCTCCCGGCACGCACAGTATTCCCAGCATGCACAGTGTTCCCTTCCGCAGATCACAGGGCTACCGGCACGCATAGTGTTCCCAGCACGCATAGTGTTCCCTTCCGCAGGTCATAGGGCTCCCAGCACGCACAGTGTTCCCTTCCTCAGGTCACAAGGCTCCCTGCACGCTCAGTGTTCCCTTCCACAGGCCACAGGGCTCCCGGCACGCACAGTGTTCCCAGCACACACAGTGTTCCCTTCTGCAGGTCACAGGGCTCCCGGCACGCACAGTGTTCCCTTCCGCAGGTCACAGGGCTCCCGGCACGCACAGTGTTCCCTTCCGCAGGTCACAGGGCTCCCGGCACGCACAGTGTTCCCAGCACGAACAGTGTTCCCTTCCGCAGGTCACAGGGCTCCCGGCACCCACAGTGTTCCCTTCCGCAGGTCACGGGGCTCCCGGCACGCACAGTGTTCCCTTCCGCAGGTCACAGGGCTCCCAGCACGCATAGTGTTCCCTTCCGCAGGTCACAGGGCTCCCGGCACGCACAGTGTTTCCCAGCACGCACAGTGTTCCCTTCCGCAGGTCACAGGGCTCCCGGCACGCACATTGTTCCCAGCACGCACAGTGTTCCCTTCCGCAGGTCACATGGCTCCCAGCACGCACAGTGTTCCCGGCACGCACAGCTAGAGATGTTGACATGGCCTGGGTGCAGGATGGGGTGTTAGTGGAAGCTGGGGGGAAGGAGGGGGGCATCATATTGACGCCATTTATTGCTTGATTTGAAGCAGATTTCTCTAGATGTTAAACAGACGCTGCCTGATCTCCGGCGCAGGGCTCTGTGTTTACATTTCAGGTGATTTGTTTATATGATTCAATTATCTGAAAAACAATGTCAGCGGCTGATCTGCAAAATATATCAAACTGGGCAAAGCAGCCTCTGCCTCACTAGATATATTGTCAGGGTTCAGTGTTAAATGTCAGTCTTTATTTATTTATATCGTATCCTATGTGAACCATAACTGCAATATCCCAGTGACTACTGCTGCTCCAATCATTTTACTAAGTGACAACTAATACAATTCTGTTTAATTGAAAGATTGCACCAATTGCAAGCATTTTAAATAGAAATTATTTAATGAAAGAATACAAATAAAGCATCTTATTGAGTCCTCTTGTAAAGCTCTATCAGGGGGCGGACATGTTGTTTAGAATCTTTGCTCTGTATAGCTCTATCAGGGGGCGGACATGATGTTTAGAATCTTTGCTCTGTATAGCTCTATCAGGGTGCAGACATGTTGTTTAGAATCTTTGCTCTGTATAGCTCTATCAGGGGGAGGACATGCTGTTTAGAATCTTTGCTCTGTATAGCTCTATCAGAGGGAGGACATGTTGTTTAGAATCTTTGCTCTGAATAGCTCTATCAGGAGGCGGACATGTTGTTTAGAATCTTTGCTCTGTATAGCTCTATCAGGGGGCGGACATGTTATTTAGAATCTTTGCTCTGTATGGCTCTATCAGGGGGCGGACATGTTGTTTAGAATCTTTGCTCTGTATGGCTCTATCAGGGGGCAGACATGTTGTTTAGAATCTTTGCTCTGTATAGCTCTATCAGGGGGAGGACATGTTGTTTAGAATCTTTGCTCTGTATAGCTCTATCAGGGGGAGGACGTGTTGTTTAGAATCTTTGCTCTGTATAGCTCTATCAGGGGGAGGACATGTTGGTTAGAATCTTTGATCTGTATAGCTCTATCAGGGGACGGACATGTTGTTTAGAATCTTTGCTCTGTATAGCTCTATCAGGGGGCGGACATGGTGGTTAGATTCTTCACTCTGTATAGCTCTATCAGGGGTCAGACATGTTGGTTAGAATCTTTGCTCTGTATAGCTCTATCAGGGGGCAGACATGTTGGTTAGAATCTTTGCTCTGTATAGCTCTATCAGGGGGCGGACATGTTGTTTAGAATCTTTGCTCTGTATAGCTCTATCAGGGGGCAGACATGGTGGTTAGATTCTTTGCTCTGTATTGCTCTATCAGGGGTCAGACATGTTGGTTAGAATCTTTGCTCTGTATAGCTCTATCAGGGGGCAGACATGTTGGTTAGAATCTTTGCTCTGTATAGCTCTATCAGGGGGAGGACATGTTGGTTAGAATCTTTGATCTGTATAGCTCTATCAGGGGACGGACATGTTGTTTAGAATCTTTGCTCTGTATAGCTCTATCAGGGGGCGGACATGGTGGTTAGATTCTTCACTCTGTATAGCTCTATCAGGGGTCAGACATGTTGGTTAGAATCTTTGCTCTGTATAGCTCTATCAGGGGGCAGACATGTTGGTTAGAATCTTTGCTCTGTATAGCTCTATCAGGGGGCGGACATGTTGTTTAGAATCTTTGCTCTGTATAGCTCTATCAGGGGGCAGACATGGTGGTTAGATTCTTTGCTCTGTATTGCTCTATCAGGGGTCAGACATGTTGGTTAGAATCTTTGCTCTGTATAGCTCTATCAGGGGGCAGACATGTTGGTTAGAATCTTTGCTCTGTATAGCTCTATCAGGGGGCGGACATGTTGTTTAGAATCTTTGCTCTGTATAGCTCTATCAGGGGGCGGACATGGTGGTTAGATTCTTCACTCTGTATAGCTCTATCAGGGGTCAGACATGTTGGTTAGAATCTTTGCTCTGTATAGCTCTATCAGGGGGCAGACATGTTGGTTAGAATCTTTGCTCTGTATAGCTCTATCAGGGGGCGGACATGTTGTTTAGAATCTTTGCTCTGTATAGCTCTATCAGGGGGCAGACATGGTGGTTAGATTCTTTGCTCTGTATTGCTCTATCAGGGGTCAGACATGTTGGTTAGAATCTTTGCTCTGTATAGCTCTATCAGGGGGCAGACATGTTGGTTAGAATCTTTGCTCTGTATAGCTCTATCAGGGGGCGGACATGTTGTTTAGAATCTTTGCTCTGTATAGCTCTATCAGGGGGCGGACATGGTGGTTAGATTCTTTGCTCTGTATTGCTCTATCAGGGGTCAGACATGTTGGTTAGAATCTTTGCTCTGTATAGCTCTATCAGGGGCAGACATGTTGTGTAGAATCTTTGCTCTGTATAGCTCTATCAGGGGTCAGACATGTTGGTTAGAATCGTTGCTCTGTATAGCTCTATCAGGGGGAGGACATGCACAAACTCGTCAGCGAGGATCACAGTGGAGGCGGCTATTAAACCGCAGGAGAATCGTCAAACTAAACACGGTGAATGATCTATGATCTATACATTGTGCAGCAAATGCATAAAATAAGAGAAAAATATATGGAATTTGGACAAAGTGACGCCATGGAACGTGGTGTGTGAAACGAGCGGTGGATGCGATCAGCTATTGAATCCACCGGTCAGGCGGTGTCGCTCTAATGCCTCAATGTCGAGGCATGGAGCAACACCGAAATCCAATGTCCTGGTGACCTGCAACCACTCCTCTGAGTGAAACAGGCCCAATATTGGAATGGCCATATGCCATACCGTTATGGCTTTGTCCTATTTAGCTAGACTGCCTCTAGAGGCATTCAGCAACATTACATGTAACCTTGCAAAAAACAACAGATTAGTATGTGAACATTTACTATTTCTAAACTCAGGACCCACATCAGATTCTAATTAGCAGTTTTTTCCCATCAGCTTTAGTAGATGTGTAAAATATTTATTACAGTAAATTATATAGGATATGATCAAAATAAGAGTATCTGAAGTCCTTCTTATCCCGATAAACACAATTTATAAATTTGTGTGGTTATGGTAAATGAGAAAGAAGAAAATGACAGCTAAACACAAACACCGCAGGTGTGTAAAAGCAGCCTCGGTCCTACAGGAGCAATATTCCTAAACCCGTCTCATCTGTAAGGGGTAAAGTCACAAGGTGATGTCATAAGATGGAGACAACTCCAGACACATTTAAACCATATTTTTCTCTTATTTTATGCATTTGCTGCAATTGTGCTGACACAATGTATTGATTATTATTTCTTTGAATTCCCTTTATTCCCAGTGAGCACTCTGCTGACAGAGACCCCTTTACACATCTCTCGTACTGGAGGAGAAGATTTACTGGTTAATAAAATGCCTCTTTATGGACAAAGTCCGATTTTTTTAGGGAGGGGAGGAAACGCAGATTGCCCTAAGTGGGGAATAAAGACATATAGGAAGGGCCATAAATACATCAGTTTGCAGCAGCTATAAAAATCCAGGGTGTGAAAAGGTTTGTGCCGGGTGTCTGTCTGGGGGAAACACAGAATCTCTGCGTAAAAATAGATTTTCCCAATCTCCAGTGTGAGGCGTTATATAAATTCACACCTCTGTCACTAACGCAAGCCTGGTCCTGGGCCACTTTATTCTCTTATATCAAAGGTTTTCGTTCTTTTTAAAAGAAAAGCAAATCATCAAACGGATCAAAATGACAGTGCAGAGTTTTTTAAATGACTATTGTAGGTGGAAATAGTGCCAGAGGTCTGCAAGGCTGTAACTGCTGCTGCAAAATGGAGCATCCGGCTCCAAAGGACAGAATTATTATTTAAATTAAACATCTGTATTTGTAACCTGGTCAGTGTCTGGCTGTATTCCCTATTCATTTTGTGACTCATTTGATGATCTAATGATCTTTTGAACGGAAGAGTATGTAACACGAATAAAGGCAGAATGTCTTTTCCTAGGGCAAGCGAGAGCTCTGGCTCGGTGCGAGGTGGGGGTCTCTGAGCAGACCCTATTTGGAAGATCTGCGGATATTATAAATATTTGGAAAGCTCACAGACAAATGGGAATCGCAGGAATAAATCAAGATGAATCCCACCCATGTTAAAACATGAGCGGAAAGTAAAATCACTGCACCTCCCACCGCCCAGACTTCTCAGATTTAAACCCCCCGAGGGATTCGTCTTTAGAAGCCAAACAGGAAGAAGCTTATAAAACGTCATATTCGACTCCCTGGATGTTTTGTAACCTTTTTTGGGCTGAGATAGAGCTAAATGGTTTCTCCAAAAGAATGCAGACTATAACTGAGGGAGGTGATAGAGTCCTCCTGGAACTTCCACATGTCACCTGTATTCAAGCAGGGAAGTGAGAAAAAGAATTTCAACGTTAGGCCAACTCAGCTACATTGGCTTAAAGTCTGAAATTCCCATCTGAATACCCTGCAATTCTCTCCTTACTGAGACACCTTATATATAATGACCCATCAGGCACCATGTGGTTAAATCAAACCCAGAGTATGTGGCCCTCAGAATCTGCCCTGTGGTTTGGGATTAAATAGATTACACTCCATTCTCTTCACCACATGGAGGGGTCAGGAGCCCAGCATCTTCTCTGAGCTAGAGTGCCCAAGACATTGCAATATCTTTTGAATGGAGCACTGTTCAAAACGACTGTCTGGTGCCCAAAAATGCATCTCCCAAATATTAATGCATATTAATGTGCTTTCAAAGTACTTTAAATGCATATTTTACATTTTGTATTGCTAAAAATATAAAATACTTACAGCTAGATTAAATTGTGAAATTACAGCAGTTTGCAAGAACCAGGACTGCCCACACTAGCTGAGGAAAAGTCATTTCCTTTTCTTTCCATTTGTTTGCTGCAGGAACCAGTGAGAATAATGCCATTTAAATGAATGGAATTTCCTGCCTCTCTAGTGTGTTGCGCTGTTCAGAGATCCATCTGTGTACAATAGCAGGTTTATCACAATCCACCCAATGTATTCTATTCCAGCAGCACAGAGGGTGACTAAATTTAACAAAACTGGCACAATGAGGACTAATTATACAGTTACGCCAGGTATTCACCTCTCAATCCCCCGCGTTACGCCAGGTGATCAGCTCTTAATGTTTTATTTAGCTATTATTTCCCGGCGCAGCATCATGTGTCAGGCTGCAGGTCGTGTACCGAGACAGGTTTAATTTTTGGCACCAGACAGAGTGTCCTCTGGTAAATCTGACATCTTCATTCTGTCTCTTAACATGTATAGCTTGGAGGAAAGACGTAACAGGGGGGATATGATAGAAACATTATATACATAGAGGGAATAAACACAGTAACGGAGGAGAGTATATTTATATGAAGATAAACTGCCACAACTAGAGGACATAGTCTGAAATTAGAGGGGCAAAGATTTAAAAGTAATAACAGGAAGTATTACTTTACTGAGAGGGTAGTGGATGTATGGAATAGTCTTCCAGTAGAAGTGGTAGAGGGTAATACAGTGAAGAAGTTTAAGCATGCATGGGATAGGTATAAGGCTATCCTAGATATAAGATAAGGCCAGGGACTAATGAAAGTATTACATTACTGAGAGGGTAGTGGATGTATGGAATAGTCTTCCATTAGAAGTGGTAGTGGTTAATACAGTGAAGGAGTTTAAGCATGCGTGGGATAGGTATAAGGCTATCCTAGATATAAGATAAGGCCAGGGACTAATGAAAGTATTACATTACTGAGAGGGTAGTGGATGTATGGAATAGTCTTCCAGTAGAAGTGGTAGAGGTTAATCAGTGAAGGAGTTTAAGCATGCATGGGATAGGTATAAGGCTATCCTAGATATAAGATAAGGCCAGGGACTAATGAAAGTATTACATTACTGAGAGGGTAGTGGATGCATGGAATAGTCTTCCAGTAGAAGTGGTAGAGGTTAATACAGTGAAGGAGTTTAAGCATGCATGGGATAGGTATAAGGCTATCCTAGATATAAGATAAGGTCAGAGACTAATGGAAGTATTACATTACTGAGAGGGTAGTGGATGCATGGAATAGTCTTCCAGTAGAAGTGGTAGAGGTTAATACAGTGAAGGAGTTTAAGCATGCATGGGATAGGTATAAGGCTATCCTAGATATAAGATAAGGCCAGGGACTAATGGAAGGATTACATTACTGAGAGGGTAGTGGGTGCATGGAATAGTCTTCCAGTAGAAGTGGTAGACGTGCCCTGAATCTGTGTGTAATTTCCTCAGGATTTACTTGCGGCTCAGTAAAAAGAGAGATAGTCAGTGTAGTAACAGGACACCAAATAATTTAATCTTGTCCGTCTGTTATTTTGGGGGGAGGGTGGGGAATTGGAATACAACCTCTGGTATTTCACAGACTATAACTCCCATCACATTTCCTGTGCTGGCTGAGCATAATGGGAGTTGCAGTAGGGAGCAGCTGGATTGCCAGGGCTCAGTAACTGTATCTATCATTTCAGCTCAGTATCTGAACACGAGGTTTAGAACAAGACTTGGGAGTCGATCTGACGGATGGAAAATCAGCCCCCGGGCAGGGTGTGCGAGGGGGGAGGGGTCGGGTTCCTTGTGGAAACACGTATGTCTGATACCTGCCAGCTGGGACAGATGAAAAATGATCACGGTAAGGAAAGCTCCTCATAATGTATTTGTGATATACCAACAAATTATCTGTACTGTCTTTATAATACAGGTCTTGACAAACATCGGCAGACTTTAGGAGCCAGGAATATGGCAGGACCTGCCGAGATTAATGAATTGGATTGTGTGTGTGTATATACATCCTACATACTGCCATCTCATAGGACCTGCCGAGATTAATGAATTGGATTGTGTGTGTGTATATACATCCTACATACTGCCATCTCATAGGACCTGCCGAGATTAATGAATTGGATTGTGTGTGTATATACATCCTACATACTGTCATCTCATAGGACCTGCCGAGATTAATGAATTGGATTGTGTGTGTGTATATACATCCTACATACTGCCATCTCATAGGACCTGCCGAGATTAATGAATTGGATTGTGTGTGTGTATATACATCCTACATACTGCCATCTCATAGGACCTGCCATGATTAATTAATTGGATTGTGTGTGTATTCACATCCTACATACTGCCATCTCATAGGACCTGCCATGATTAATGAATTGGATTGTGTGTGTGTGAATTCACATCCTACATACTGCCATCTCATGGGACCTGCCATGATTAATGAATTGGATTGTGTGTGTGTGTATATACATCCTACATACTGCCATCTCATAGGACCTGCCATGATTAATGAATTGGATTGTGTGTGTATATACATCATACATACTGCCATCTCATAGGACCTGCCATGATTAATGAATTGGATTGTGTGTGTGTGTGTGTGTGTGTGTATTCACATCCTACATACTGCCATCTCATAGGACCTGCCATGATTAATGAATTGGATTGTGTGTGTGTGTGTATATACATCCTACATACTGCCATCTCATAGGACCTGCCATGATTAATGAATTGGATTGTGTGTGTGTGTATTCACATCCTACATACTGCCATCTCATAGGACCTGCCATGATTAATGAATTGGATTGTGTGTGTGTGTGTATATACATCATACATACTGCCATCTCATAGGACCTGCCATGATTAATGAATTGGATTGTGTGTGTGTATATACATCCTACATACTGCCATCTCATAGTATCTGCCATGATTAATGAATTGGACTGTGTCTGTGTTTATATACATCCTACATACTGACATCTCATAGGACCTGCCGAGATTAATGAATTGGATTGTGTGTGTGTATATACATCCTACATACTGCCATCTCATAGGACCTGCCGAGATTAATGAATTGGATTGTGTGTGTGTATATACATCCTACATACTGCCATCTCATAGGACCTGCCATGATTAATTAATTGGATTGTGTGTGTATTCACATCCTACATACTGCCATCTCATAGGACCTGCCATGATTAATGAATTGGATTGTGTGTGTGAATTCACATCCTACATACTGCCATCTCATAGGACCTGCCATGATTAATGAATTGGATTGTGTGTGTGTGTATATACATCCTACATACTGCCATCTCATAGGACCTGCCATGATTAATGAATTGGATTGTGTGTGTATATACATCATACATACTGCCATCTCATAGGACCTGCCATGATTAATGAATTGGATTGTGTGTGTGTGTATTCACATCCTACATACTGCCATCTCATAGGACCTGCCATGATTAATGAATTGGATTGTGTGTGTGTGTGTATATACATCCTACATACTGCCATCTCATAGGACCTGCCATGATTAATGAATTGGATTGTGTGTGTGTGTATTCCCATCCTACATACTGCCATCTCATAGGACCTGCCATGATTAATGAATTGGATTGTGTGTGTGTGTGTATATACATCATACATACTGCCATCTCATAGGACCTGCCATGATTAATGAATTGGATTGTGTGTGTGTGTATTCACATCCTACATACTGCCATCTCATAGTATCTGCCATGATTAATGAATTGGATTGTGTGTGTGTATATACATCCTACATACTGCCGGGCTGCACTTTACATGAATTGGATTGTGTGTGTGTGTGTATATACATCCTACATACTGCCGGGCTGCACTTTACATGAATTGGATTGTGTGTGTGTATATACATCCTACATACTGCCAGGCTGCACTTTACATGAATTGGATTGTGTGTGTGTATATACATCCTACATACTGCCATCTCATAGGACCTGCCGAGATTAATGAATTGGATTGTGTGTGTGTATATACATCCTACATACTGCCAGGCTGCACGTTACATGAATTGGATTGTGTCTGTGTGTATATACATCCTACATACTGCCGGGCTGCACTTTACATGAGTTGGATTGTGTGTGTGTGTGTGTATATACATCCTACATACTGCCGGGCTGCACTTTACATGAATTGGATTGTGTGTGTGTGTGTGTATATACATCCTACATACTGCCGGGCTGCACTTTACATGAATTGGATTGTGTGTGTGTGTGTGTGTGTATATACATCCTACATACTGCCAGGCTGCACTTTACATGAATTGGATTGTGTGTGTGTGTATATACATCCTACATACTGCCAGGCTGCACGTTACATGAATTGGATTGTGTGTGTGTGTGTGTGTATATACATCCTACATACTGCCGGGCTGCACGTTACATGAATTGGATTGTGTGTCTGTGTGTATATACATCCTGCATACTGCCGGGCTGCACTTTACATGAATTGGATTGTGTGTGTGTATATACATCCTACATACTGCCGGGCTGCACTTTACATGAATTGGATTGTGTGTGTGTGTGTGTGTGTATATACATCCTACATACTGCCGGGCTGCACTTTACATGAATTGGATTGTGTCTGTGTGTATATACATCCTACATAGTGCCGGGCTGCACTTTACATGAATTGGATTGTGTGTGTGTGTATATACATCCTACATACTGCCATCTCATAGTATCTGCCATGATTAATGAATTGGATTGTGTGTGTGTGTATACATCCTACATACTGTCATCTCATAGTATCTGCCATGATTAATGAATTGGATTGTGTGTGTGTATATACATCCTACATACTGTCATCTCATAGTATCTGCCATGATTAATGAATTGGATTGTGTGTGTGTATATACATCCTACATACTGCCATCTCATAGGACCCGCTAACACAAACCCGGAAAGTCACACTCACAACCTAGAGATCAGAGGCTGGACAGATATACTACGATCTGACACCCACCAAAATACACGTGTAAACGGTTATTAACACAGCCCGTCCCTCAGGGTAGAGACTTCACACTGTCCTTATAGACAGAGAAGCTCTGAGTGCCGATTGCTAATTAAAACACTCCCAGAAGGCTAATTAGTAACAGCGCAGAGCAGCTGAATATCATGTGAGAGGACCACCCCACAGCTGCCTAATAAAGCCCCCCATCCAGTCTAACAAGACAAAACAACAACATTACAGGAAGGAAACTTTCTGAAATTCCATCAGCCCACCTGATATCAGCAGAGACAGACAGATATACAGATACAGAGACAGACAGACAGATATACAGATACAGAGACAGACAGATATACAGATACAGAGACAGACAGACAGATATACAGATACAGAGACTGATAGACAGATATACAGATACAGAGACAGACAGACAGATATACAGATACAGAGACAGACAGAGAGATATACAGATACAGAGACTGATAGACAGACATACTGACAGATAAGGGACAGAGCCTGATAGACAGATATACTGACAGATAAGGGACAGAGATTGATAGACAGATATACTGACAGATAAGGTACAGAGACTGATAGACAGATATACTGACAGATAAGGTACAGAGACTGATAGACAGATATACTGACAGATAAGGTACAGAGACTGATAGACAGATATACTGACAGATAAGGTACAGAGACTGATAGACAGATATACTGACAGATAAGGTACAGAGACTGATAGACAGATATACTGACAGATAAGGTACAGAGACTGATAGACAGATATACTGACAGATAAGGTACAGAGATTGATAGACAGATATACTGACAGATAAGGTACAGAGATTGATAGACAGATATACTGACAGATAAGGTACAGAGACTGATAGACAGATATACTGACAGATAAGGTACAGAGACTGATAGACAGATATACTGACAGATAAGGTACAGAGACTGATAGACAGATATACTGACAGATAAGGTACAGAGACTGATAGACAGATATACTGACAGAAAAGATACAGAGACTGATAGACAGATATACTGACAGATAAGGTACAGAGACTGATAGAGAGATATTCTGACAGATAAGGTACAGAGACTGATAGACAGATATACTGACAGATAAGGTACAGAGATTGATAGACAGATATACTGACAGATAAGATACAGAGACTGATAGACAGATATACTGACAGATAAGGTACAGAGACTGATAGACAGATATACTGACAGATAAGGTACAGAGACTGATAGACAGATATACTGACAGATAAGGTACAGAGACTGGTAGACAGATATACTGACAGATAAGGTACAGAGACTGATAGACAGATATACTGACAGATAAGGTACAGAGACTGATAGACAGATATACTGACAGATAAGGTACAGAGACTGATAGACAGATATACTGACAGATAAGATACAGAGACTGATAGACAGATATACTGACAGATAAGGTACAGAGACTGATAGACAGATATACTGACAGATAAGGTACAGAGACTGATAGACAGATATACTGACAGATAAGATACAGAGACTGATAGACAGATATATTGACAGATAAGGTACAGAGACTGATAGACAGATATACTGACAGATAAGATACAGAGACTGATAGACAGATATACTGACAGATAAGGTACAGAGACTGATAGACAGATATACTGACAGATAAGATACAGAGACTGATAGACAGATATACTGACAGATAAGGTACATAGACTGATAGACAGATACACTGACAGATAAGGTACAGAGACTGATAGACAGATATACTGACAGATAAGGTACAGAGCCTGATAGACAGTCATACTGACAGATAAGGTACAGAGACTGATAGACAGATATACTGACAGATAAGGTACAGAGATTGATAGACAGATATACTGACAGATAAGGTACAGAGACTGATAGACAGATATACTGACAGATAAGGTACAGAGACTGATAGACAGATTTACTGACAGATAAGGTACAGAGACTGATAGACAGATATACTGACAGATAAGATACAGAGACTGATAGACAGATATACTGACAGATAAGGTACAGAGACTGATAGACAGATACACTGACAGATAAGGTACAGAGACTGATAGACAGATATACTGACAGATAAGGAACAGAGCCTGATAGACAGTCATACTGACAGATAAGGTACAGAGACTGATAGACAGATATACTGACAGATAAGGTACAGAGATTGATAGACAGATATACTGACAGATAAGGTACAGAGACTGATAGACAGATATACTGACAGATAAGGTACAGAGACTGATAGACAGATTTACTGACAGATAAGGTACAGGGACTGATAGACAGATATACTGACAGATGAGATACATAGACTGATAGACAGATATACTGACAGATAAGGTACAGAGACTGATAGACAGTCATACTGACAGATAAGGTACAGAGACTGATAGACAGATATACTGACAGATAAGGTACAGAGACTGATAGACAGATATACTGACAGATAAGGTACAGAGACTGATAGACAGATTTACTGACAGATAAGGTACAGAGACTGATAGACAGATATACTGACAGATAAGGTACAGAGATTGATAGACAGATATACTGACAGATAAGATACAGAGACTGATAGACAGATATACTGACAGATAAGGTACATAGACTGATAGACAGATACACTGACAGATAAGGTACAGAGACTGATAGACAGATATACTGACAGATAAAGTACAGAGCCTGATAGACAGTCATACTGACAGATAAGGTACAGAGATTGATAGACAGATATACTGACAGATAAGATACAGAGATTGATAGACAGATATACTGACAGATAAGATACAGAGACTGATAGACAGATATACTGACAGATAAGGTACATAGACTGATAGACAGATACACTGACAGATAAGGTACAGAGACTGATAGACAGATATACTGACAGATAAGGTACAGAGCCTGATAGACAGTCAAACTGACAGATAAGGTACAGCAGGGCTTGACAAATTTATTTTATTCTAGGAGCCAGCAAAATTTTTTAGGAGCCAGACAATCACGCAAACATACACACACCAACCCACGTCACATATACACCCCACACACACCAACCCACGTCACATATACAGCCCACACACACCAACCCACGTCACATATACAAACCCCACACACCAACCCACTTCACAAATACACACACACACTTCACATATACACCTCCCCCTACACCTCACATATATACCCCCCTTCACATATACACCTCCCCCCACACTTCACATATATACCCCCCCTTCACATATACACCTCCCCCCACACATATACCCCCCCTTCACATATACACCTCCCCCCACACTTCACACATATATACCCCCCTTCACATATACACCTCCCCCCACACTTCACATATATACCCCCCCTTCACATATACATCCCTCCCCCCCTTCACATATACACCTGCCCCCACACTTCACACATATATACCTCCCCTTCACATATACACCTCCCCCCCACACTTCACATATATACCCCCCCTTCACATATACATCCCTCCCCCCCACTTCACATATACAACTCAAACATACACAAGTTTTTTTTTTTTTCCCTTCTTAACTTCTGAGTGCTGGGTTGACAACCCAGCACTTAGCCGAAAGAGCCATGAAGATCGGCTGGGGCACGAATGTTTCCCCTCCCTGCTGCCTTACCTCATTGCTGGGGAGGGGTTACATTCGTGCCGCAGCCGATCCTCATGGCTCTTTCGGCTGAACACTCATACACACGTGTAGCGCGAGGGGGCGGAGCTTGCTGTCTGTCCCCTCGCGCTGCAAAAGACGGATGGCAGCGGCAAGGGGAACGGCACCCGGGCGCCAGGCTCCATTTCCAGGTCGCCATGGCGACCTGGCGCCCGGGGTTTGTCGAGCCCTGAGGTACAGAGACTGATAGACAGATATACTGACAGATAAGGTACAGAGACTGATAGACAGATATACTGACAGATAAGATACATAGACTGATAGACAGATACACTGACAGATAAGGTACAGAGATTGATAGACAGATATACTGACAGATAAGATACAGAGATTGATAGACAGATATACTGACAGATAAGGTACAGAGATTGATAGACAGATATACTGACAGATAAGGTACAGAGACTGATAGACAGATTTACTGACAGATAAGGTACAGAGACTGATAGACAGATATACTGACAGATAAGGTACAGAGACTGATAGACAGATATACTGACAGATAAGGTACAGAGACTGATAGACAGATTTACTGACAGATAAGGTACAGAGATTGATAGACAGATATACCGACAGATAATGTACAGAGACTGATAGACAGATATACTGACAGATAAGGTACAGAGATTGATAGACAGATATACTGACAGATAAGGTACAGAAACTGATAGACAGATATACTGACAGATAAGGTACAGAGACTGATAGACAGATATACTGACAGATAAGGTACAGAGATTGATAGACAGATATACTGACAGATAAGGTACAGAGACTGATAGACAGATATACTGACAGATAAGGTACAGAGATTGATAGACAGATATACTGACAGATAAGGTACAGAGACTGATAGACAGATATACTGACAGATAAGATGCAGAGACTGATAGACAGATATACTGACAGATAAGATGCAGAGACTGATAGACAGCTATACTGACAGATAAGGTACAGAGACTGATAGACAGATATACTGACAGATAAAGTACAGAGACTGATAGACAGATATACTGACAGATAAGGTACAGAGACTGATAGACAGATATACTGACAGATAAAGTACAGAGACTGATAGACAGATATACTGACAGATAAGATGCAGAGACTGATAGACAGATATACTGACAGATAAGGTACAGAGACTGATAGACAGATATACTGACAGATAAAGTACAGAGACTGATAGACAGATATACTGACAGATAAAGTACAGAGACTGATAGACAGATATACTGACAGATAAGGTACAGAGACTGATAGACAGATATACTGACAGATAAAGTACAGAGACTGATAGACAGATATACTGACAGATAAGGTACAGAGATTGATAGACAGATATACTGACAGATAAGGTACAGAGACTGATAGACAGATATACTGACAGATAAGGTACAGAGACTAATAGACAGATATACTGACAGATAAGGTACAGAGACTGATAGACAGATATACCGACAGATAATGTACATAGACTGATAGACAGATATACTGACAGATAAGATGCAGAGACTGATAGACAGATATACTGACAGATAAGGTACAGAGACTAATAGACAGATATACTGACAGATAAGGTACAGAGACTGATAGACAGATATACTGACAGATAAGGTACAGAGACTGATAGACAGACATACCGACAGATAAGGTACAGAGACTGATAGACAGATATACCGACAGATAATGTACATAGACTGATAGACAGATATACTGACAGATAAGGTACAGAGACTGATAGACAGATATACTGACAGATAAGGTACAGAGATTGATAGACAGATATACTGACAGATAAGGTACAGAGACTGATAGACAGATATACTGACAGATAAGGTACAGAGATTGATAGACAGATATACTGACAGATAAGGTACAGAGACTGATAGACAGATATACTGACAGATAAGGTACAGAGATTGATAGACAGATATACTGACAGATAAGGTACAGAGACTGATAGACAGATATACTGACAGATAAGGTACAGAGACTGATAGACAGATAAGGTACAGAGACTGATAGACAGATAAGGTACAGAGACTGATAGACAGATATACTGACAGATAAGGTACAGAGATTGATAGACAGATATACTGACAGATAAGGTACAGAGACTGATAGACAGTCATACTGACAGATAAGGTACAGAGACTGATAGACAGATATACTGACAGATAAGGTACAGAGACTGATAGACAGACATACCGACAGATAAGGTACAGAGACTGATAGACAGATATACCGACAGATAATGTACATAGACTGATAGACAGATATACTGACAGATAAGGTACAGAGACTGATAGACAGATATACTGACAGATAAGGTACAGAGATTGATAGACAGATATACTGACAGATAAGGTACAGAGACTGATAGACAGATATACTGACAGATAAGGTACAGAGATTGATAGACAGATATACTGACAGATAAGGTACAGAGATTGATAGACAGATATACTGACAGATAAGGTACAGAGACTGATAGACAGATAAGGTACAGAGACTGATAGACAGATAAGGTACAGAGACTGATAGACAGATATACTGACAGATAAGGTACAGAGATTGATAGACAGATATACTGACAGATAAGGTACAGAGACTGATAGACAGTCATACTGACAGATAAGGTACAGAGACTGATAGACAGATATACTGACAGATAAGGTACAGAGACTGATAGACAGATATACTGACAGATAAGGTACAGAGACTGATAGACAGATTTACTGACAGATAAGGTACAGAGACTGATAGACAGATATACTGACAGATAAGATACAGAGACTGATAGACAGATATACTGACAGATAAGGTACATAGACTGATAGACAGATACACTGACAGATAAGGTACAGAGACTGATAGACAGATATACTGACAGATAAGGTACAGAGCCTGATAGACAGTCATACTGACAGATAAGGTACAGAGACTGATAGACAGATATACTGACAGATAAGATACAGAGATTGATAGACAGATATACTGACAGATAAGGTACAGAGACTGATAGACAGATATACTGACAGATAAGGTACAGAGACTGATAGACAGATTTACTGACAGATAAGGTACAGGGACTGATAGACAGATATACTGACAGATGAGATACATAGACTGATAGACAGATATACTGACAGATAAGGTACAGAGACTGATAGACAGTCATACTGACAGATAAGGTACAGAGACTGATAGACAGATATACTGACAGATAAGGTACAGAGATTGATAGACAGATATACTGACAGATAAGGTACAGAGACTGATAGACAGATATACTGACAGATAAGGTACAGAGACTGATAGACAGATATACTGACAGATAAGATACATAGACTGATAGACAGATATACTGACAGATAAGGTACAGAGACTGATAGACAGATATACTGACAGATAAGGTACAGAGACTGATAGACAGATATACTGACAGATAAGGTACAGAGACTGATAGACAGATATACTGACAGATAAGGTACAGAGACTGATAGACAGATATACTGACAGATAAGGTACAGAGATTGATAGACAGATATACTGACAGATAAGATACAGAGACTGATAGACAGATATACTGACAGATAAGGTACAGAGACTGATAGACAGACATACCGACAGATAAGGTACAGAGACTGATAGACAGATATACCGACAGATAATGTACATAGACTGATAGACAGATATACTGACAGATAAGGTACAGAGACTGATAGACAGATATACTGACAGATAAGGTACAGAGATTGATAGACAGATATACTGACAGATAAGATACAGAGACTGATAGACAGATATACTGACAGATAAGGTACAGAGACTGATAGACAGACATACCGACAGATAAGGTACAGAGACTGATAGACAGATATACCGACAGATAATGTACATAGACTGATAGACAGATATACTGACAGATAAGGTACAGAGACTGATAGACAGATATACTGACAGATAAGGTACAGAGACTGATAGACAGATATATTGACAGATAAGGTACAGAGATTGATAGACAGATATACTGACAGATAAGGTACAGAGATTGATAGACAGATATACTGACAGATAAGGTACAGAGACTGATAGACAGATATATTGACAGATAAGGTACAGAGATTGATAGACAGATATACTGACAGATAAGGTACAGAGATTGATAGACAGATATACTGACAGATAAGGTACAGAGACTGATAGACAGATAAGGTACAGAGACTGATAGACAGATATACTGACAGATAAGGTACAGAGATTGATAGACAGATATACTGACATATAAGGTACAGAGACTGATAGACAGATATACTGACAGATAAGGTACAGAGACTGATAGATAGATATACTGACAGATAAGGTACAGAGACTGATAGACAGATATATTGACAGATAAGGTACAGAGATTGATAGACAGATATACTGACAGATAAGGTACAGAGACTGATAGACAGATATACTGACAGATAAGGTACAGAGACTGATAGACAGATATACTGACAGATAAGATACAGAGACTGATAGACAGATATACTGACAGATAAGGTACATAGACTGATAGACAGATATACTGACAGATAAGGTACAGAGACTGATAGACAGATATACTGACAGATAAGGTACAGAGACTGATAGACAGATATACTGACAGATAAGGTACAGAGATTGATAGACAGATATACTGACAGATAAGGTACAGAGATTGATAGACAGATATACTGACAGATAAGGTACAGAGATTGATAGACAGATATACTGACAGATAAGGTACAGAGACTAATAGACAGATATACTGAAAGATAAGGTACAGAGATTGATAGACAGATATACTGACAGATAAGGTACAGAGATTGATAGACAGATATACTGACAGATAAGGTACAGAGACTGATAGACAGATATACTGACAGATAAGGTACAGAGATTGATAGACAGATATACTGACAGATAAGGTACAGAGATTGATAGACAGATATACTGACAGATAAGGTACAGAGACTGATAGACAGATATACTGACAGATAAGGTACAGAGACTGATAGACAGATATACTGACAGATAAGGTACAGAGATTGATAGACAGATATACTGACAGATAAGGTACAGAGACTAATAGACAGATATACTGACAGATAAGGTACAGAGACTGATAGACAGATATACTGACAGATAAGGTACAGAGACTGATAGACAGATATACTGACAGATAAGGTACAGAGACTGATAGATAGATATACTGACAGATAAGATACAGAGATTGATAGACAGATATACTGACAGATAAGGTACAGAGATTGATAGACAGATATACTGACAGATAAGGTACAGAGATTGATAGACAGATATACTGACAGATAAGGTACAGAGACTGATAGACAGATATACTGACAGATAAGGTACAGAGATTGATAGACAGATATACTGACAGATAAGGTACAGAGATTGATAGACAGATATACTGACAGATAAGATGCAGAGACTGATAGACAGATATACTGACAGATAAGGTACAGAGACTGATAGACAGATATACTGACAGATAAGGTACAGAGACTGATAGACAGATATACTGACAGATAAGGTACAGAGACTGATAGACAGATATACTGACAGATAAGGTACAGAGATTGATAGAGAGATATACTGACAGATAAGGTACAGAGACTGATAGACAGATATACTGACAGATAAGGTACAGAGATTGATAGAGAGATATACTGACAGATAAGGTACAGAGACTGATAGACAGATATACTGACAGATAAGGTACAGAGACTGATAGACAGATATACTGACAGATAAGGTACAGAGACTGATAGACAGATATACTGACAGATAAGGTACAGAGACTGATAGACAGATATACTGACAGATAAGGTACAGAGACTGATAGACAGATATACTGACAGATAAGGTACAGAGACTGATAGACAGATATACTGACAGATAAGGTACAGAGACTGATAGACAGATATACTGACAGATAAGGTACAGAGACTGATAGACAGATATACTGACAGATAAGGTACAGAGACTGATAGACAGATATACTGACAGATAAGGTACAGAGACTGATAGACAGATATACTGACAGATAAGGTACAGAGACTGATAGACAGATATACTGACAGATAAGATACAAAGACTGATAGACAGATATACTGACAGATAAGGTACAGAGACTGATAGACAGATATACTGACAGATAAGATACAGAGACTGATAGACAGATATACTGACAGATAAGGTACAGAGACTGACAGACAGATATACTGACAGATAAGATACAGAGACTGATAGACAGATATACTGACAGATAAGGTACATAGACTGATAGACAGATACACTGACAGATAAGGTACAGAGACTGATAGACAGATATACTGACAGATAAGGTACAGAGCCTGATAGACAGATATACTGACAGATAAGGTACAGAGATTGATAGAGAGATATACTGACAGATAAGGTACAGAGACTGATAGACAGATATACTGACAGATAAGGTACAGAGACTGATAGACAGATATACTGACAGATAAGGTAGAGTCACCAACACATGGTGTGATGGCAAAACACATTGGTGTAGCCAGCTCCCACACGCAGTTTAAAGAATGAAGATCTTTCTAATTTAGCCCCCACCTCACTGGCCCAGCCCAATATGCAATGAATGACAGATTACAGTGGGCCTACGCACCTCTCATCCCTTTCAGGTAAATATATACGGTAACTGTGCTAATCAGAGTGATTGGAACATGCAGAGGTCAAAGCTGTAATCAATCAGTGTCATCACTTTACCCAATGCATGGCTTATAAATGCTGCTGGGCAAAATGGCGGCAGTTGCCCCAGGGAACTATGGGAATTATAAAATGACTCCCCCTCTCTCCGGCTACAGCAGTAACAGCTGATGAATTTAATAAAATGGTAATTTCTTCACCAAATCCCTTTAATGTGGGGCATCATGATAAGAGACTTGGCGTGTTATACCCCAGCAGCACCAGATCCCCCCATATCCTTTATCGTAGCGCAGCACACTCGAGTTTCATGAAAGAGGCAAACGGTCATCTGACTTCACTGGTCTTCAAAGGGCCAATAAATCCTGACTCATGTTACATAATATTGTTATTGTCTGTCTGACAGCACTGCTTAATACACAGGGCATCTTTGGCTGAGGGTGATGGGAGTGGTGAAGGCCTCTATTCTATTTGACCCCCCTCTGACTGTGCACCTCTCTCACACAGAGGAGCAGGGTCAGGTTTAAACATGCAGGGATGGATCTAGCAAGTCGTCATTATAATCAGCCCAGTGGAAGTTCCCTGATGCTTTCTAATCTCTCTAGTCTGCCTGCTGAATTAACCCTTACAGGTGGAAGTCTCTGATAAGGACAAAAAATATTTATTTTCTAGAAAGGTCTAAAAGTGATGTCATCAGGAGGAACATTCCATTGGTTTCCATGGTGACTCTGGGGTAAAGTTCTAAAAGTGATGTCATCAGCAGGAACATTCCATTGGTTTCCATGGTGATTCTGGGGGTAAAGTTCTAAAAGTGATGTCATCAGCAGGAACATTCCATTGGTTTCCATGGTGATTCTTTATTCAAATCCTTTATTTCACATTAATCACTACATATTACATTAGCACACACAGGAAACAAATGCTGGATAATACTGTACCTAGCTAGCAAGGGTAGATCTGGGGTCCGTCCTCTCTAACCCCCCTGTGGGTAAAAATGTGGCGATTTACTCATGAAGGAGGGAATTGACAGGGGAATTTCAAAATTATGGCCATAGTAGCCTAGTTTGGAAACAAATCTTCCATTCGGCTGAATTGAAGACTTTTTTAAAACTCATCTATTTTGGTCCTAAATCTGACATTTCCTTCTCAATTTTCTCTGTAACTGTTATATTCTGTGTTATGAAACTTAAATAAAATAGATTCAGATTAAAAAATCTTCCTGCTGAATTCTAGTCACATGAGGTCACTGGGTTTTGGATACAGAAATTGTTACAAAAGAGGATTGTGGGGAAAAAAAAACTAAACAAATCAGAAAAAGGGGGCAGGAGAGAGGCGCAGTCTGCGGAACCAAACGTATGTCAACTTCCCAGCTTCACATCAAGAGAACATAGGGGGGCAAAGGGTTAAGAGTAATATCAGAAAGTATTACTTTACTGAGAGGGTAGTTGGTGTATGGAATAGTCTTCCGGCAGAAGTGGTCGATACATTCTGTGTTTCTAGGAGGAATCCAAGGAGCCAGGGTTCCTAAAATCCCTACTGCTGGCTCCAATATCGTTTCATTGTATTACATAGCATTCTGCCTAAAGATAACTAGGCTAGCTCCTGAATTGTCTGGACCAACATGTGATGTAGACCAGCCAGTGGCCAAAATCTGTAGGTCAAATCCATTGAAGTCCCAGCAAAGCCAATATAAAACGGGACAGGTTTTAACCCTTGCTTCCCTTCCCCGCCTTCTGATTGGGGTCTGTCAGCCCCTCTTGGTCCACGCGTAATTCCACTAGTGCAGTTATATTACACGTGTCAGGGCCCAAGCCAGAAATGAAGCCAGTGATCTGCTAATTCATAGATCCTGTATATTTCTCTCTTATCTCAGAGGGTAAATAACTCACCGACCGATCACTTCATCAGCCACAGACATTACATTTAATTGAATGACACATAATAACTTGGCCTATGATTGAGGCGTGAAGCAGCTGGCCTACGTCTCCCACCTGTCATGCAATGTTTATATTTTTGCACTTTGTTACCTTTGCTGAAATAAATCTTGATTATTATTTTCCCCTAGACATCGCCTCTCTTTATTCTTTTTTCTATACATAATTTTCCTTCCCATACTGGGGTGACACTGGGGTGACATTGGGGTGTGATGTCAGCAGAGCATTTCTGGGGCAACATTCTAAACATTGAGCAGTCACCATGGGAAGGTCAAGGATTAGGTTTTGGGTCACTTACCTCTAAATTAACCCAATATTCCCCTGCATGGCAATGGGATCCACACTTTTGAGAGACAGAGATTTGGATTCTGTATACTCAGCCCACAGAGGTGACTCACACTATGTGCAAAGCCCAAATATTAACCCTGTATGTGAAGCGATGCAATGTGATCCTCACTTTACAACTAGTCAAAGGGCCAATGTCAGAAAAATAATGGAGTTCAGGCAGATTATAAAATATTAAACAAATTCAACTCACACAGATCAGATCTGGGATCTGTCAATGGAGAGTTCAGCTGGGGAGAACCCAGTCTTGAGTGCTCATCCAGGGACCCTAATAAAAAGCATGCGGTAGGGTTGTACTGGGGGAAACTGAGCGCTAGCTCTGCAGATCAGTGCATACTAATAATCACTATGAGGGCCACATGCTGGTGGTCAATCTGTGGACCCTACCAGCAGTGTCTGTGCATCACAGCAGTCAATAAATTAGATAAGGTACCACTCAGAAACAGACCCAGATCTCCTGGGGAGCCCCCCACCCAGACATGACCCAGATATCCTGGGGAGCCCCCCACCCAGACATGACCCAGATATCCTGGGGAGCCCCCCACCCAGACATGACACAGATATCCTGGGGAGCCCCCCACCCAGACATGACCCAGATATCCTGGGGAGCCCCCCACCCAGACATGACCCAGATATCCTGGGGAGCCCCCCACCCAGACATGACCCAGATATCCTGGGGAGCCCCCCACCCAAACATGACACAGATATCCAGGGGAGCCCCCCACCCAGACATGACCCAGATATCCTGGGGAGCCCCCCACCCAGACATGAAGACCCCAGGTGATTTGGGGAAAGTTGTGCAGAGCAGGATATTCTGCAGTGAGATGATATGGACCCCCAGCATGATAAGGGTTAAACAGTACAGCGGATTCCTCACTCTGGGACAGAAATAGTTAAATATAAACTGTCCAAACCCTGTGCAGAGCAATAAATAATCATCAGAATGACCAGAGCTAGACCCATCCTAACCCTAATAATGCCCCCCGGAGCTAACCCATCCTACCCCTAATAATGCACCCGGAGCTAACCCATCCTACCCCTAATAATGCCCCCGGAGCTAACCCATCCTACCCCTAATAATGCCCCCCGGAGCTAACCCATCCTACCCCTAATAATGCCCCCGGAGCTAACCCATCCTACCCCTAATAATGCCCCCCGGAGCTAACCCATCCTACCCCTAATAATGCCCCCCGGAGCTAACCCAACCTACCCCTAATAATGCCCCCCGGAGCTAACCCATCCTACCCCTAATAATGCCCCCCGGAGCTAACCCAGCCTAACCCTAATAATGCCCCCCGGGAGCTAACCCATCCTACCCCTAATAATGCCCCCGGAGCTAACCCATCCTACCCCTAATAATGCCCCCCCGGAGCTAACCCATCCTACCCCTATTAATGCCCCCGGAGCTAACCCATCCTACCCCTAATAATGCCCCCGGAGCTAACCCATCCTACCCCTAATAATGCCCCCGGAGCTAACCCATCCTACCCCTAATAATGCCCCCGGAGCTAACCCATCCTACCCCTAATAATGCCCCCGGAGCTAACCCATCCTACCCCTAATAATGCCCCCGGAGCTAACCCATCCTACCCCTAATAATGCCCCCCGGAGCTAACCCATCCTACCCCTAATAATGCCCCCGGAGCTAACCCATCCTACCCCTAATAATGCCCCCCGGAGCTAACCCATCCTACCCCTAATAATGCCCCCGGAGCTAACCCATCCTACCCCTAATAATGCCCCCGGAGCTAACCCATCCTACCCCTAATAATGCCCCCGGAGCTAACCCATCCTACCCCTAATAATGCCCCCGGAGCTAACCCATCCTACCCCTAATAATGCCCCCCGGAGCTAACCCATCCTACCCCTAATAATGCCCCCCCGGAGCTAACCCATCCTACCCCTAATAATGCCCCCGGAGCTAACCCAACCTAACCCTAATAATGCCCCCCCGGAGCTAAACCCATCCTACCCCTAATAATGCCCCCGGAGCTAACCCATCCTACCCCTAATAATGCCCCCCCGGAGCTAACCCATCCTACCCCTAATAATGCCCCCCGGAGCTAAACCCATCCTAACCCTAATAATGCCCTCGGAGCTAACCCATCCTACCCCTAATAATGCCCCCGGAGCTAACCCATCCTACCCCTAATAATGCCCCCGGAGCTAACCCATCCTACCCCTAATAATGCCCCCAGAGCTAACCCATCCTACCCCTAATAATGCCCCCGGAGTTAACCCTTGCACTGCCCCTATTAATGCCCCCGGAGTTAACCCTTGCACTGCCCCTATTAATGCCCCCCGGAGTTAACCCTTGCACTGCCCCTATTAATGCCCCCGGAGTTAACCCTTGCACTACCCCTAATAATGCCCCCGGAGTTAACCCTTGCACTGCCCCTATTAATGCCCCCGGAGTTAACCCTTGCACTGCCCCTTACCTGGGTACAGAGCTCCTAGCAGGAGGCACACTGCAGCCTGTATCCCCCTCCTCATTGCCACGTGTGCCAGAGGGACCCCCTGTGACGTCACTCAGCCTACTTCTCCTCTGACTCTCCCACTCGGGGTTTCTGCGTGTCCAGGTGTGACGTCAGGCAGCGGCTGTGACGTCACCGCCCCTCCTCGTCCCAGTCCAACGTTCTATTGTTACCTCCGTGGAGTCATCAACTGGAGCTTCATCTCCTCGCCCCGCCCACTCTGCTGGTATTGGCTAGAATGTGGCTATAACCACGCCTCCCCAGCACTCCCTGCAAGCTGATTGGTGGTTTTATTCTAAGAGGTTGAAATAAAGTCAGGCACATGGGAGCTGGGCTGAGTGCAGCCTCTCCCACCCCTGGTGATAACTAACCTCTGGCACCCCAGCTCAGCCAGTCTAAAGCTAAACATACTGATATGAGACAGTCCAGGGGAGAGACTCTTTCACATGATCAACCTTTATTCAAGTAGGATGCATTGTGGGTGCTGAGCTTGGTACCTGGCAGGATATAATCTTCATTCCTGAGTCATTTTATCCTTTGTATTATATTTAGCACAGGAAACTTTCCAAAATACCATGGAACTACCGCCCTCTACTGTCTGAATATTAGAACTGCTGATCTCCTTTTATCACCTTCAGGGACTTTACATATACACATTGTCTTAGAAGACATAACAAGTTACATTGTGTTAGCAAAATGGCAAGAATCTCTATACATTAAGAGAAAATGACTCCCGGGTGTCTCCTATTGATGACATCACCTTGTGGCTTGATATGCAGATTAAAACATTTCCCATAGAAAAGTAAATCATTTGCATATCAAGCCACAAGGTGATGTCATCAATAGGAGACACCACAAAAAAACATATTTTTCTCCTAATGTATGCATTTTCTGCAATTCTGCCACCGCAATGTATAGATCATTATTTATTCTCTACAGTCACAGTATAAGCAGTGTTTGAGTGATACAGTCACAGTATAAGCAGTGTTCAGGTGATACAGTCACAGTATAAGCAGTGTTTGGGTGATACAGTCACAGTATAAGCAGTGTTTGGGTGATACAGTCACAGTATAAGCAGTGTTTAGGTGATACAGTCACAGTATAAGCAGTGTTTGGGTGATACAGTCACAGTATAAGCAGTGTTTAGGTGATACAGTCACAGTATAAGCAGTGTTTGGGTGATACACTCACAGTATAAGCAGTGTTTAGGTGATACAGTCACAGTATAAGCAGTGTTTAGGTGATACAGTCACAGTATATAAGCAGTGTTTGGGTGACACAGTCACAGTATAAGCAGTGTTTAGGTGATACAGTCACAGTATTAGCAGTGTTTGGGTGATACAGTCACAGTATAAGCAGTGTTTGGGTTATACAGTCACGGTATAAGCAGTGTTTAGGTGATACAGTCACAGTATAAGCAGTGTTTAGGTGATACAGTCACAGTATAAGCAGTGTTTGGGTGATACAGTCACAGTATTAGCAGTGTTTGGGTGATACAGTCACAGTATAAGCAGTGTTTGGGTGATACAGTCACAGTATAAGCAGTGTTTGGGTGATACAGTCACAGTATAAGCAGTGTTTAGGTGATACAGTCACAGTATAGGCAATGTTTAGGTGATACAGTCACAGTATAAGCAGTGTTTGGGTGATACAGTCACAGTATAAGCAGTGTTTAGGTGATACAGTCACAGTATAAGCAGTGTTTGGGTGATACAGTCACCGTATAAGCAGTGTTTGGGTGATACAGTCACAGTATAGGCAGTGTTTAGGTGATACAGTCACAGTATAAGCAGTGTTTAGGTGATACAGTCACAGTATAAGCAGTGTTTAGGTGACACAGTCACAGTATAAGCAGTGTTGGGTGATACAGTCACAGTATAAGCAGTGTTTGGGTGACACAGTCACAGTATACGCAGTGTTTAGGTGACACAGTCACAGTATAAGCAGTGTTTAGGTGACACAGTCACAGTATAAGCAGTGTTTGGGTGATACAGTCACAGTATAAGCAGTGTTTAGCTGATACAGTCACAGTATAAGCAGTGTTTAGCTGATACAGTCACAGTATAAGCAGTGTTTAGGTGATACAGTCACAGTATAAGCAGTGTTTAGGTGATACAGTCACAGTATAAGCAGTGTTTGGGTGATACAGTCACAGTATAAGCAGTGTTTAGGTGATACAGTCACAGTATAAGCAGTGTTTGGGTGATACAGTCACAGTATGAGCAGTGTTTGGGTGATACAGTCCCAGTATAAGCAGTGTTTAGGTGATACAGTCCCAGTATAAGCTGTGTTTAGGTGATACAGTCACAGTATAAGCAGTGTTTGAGTGATACAGTCACAGTATAAGCAGTGTTTAGGTGATACAGTCACAGTATAAGCAGTGTTTAGGTGATCCAGTCACAGTATGAGCAGTGTTTGGGTGATACAGTCCCAGTATAAGCAGTGTTTAGGTGATACAGTCCCAGTATAAGCAGTGTTTGAGTGATACAGTCACAGTATAAGCAGTGTTTGGGTGATACAGTCCCAGTATAAGCAGTGTTTAGGTGATACAGTCACAGTATAAGCAGTGTTTAGGTGATACAGTCACAGTATAAGCAGTGTTTAGGTGATCCAGTCACAGTATGAGCAGTGTTTGGGTGATACAGTCCCAGTATAAGCAGTGTTCAGGTGATACAGTCCCAGTATAAGCAGTGTTTAGGTGATACAGTCACAGTATAAGCAGTGTTTGAGTGATACAGTCACAGTATAAGCAGTGTTTGGGTGATCCAGTCACAGTATAAGCAGTGTTTAGGTGATCCAGTCACAGTATAAGCAGTGTTTAGGTGATCCAGTCACAGTATGAGCAGTGTTTGGGTGATACAGTCACAGTATAAGCAGTGTTTGGGTGATACAGTCACAGTATAAGCAGTGTTTAGGTGATACAGTCACAGTATAAGCAGTGTTTAGGTGATACAGTCACAGTATAAGCAGTGTTTGGGTGATACAGTCACGGTATAAGCAGTGTTTGGGTGATACAGTCACGGTATAAGCAGTGTTTGGGTGATACAGTCACGGTATAAGCAGTGTTTGGGTGATACAGTCACAGTATAAGCAGTGTTTAGGTGATACAGTCACAGTATAAGCAGTGTTTGGGTGATACAATCACAGTATAAGCAGTGTTTAGGTGATACAGTCACAGTATAGGCAGTGTTTAGGTGATACAGTCACAGTATAAGCAGTGTTTGGGTGATACAGTCACAGTATAAGCAGTGTTTAGGTGATACAGTCACAGTATAAGCAGTGTTTGGGTGATACAGTCACCGTATAAGCAGTGTTTGGGTGATACAGTCACAGTATAGGCAGTGTTTAGGTGATACAGTCACAGTATAAGCAGTGTTTAGGTGATACAGTCACAGTATAAGCAGTGTTTAGGTGACACAGTCACAGTATAAGCAGTGTTGGGTGATACAGTCACAGTATAAGCAGTGTTGGGTGATACAGTCACAGTATAAGCAGTGTTTGGGTGACACAGTCACAGTATACACAGTGTTTAGGTGACACAGTCACAGTATAAGCAGTGTTTAGGTGACACAGTCACAGTATAAGCAGTGTTTGGGTGATACAGTCACAGTATAAGCAGTGTTTAGGTGATACAGTCACAGTATAAGCAGTGTTTAGGTGATACAGTCACAGTATAAGCAGTGTTTGGGTGATACAGTCACAGTATAAGCAGTGTTTAGGTGATACAGTCACAGTATAAGCAGTGTTTGGGTGATACAGTCACAGTATGAGCAGTGTTTGGGTGATACAGTCCCAGTATAAGCAGTGTTTAGGTGATACAGTCCCAGTATAAGCAGTGTTTAGGTGATACAGTCACAGTATAAGCAGTGTTTGAGTGATACAGTCACAGTATAAGCAGTGTTTAGGTGATCCAGTCACAGTATGAGCAGTGTTTGGGTGATACAGTCCCAGTATAAGCAGTGTTTAGGTGATACAGTCCCAGTATAAGCAGTGTTTGAGTGATACAGTCACAGTATAAGCAGTGTTTGGGTGATACAGTCCCAGTATAAGCAGTGTTTAGGTGATACAGTCACAGTATAAGCAGTGTTTAGGTGATCCAGTCACAGTATAAGCAGTGTTTAGGTGATCCAGTCACAGTATGAGCAGTGTTTGGGTGATACAGTCCCAGTATAAGCAGTGTTCAGGTGATACAGTCCCAGTATAAGCAGTGTTTAGGTGATACAGTCACAGTATAAGCAGTGTTTGAGTAATACAGTCACAGTATAAGCAGTGTTTGGGTGATACAGTCACAGTATAAGCAGTGTTTAGGTGATCCAGTCACAGTATAAGCAGTGTTTAGGTGATCCAGTCACAGTATAAGTAGTTTAGGTGATCCAGTCACAGTATGAGCAGTGTTTGGGTGATACAGTCACAGTATAAGCAGTGTTTGGGTGATACAGTCACAGTATAAGCAGTGTTTAGGTGATACAGTCACAGTATAAGCAGTGTTTAGGTGATACAGTCACAGTATAAGCAGTGTTTGGGTGATACAGTCACGGTATAAGCAGTGTTTGGGTGATACAGTCACGGTATAAGCAGTGTTTGGGTGATACAGTCACGGTATAAGCAGTGTTTGGGTGATACAGTCACAGTATAAGCAGTGTTTAGGTGATACAGTCACAGTATAAGCAGTGTTTGGGTGATACAATCACAGTATAAGCAGTGTTTAGGTGATACAGTCACAGTATAAGCAGTATTTAGATGATACAGTCACAGTATGAGCAGTGTTTAGGTGATACAGTCACAGTATAAGCAGTGTTTGGGTGATACAGTCACAGTATAAGCAGTGTTTGGGTGATACAGTCACAGTATAAGCAGTGTTTAGGTGATACAGTCACAGTATAAGCAGTGTTTAGGTGATACAGTCACAGTATAAGCAGTGTTTGGGTGATACAGTCAGTATAAGCAGTGTTTGGGTGATACAGTCACAGTATAAGCAGTGTTTAGGTGATACAGTCACAGTATAAGCAGTGTTTAGGTGATACAGTCACAGTATGAGCAGTGTTTAGGTGATACAGTCACAGTATAAGCAGTGTTTGGGTGATACAGTCACAGTATAAGCAGTGTTTAGGAGATACAGTCACAGTATTAGCAGTGTTTGGGTGATACAGTCACAGTATTAGCAGTGTTTGGGTGATACAGTCACAGTATTAGCAGTGTTTGGGTGATACAGTCACAGTATAAGCAGTGTTTGGGTGATACAGTCACAGTATAAGCAGTGTTTAGGTGATACAGTCACAGGATAAGCAGTGTTTAGGTGATACAGTCACAGTATAAGCAGTGTTTGGGTGATACAGTCACAGTATAAGCAGTGTTTGGATGATACAGTCACAGTATAAGCAGTGTTTGGATGATACAGTCACAGTATAAGCAGTGTTTAGATGATACAATCACAGTATAAGCATTGTTTGGGTGATACAGTCACAGTATAAGCAGTATTTAGATGATACAGTCACAGTATAAGCAGTGTTTAGGTGATACAGTCACAGTATAAGCAGTATTTAGATGATACAGTCACAGTATAAGCAGTGTTTAGATGATACAGTCACAGTATAAGCAGTGTTTAGGTGATACAGTCACAGTATAAGCAGTGTTTAGGTGATACAGTCACAGTATAAGCAGTGTTTAGGTGATACCGTCACAGTATAAGCAGTGTTTGGATGATACAGTCACAGTATAAGCAGTGTTTAGGTGATACAGTCACAGTATAAGCAGTGTTTAGGTGATAAAGTCACAGTATAAGCAGTGTTTAGGTGATAAAGTCACAGTATAAGCAGTGTTTGGGTGATACAGTCACAGTATAAGCAGTGTTTAGGTGATACAGTCACAGTATAAGCAGTGTTTAGGTGATAAAGTCACAGTATAAGCAGTGTTTAGGTGATACAGTCACAGTATAAGCAGTGTTTGGGTGATACAGTCACAGTATAAGCAGTGTATGGGTGGTACAGTCACAGTATAAGCAGTGTTTAGATGATACAATCACAGTATAAGCATTGTTTGGGTGATACAGTCACAGTATAAGCAGTATTTAGATGATACAGTCACAGTATAAGCAGTGTTTAGGTGATATAGTCACAGTATAAGCAGTATTTAGATGATACAGTCACAGTATAAGCAGTGTTTAGATGATACAGTCACAGTATAAGCAGTGTTTAGGTGATACAGTCACAGTATAAGCAGTGTTTAGGTGATACCGTCACAGTATAAGCAGTGTTTAGGTGATACAGTCACAGTATAAGCAGTGTTTGGGTGATACCGTCACAGTATAAGCAGTGTTTGGATGATACAGTCACAGTATAAGCAGTGTTTAGGTGATACAGTCACAGTATAAGCAGTGTTTAGGTGATAAAGTCACAGTATAAGCAGTGTTTAGGTGATAAAGTCACAGTATAAGCAGTGTTTGGGTGATACAGTCACAGTATAAGCAGTGTATGGGTGGTACAGTCACAGTGTAAGCAGATTCGGAGATACAGCCACAGTATAAGCAGTGTTTAGGTGACAGAGTCAGTGCTGTGTTGTATGGGCTATGTGTTATATGGGTGTTGTGTTGTATAGGTGCTTAGTTGTATGGGTGCTGTGTTTATGGGCTATGTGTTATATGGGTGCTGTGTTGTATGGGTACTGTGTTGTATGGGAGTTGAGTTGTATGGGTGCTATGTTTATGGGCTATGTGTTATATATGTGCTGTGTTATATATGTGCTGTGTTATATGGGTGCTGTGTTGTATGAGTGTTTAGTTGTATTGGTGTTTAGTTGTATGGGTGCTGTGTTTATGAGCTATGTGTTGTATGGGTGATGTGTTGTATGGGTGATGTGTTTTATGGGTGCTGTGTTGAATGGGTGCTGTGTTGTATGGGTGCTGTGTTGTATGATTGTTTAGTTGTATGGGTGTTTAGTTGTATGGGTGCTGTGTTTATGAGCTATGTGTTGTATGGGTGATGTGTTTTATGGGTTCTGTGTTTATGGGCTATTTGTTGTATGGGTGCTGTGTTGTATGAGTGTTTAGTTGTATATGTGCTGTGTTTATGAGCTATGTGTTGTATGGGCTATTTGTTGTATGGGTGCTGTGTTGTATGGGTGCTGTGTTGTATGAGTGTTTAGTTGTATGGGTGCTGTGTTTATGGGCTATTTGTTGTATGGGTGCTGTGTTATATGGGCACAGTGGTTCTCTATTTTTTAAACTGATCAGTGTGAAGAAGTCCTGATAGCCTCCTAACGTCATTTTGGATCTGTATTCAGGAGGGATATTGGAAATATGCTTTCCCCTTGGTATTGGCAATGTCACAATCCTGGCCTCCCACATCTCTCTAGGAAACATCCCCGAACTGGAACTGAATGATTTGCTAAGTATGGGTCACTGTGCATTCAGCATTGATGGGGCCCTGTGTGTCTATGTTCTCTAGTAGAACCTGTCCACTGTTTATGACATCACCTGTGGCTTGATATGCAAATTAACTATTTTCCCATGGGAACTGTGTCATGTCATAAGAGGTCACAGGGTGATGTCAGAGTATCCACAGACACAAACAAACAAACAAACAAACAAACAAACAAACAAACAAACAGTATCTTCATTTGTGCATGTCATTGCAGTCATGATAATGGATTTTTGATATTGTTTTATTCTCTGATGTACAGTATAAAGCATGCTTGGTGACGGAGTTCTTTTTTTTATTTTTTTTTCTATTTTTATTTTCTTTCAGTCTGATGACAAAGGCCTCGAGTGAAAATCTGTAGCATTAACTAACCCTCATTTTTGCCATGTATGATTGCTATGTAGAATCACCCAATAGAGTGCCTGTCTAGACTGTAGGCTAAGATGCAAGCCAACATGTTGGCATAGGAGAGTACAGAGGTAATACAATTAAACTTTCACATGGCCACCAGGACATTGCTTTATTTTTAGAAGGATGAGAGGGGAAAGTGGCAAATCAACTGGCATTTCTAAGTCACGTAAGTTGCTCAGACCCAACACTATGCTGGGTATGCCAAACATAGTCTAACATGCATAAGATTTAAACTTGCTTCTTAAGTGAATATAATTCTATGTCTTGACACTTTGCACTACAGATTAGTAAGGGCACATACTGCTCAGTTCAATTACCTTTAATCCTGGTGTATGATCATTTTTGTTTATTAAAAACACCAGATTTAAACTATGCATCATAAGCAAAGAGATGCAGCCAAACATATGCTAAATATGCTTGATCAGTTTAGTTGGACCCTCCAAATTTACACCTGTCAAAAGGTAACTAAAGCATTCATACCAAATGTAACTGCTTGGACGGAGTTCTTTTAATGTAATAGCTAAACTGCTTGTTCAAATACATTGGACCAGAACACATGATAATTATCAGGGAAACTCTTTAATATGCCAATATTTATTATTAATTAGTCTTTAAGGGCAGTATATAGAGTGGCTGTGACAGCGGTGTAATAAATACAATGCTCTTATACCAGGATATAACAGGTTATAACATTTTACCCTGATAATCTGATTCAGTTATGGCCTTTAAGCATGTTCTATTGGGATTGAACAGCAGGGGGCGCTGCACAACCATGTACTGTATAGAGCAGACCTAGGGCCCATAATAATTAAAGATTAGCATTGATGAGCTATATGCTTTCAGATCCGGGGGATTAAAATGATTAAAAAAACATCACAGAAATGATCTAAATTTCAGCAACTCTCTCTCTCCGGGTCATGTTTACATTGCGGCAATTGCTGCTTTTTAAAAAAATAAATTCTACTCTCTCTCTTTATATATATATGTGCAGTGATTTTGCCCCCTTTCAGGCTTTGCAGAGCGCCTCTCTCTCTCTCTCTCTCTCCCCACTTTTTCTTGGGGGCCAAAGGGGTCCAATAAATATGTATATCTGATTAAATTGGCTCCTGGGTCTGTGGTGTCTCCTGGAGGATTAGATACATTTGTTTTAATCAGATATACATATTTATTGGCTCCTGGGGCATGTGGTGTCTCCTGGAGGATTAGATATATTGATTCTAATCAGATATACATATTTATTGGCTCCTGGGGCATGTGGTGTCTCCTGGAGGATTAGATATATTGATTCTAATCAGATATACATATTTATTGGCTCCTGGGGCATGTGGTGTCTCCTGGTGGATTAGATACATTTGTTTTAATCAGATATACATATTTATTGGCTCCTGGGGCATGTGGTGTCTCCTGGTGGATTAGATACATTTGTTTTAATCAGATATACATATTTATTGGCTCCTGGGGCATGTGGTGTCTCCTGGAGGATTAGATACATTTATTCTAATCAGATATACATATTTATTGGCTCCTGGGGCATGTGGTGTCTCCTGGAGGATTAGATACATTTATTCTAATCAGATATACATATTTATTGGCTCCTGGGGCATGTGGTGTCTCCTGGTGGATTAGATACATTTGTTTTAATCAGATATACATATTTATTGGCTCCTGGGTCTGTGGTGTCTCCTGGTGGATTATATACATTTATTCTAATCAGATATACATATTTATTGGCTCCTGGGGCATGTGGTGTCTCCTGGTGGATTAGATACATTTGTTCTAATCAGATATACATATTTATTGGCTCCTGGGGCATGTGGTGTCTCCTGGAGGATTAGATACATTTGTTCTAATCAGATATACATATTTATTGGCTCCTGGGTCTGTGGTGTCTCCTGGTGGATTAGATACATTTGTTCTAATCAGATATACATATTTATTGGCTCCTGGGTCTGTGGTGTCTCCTGGTGGATTAGATACATTTGTTTTAATCAGATATACATATTTATTGGCTCCTGGGGCATGTGGTGTCTCCTGGAGGATTAGATACAGTTGTTTTAATCAGATATACATATTTATTGGCTCCTGGGGCATGTGGTGTCTCCTGGTGGATTAGATACATTTGTTCTAATCAGATATACATATTTATTGGCTCCTGGGGCATGTGGTGTCTCCTGGAGGATTAGATACATTTGTTCTAATCAGATATACATATTTATTGGCTCCTGGGTCTGTGGTGTCTCCTGGTGGATTAGATACATTTGTTCTAATCAGATATACATATTTATTGGCTCCTGGGTCTGTGGTGTCTCCTGGTGGATTAGATACATTTGTTTTAATCAGATATACATATTTATTGGCTCCTGGGGCATGAGGTGTCTCCTGGAGGATTAGATACATTTGTTCTAATCAGATATACATATTTATTGGCTCCTGGGGCATGTGGTGTCTCCTGGAGGATTAGATACATTTGTTTTAATCAGATATACATATTTATTGGCTCCTGGGGCATGTGGTGTCTCCTGGAGGATTAGATACATTTGTTTTAATCAGATATACATATTTATTGGCTCCTGGGCATGTGGTGTCTCCTGGAGGATTAGATACATTTGTTTTAATCAGATATACATATTTATTGGCTCCTGGGTCTGTGGTGTCTCCTGGAGGATTATATACATTTATTCTAATCAGATATACATATTTATTGGCTCCTGGGGCATGTGGTGTCTCCTGGGGGATTAGATACATTTGTTCTAATCAGATATACATATTTATTGGCTCCTGGGGCATGTGGTGTCTCCTGGAGGATTAGATACATTTGTTTTAATCAGATATACATATTTATTGGCTCCTGGGGCATGTGGTGTCTCCTGGAGGATTAGATACATTTATTCTAATCAGATATACATATTTATTGGCTCCTGGGGCATGTGGTGTCTCCTGGAGGATTAGATACATTTGTTTTAATCAGATATACATATTTATTGGCTCCTGGGGCATGTGGTGTCTCCTGGAGGATTAGATACATTTGTTCTAATCAGATATACATATTTATTGGCTCCTGGGGCATGTGGTGTCTCCCGGAGGATTAGATACATTTGTTCTAATCAGATATACATATTTATTGGCTCCTGGGGCATGTGGTGTCTCCCGGAGGATTAGATACATTTATTTTAATCAGATTTACATATTTATTGGCTTCTGGGGCATGTGGTGTCTCCTGGAGGATTAGATACATTTGTTTTAATCAGATATACATATTTATTGGCTCCTGGGGCATGTGGTGTCTCCTGGAGAATTAGATACATTTGTTTTAATCAGATATACATATTTATTGGCTCCTGGGTCTGTGGTGTCTCCTGGAGGATTAGATACATTTGTTCTAATCAGATATACATATTTATTGGCTCCTGGGGCATGTGGTGTCTCCTGGAGGATTAGATACATTTGTTTTAATCAGATATACATATTTATTGGCTCCTGGGGCATGTGGTGTCTCCTGGAGGATTAGATACATTTGTTTTAATCAGATATACATATTTATTGGCTCCTGGGTCTGTGGTGTCTCCTGGAGGATTAGATACATTTGTTCTAATCAGATATACATATTTATTGGCTCCTGGGGCATGTGGTGTCTCCTGGAGGATTAGATACATTTGTTCTAATCAGATATACATATTTATTGGCTCCTGGGTCTGTGGTGTCTCCCGGAGGATTAGATACATTTGTTCTAATCAGATATACATATTTATTGGCTCCTGGGGCATGTGGTGTCTCCTGGAGGATTAGATACATTTGTTCTAATCAGATATACATATTTATTGGCTCCTGGGTCTGTGGTGTCTCCTGGAGGATTAGATACATTTGTTTTAATCAGATATACATATTTATTGGCTCCTGGGTCTGTGGTGTCTCCCGGAGGATTAGATACATTTGTTTTAATCAGATATACATATTTATTGGCTCCTGGGTCTGTGGTGTCTCCTGGAGGATTAGATACATTTGTTTTAATCAGATATACATATTTATTGGCTCCTGGGGCATGTGGTGTCTCCCGGAGGATTAGATACATTTGTTCTAATCATATATACATATTTATTGACTCCTGGGGCATGTTGTGTCTCCTGGAGGATTAGATATATTTATTCTAATCAGATATACATATTTATTGGCTCCTGGGGCATGTGGTGTCTCCTGGAGGATTAGATACATTTATTTTAATCAGATATACATATTTATTGGCTCCTGGGGCATGTGGTGTCTCCTGGAGGATTAGATACATTTGTTTTAATCAGATATACATATTTATTGGCTCCTGGGTCTGTGGTGTCTCCTGGAGGATTAGATACATTTATTCTAATCAGATATACATATTTATTGGCTCCTGGGGCATGTGGTGTCTCATGGAGGATTAGATACATTTGTTCTAATCAGATATACATATTTATTGGCTCCTGGGACATGTGGTGTCTCCCGGAGGATTAGATACATTTGTTCTAATCAGATATACATATTTATTGGCTCCTGGGGCATGTGGTGTCTCCCGGAGGATTAGATACATTTGTTCTAATCAGATATACATATTTATTGGCTCCTGGGGCATGTGGTGTCTCCCGGAGGATTAGATACATTTGTTCTAATCAGATATACATATTTATTGGCTCCTGGGGCATGTGGTGTCTCCCGGAGGATTAGATACATTTGTTCTAATCAGATATACATATTTATTGGCTCCTGGGGCATGTGGTGTCTCCTGGAGGATTAGATACATTTGTTCTAATCAGATATACATATTTATTGGCTCCTGGGTCTGTGGTGTCTCCTGTTGGATTAGATACATTTGTTCTAATCAGATATACATATTTATTGGCTCCTGGGGCATGTGGTGTCTCCTGGAGGATTAGATACATTTGTTCTAATCAGATATACATATTTGTTGGCTCCTGGGTCTGTGGTGTCTCCTGGAGGATTAGATACATTTATTCTAATCAGATATACATATTTATTGGCTCCTGGGTCTGTGGTGTCTCCTGGAGGATTAGATACATTTGTTTTAATCAGATATACATATTTATTGGCTCCTGGGGCATGTGGTGTCTCCTGGTGGATTAGATACATTTGTTTTAATCAGATATACATATTTATTGGCTCTTGGGGCATGTGGTGTCTCCTGGAGGATTAGATACATTTGTTTTAATCAGATATACATATGTATTGGCTCCTGGGGCATGTGGTGTCTCCTGGAGGATTAGATACATTTGTTTTAATCAGATGTACATATTTATTGGCTCCTGGGGCATGTGGTGTCTCCTGGTGGATTAGATACATTTGTTCTAATCAGATATACATATTTATTGGCTCCTGGGGCATGTGGTGTCTCCTGGAGGATTAGATACATTTATTTTAATCAGATATACATATTTATTGGCTCCTGGGTCTGTGGTGTCTCCTGCTCATGACATCACCTCATGGTTTGATATGCAAATTACACACTTCCCTTTGAAAATGAGTTAATTTGCATATGAAGTAACAAGGTGATGTCATAAGTAGGAGACACCACTGACACAGTTAGAAGATGATTCTCTCGTGCATTTGCAGCAATTCTGCCAACACAATGTATAGATTATTTGTCATCATTTCTATTCTGCATTCACAGTATGAACAATGTTTAGGTGACAGAGTCCCTTCAATGACCACCTTATCATGCTTTGTATGGGGAGGGGGCTTTATATGGTTCTAATCATGTGACACCGACATCCAGTGCGGTATTTACTGCGAGGCGGATGCCTAGGGCCCCCCAGCACTTAAAAAAAACACCTAAGAAAAAAAAACGCACGGGCAGGCTCACGTGGGGCGGAGTGATGACGCGCGCCAGGTCACGTGACCTATCCACTCACCGCGTGGAGCTGATCAGGCAGCATGGTAGGACACCTTGCTGCATGCCACTAGCCACCAGGGATCAGGGTAAGTCTTGGGGTGAGGGGGTATGTAATGGGGGTGATGTCGTTAATGGAGGCATGTAATGGGGGTGACGGGGTTAATGGAGGCATGTAATGGGGGTGATGGGGTTAATGGAGGCATTTAATGGGGGTGATAGGGCATGTGATGGGGCAATGGAGGTATGTAATGGGGGTGATGGGGTTAATGGAGGCATGTAATGGGGGTGATAGGCCATGTGATGGGGGCAATGGAGGTATGTGATGGGGGCAATGGAGGTATGTAATGGGGGTGATGGGGGCATGTAATGGGGGTGATGGGGTTAATGGAGGCATTTAATGGGGGTGATGGGGTTAATGGAGGCATGTAATGAGGGTGATGGGGTTAATGGAGGCATGTAACGGGGGTGTTGGGGTTAATGGAGGCGTATAATGGGGGTGATGAGGTTAATGGAGGCATGTAACGGGAGTGATGGGGTTAATGGAGGCGTATAATGGGGGTGATGGGGTTAATGGAGGCATGTAATGGGGGTGACGGGGTTAATGGAGGCATGTAATGGGGGTGATAGGGCATGTGATGGGGCAATGGAGGTATGTAATGGGGGTGATGGGGTTAATGGAGGCAAGTAATGGGGGCGATGGGGTTAATGGAGGCATGTAACAGGGGTGATGGGGGCATGTAATGGGGGTGATGGGGTTAATGGAGGCGTATAATGGGGTGATGGGGTTAATGAAGGCATGTAACGGGGGTGATGGGGTTAATGGAGGCGTATAATGGCGGTGATGGGGTTAATGGAGGCATGTAATGGGGGTGATGGGGGTATGTAATGGGGATGATGGAGGTTTGTAATGGGGATGATGGAGGTTTGTAATGGGGATGATGGAGGTTTGTAATGGGGATGATGTGGGCATGTAATGGGGTGATGGGGTTATGGGGCATGTCGTGCGTGGGTAGGGGGTGCCTGAATTTTGTCTGCCTAGGGCAGCACAACACCAAGATACACCACTGCCGACATCTCAAACTTGCTTATTTGGCTTCTGACACAATTGATAAGTCTGGAATATTTAAAAAAAATATAAACACTTATAGTTTATGAAATCTGAAATATTGGGAGATATGTAAATCTGAGCATCTTTACACCTCAGCTACTTTGGCCTTAAGCATACCTCCCAACTGTCCCGCTCTCAGCGGGGCATTCCCAATTTGCTCTTTCCTGACAGCAGGACCACACATGCACGTGGTGGTATCACTCTACCTGCCAAGCTTTACCTTATGTTTGAAATTCCCTTCTCAATTCCCTGCAGTTCTCTCTTTCATGAATAAAGCCCTTAGTGTCTGTGTATTTGTTGTTTGTTGGATGTGTTGTTCTTAGTGTCTATGTTTGTTGTTTGTTGGATGTGTTGTTCTTAGTGTCTGTGTATTCGTTGTTTGTTGGATGTGTTGTTCTTAGTGTCTGTGTATTCGTTGTTGTTTGTTGGATGTGTTGTTCTTAGTGTCTGTGTATTCGTTGTTGTTTGTTGGATGTGTTGTTCTTAGTGTCTGTGTATTCGTTGTTGTTTGTTGGATGTGTTGTTCTTAGTGTCTGTGTATTCGTTGTTGTTTGTTGGATGTGTTGTTCTTGGTGTCTGTGTATTCGTTGTTGTTTGTTGGATGTGTTGTTCTTGGTGTCTGTGTATTCGTTGTTGTTTGTTGGATGTGTTGTTCTTAGTGTCTGTGTATTCGTTGTTGTTTGTTGGATGTGTTGTTCTTAGTGTCTGTGTATTCGTTGTTTTTTGTTGGATGTGTTGTTCTTAGTGTCTGTGTATTCGTTGTTGTTTGTTGGATGTGTTGTTCTTAGTGTCTGTGTATTCGTTGTTGTTTGTTGGATGTGGTTTTCTTAGTGTCTGTGTATTCGTTGTTGTTTGTTGGATGTGTTGTTCTTAGTGTCTGTGTATTCGTTGTTGTTTGTTGGATGTGTTGTTCTTAGTGTCTGTGTATTCGTTGTTGTTTGTTGGATGTGTTGTTCTTAGTGTCTGTGTATTCGTTGTTGTTTGTTGGATGTGTTGTTCTTAGTGTCTGTGTATTCGTTGTTGTTTGTTGGATGTGTTGTTCTTAGTGTCTGTGTATTCGTTGTTGTTTGTTGGATGTGTTGTTCTTAGTGTCTGTGTATTCGTTGTTGTTTGTTGGATGTGTTGTTCTTAGTGTCTGTGTATTCGTTGTTGTTTGTTGGATGTGTTGTTCTTAGTGTCTGTGTATTTGTTGTTGTTTGTTGGATGTGTTGTTCTGCTGGCATGTTATTGTATACTTTACATGTCTGATGAACTACAGATAATAATATAATAATGGATAATAATAATATCAATATATGAATAATAATAATAATATAATAATGGATAATAATAATAATAATATCAATATATGAATAATAATATAATAATGGATAATAAGAATAGCAATATATGAATAATAATAATAATATAATAATATCAATATATGAACATTAATAATAATAATATAATAATGGATAATAATATAATAATGGATAATAAGAATAGCAATAAATTAATAATAATTATATTTGCTGAGTGCAGTTCATATCACACAATGCTCTTCCCATTGGCCGAGCCACCTGCTAATCACTGCAACGGCTCGAGTTCATTGGTCAGCTTCCAGTCAAGAGTCCCGCCCACCTGGCAAACTGTAGCCAATCCCATCAGTCCATAATTCTTCCCACAAAACTATTTACCAACTTTGAGCTGCGACATTCTCTCTCCTATTTGCAGTCACTGGGGAGGTACCGCCTCCTTTACTCACATTCCCATTGGCAACTTCCACCGTCACTCCACGGAGTGCAGCCAACTGGTCGGCCTCTTTGGTTTGTGGGCGTGGTGTCAGGGTTTCGGTGGAGGAGTCGCTTTAGGATTGGTGGGCAGTGGACGTGTCAGTTCCAGTCGCCTGGCGCGTTGACTGGCTGCCGCCGGGAAAAGAGGCGGGACAAGCGTCATTGTTCCCGCCCCTGCTAGGAGCAGAGCTGGTTCGCAGTGCAGTCCCTGGCCAGTGCTCGGGGTAGGAGGATATGGCGGCGGGTGGTGGATTTCATCGTCTCCCGTAAGGCACCGAGAGGACGGCAGCGTGTGTGACGGTAAGTGACACCTCTCACCCTCCTGAGACTCCCCCGCCCCCCTCAGACCCAGGTATTCCCTGCGGCCCCCATGCATGACCCCCCCCCTCTACCCCTTGGTACTCACAGGGTTAAAGAGGAGCAGCTACATGACTCCTCCCCTCAGACCCTGCCCCATGGCACTCACAGGGTTAATAAGGGGCTGCTACATGACTCCTCCCCTCAGACCCTGCCCCATGGCACTCACAGGGTTAATAAGGGGCAGCTACATGACTCCTCCCCTCAGACCCTGCCCCATGGCACTCACAGGGTTAATAAGGGGCAGCTACATGACTCCTCCCCTCAGACCCTGCCCCATGGCACTCACAGGGTTAATAAGGGGCTGCTACATGACTCCTCCCCTCAGACCCTGCCCCATGGCACTCACAGGGTTAATAAGGGTCTGCTACATGACTCCTCCCCTCAGACCCTGCCTCATGGCACTCACAGGGTTAATAAGGGTCTGCTACATGACTCCTCCCCTCAGACCCTGCCCCATGGCACTCACAGGGTTAATAAGGGTCTGCTACATGACTCCTCCCCTCAGACCCTGCCCCATGGCACTCACAGGGTTAATAAGGGGCAGCTACATGACTCCTCCCCTCAGACCCTGCCCCATGGCACTCTCAGGGTTAATAAGGGGCAGCTACATGACTCCTCCCCTCAGACCCTGCCCCATGGCACTCTCAGGGTTAATAAGGGGCAGCTACATGACTCCTCCCCTCAGACCCTGCCCCATAGCACTCACAGGGTTAATAAGGGGCTGCTTCATGACTCCTCCCCTCAGACCCTGCCCCATAGCACTCACAGGGTTAAAAAGGGGCTGCTTCATGACTCCTCCCCTCAGACCCTGCCCCTTGGTACTCACAGGGTTAATGAGGTGCTGCTTCATGACTCTTCCCCAAGGCACTCACAGGGTTAATGAGGTGCTGCTGCATGATTCACCTCACCCCCTGCTGAGCAGAGCACACCCCCTGGCACTCACATGGTTAATGAGCTGCTCCTGCCCCATCTTGGGCAGAGGGGGCATTATACCTGTCAGTGGGACTTGTATTACCCTGGGTCTTGGGGAGTCAGCTGGCTGAGCATCATGAGAAAGGGAGTCACAAACAGCTGCTATGTAAAGGCTAGCCATGGCCTCAGCATTAATAAAATACTTAAATTCCACTTTAAGGGCTGTTTGCCAGGGTGGCAGTGGACCGGCAGGCTGGTAAAAATAATTGGCTTGCTGCCAGTGGTAAGTTTATGGAGCCAATAGTATTGTCGGTAGCAACCCTGGATGGCGTAACAATGTTGTTACTTATGTGTATGTGTGTGTATATATATATATATATATATATATATATATATATATAATAATGCTTCCCGTGTGTTGTTTAATGTCTGTCCTGCGTTTGCGAATGTCCCTGGTACAATGTAACCTATATTTATTTACCTGATTAATTCAGCCTGTAGATACGTCCGCTCTGTACGTACATTTGTAGGTGACCAGAGCAGTTCATTTCTAGACTATTACTGATAGTTGGGATCTCAACAGCTGCATTTCACATTTACCAGCCAGATCTTGATGAAAACTATCTATATTGAGTTTCTAGCAAAAGCTCCTGTATAAGGATCTGCCTGGTGAAATCTGTAATGACCAGTTATTACTGGTTAATCCAGTCTCTGCTCCAAGTGACACTGCCTATTTAATAAAGAGTTCATGCTTGTATCGTGTGTGTACTTTAGTGAGAAATCTTGCCAGAAAGATTTATAACGCGTGCAATGAATAGATCAGCAAACTGAAGATGAATGACATTACATGCACTGTACCATTACCTGCACCTTGCCCCTGTACCATTACCTGCACCTTGCCCCTGTACCATTACCTGCACCTTGCCCCTGTACCATTACCTGCACCTTGCCCCTGTACCATTACCTGCACCTTGCCCCTGCACCATTACCTGCACCTTGCCCCTGCACTGCACCTTGCCCCTGCACTGCACCATTACCTGCACCTTGCCGCTGCACTGCACCATTACCTGCACCTTGCCCCTGCACTGCACCATTACCTGCACCTTGCCCCTGCACTGCACCATTACCTGCACCTTGCCCCTGCACTGCACCATTACCTGCACCTTGCCCCTGTACCATTACCTGCACCTTGGCTTGGCCTGCTCCTTGCCCTGAACTCTGACATTAAATAGATCCTGTGTGTGTTGTTCTGTTGTTTGGCTGTATATGCCGGTAAATGTTTATAAACAAACCCCCCTTTCCCCATGTTTCAGGGGTCACCACTAGCATTGTTCATGGTACACATTTCCTGGATTTTTTGATGGCGGATTTAATGATGTTCTATAGCAGAGCTTGACAAACTCCAGCCAGGGCTCCTAAAATAACTACCGCTGACTCCTAATTTTTGTGACTGTTTTTAAATGGAACTCTATGGAGCCTGATCTGTGGCCCTTGGACACTGCTTTGTATCATTGTTGTCACTGAGGATCCTGTGAATGGAGGCTGTGGCTCTGGATCAGTATCTGTAGGTCTCCTGTACAGTGATACTTTGAGTCACTCTTGGTGTTCATTCTGTACCTGCGTCTGGCACAACTAAAAGTTTTTTGGTTTTTTTCTCCCCACTGGTGCTTTTAGCATAGAAAACACACGGCAAATTCAGTGCTCCTTGTCAAAGAATAAACTGCAGGTACTTTGGATAGTACGGGCCATGCTTCCACTCAGATCCTCCTATATCAGATCAGATGAGCGGGCAAGTGTCTGCACTGAGACTATCAGCATAGCACCACCCTTTCCATCAGCCCTGCCTCCGCTCTGAGACAGAGCTAAGAGTAATCCCGCGCGTATCTCTAAAGGTAGACGTCCCGTTTAGTTGGGACAAGGGCATACTATCCTCTGAGGAGGCAAGGGTTAAAAGAAACTCTAATGTTCTTTAAGTCCTGAGGAGGATCATGGGGCAAAAGGAGTGAGCAAAATTGGTCTACGAACAAACAAATTTGACTACTGTGTAGAGAATTCTATGGATGATCCTTTTTGGTCTGTTCCTATGTTTTCTGGCTCCTAAAGTATACAAATATAGAATATATTAAAATAGGAACTGAGGCTTAAAATGAGTTTTAACCGGAAGAAAAGCACTTCTACCTGGAGAAACTAACCTTTGAATGGTGCCAAGATTGTGCACTAAAAGTTATTTCCCTTTAGTATGTACAAGAACCCTGTGCCGCCATTTTGACAGAGCAATGCGTGATGGGAGCAGAGACAAGCTGTTTACATGTCAATCATGCCGCCCCCAAGTATAGCACTCCCATTTGAACTGGCTCATTAAAAAAGTATCCAGGCCGCTATTAACGGCACCCAACATATTTGCTAGAACCACTTGTTCAGGCAGTGAATTCCATATCTTTATTGTCCTTACTGTAAAGATACCCTTCCGCTGTCGTATAATAAATCTCCTTTCTTCCAGTCTTAGTGGGTGACCTCTTGTCCTTTCTTCCAGTCTTAGCGGGTGACTTCTTGTCCTTTCTTCCAGTCTTAGCGGGTGACCTCTTGTCCTTTCTTCCAGTCTTAGCGGGTGACCTCTTGTCCTTTCTTCCAGTCTTAGCGGGTGACCTCTTGTCCTTTCTTCCAGTCTTAGCGGGTGACCTCTTGTCCTTTCTTCCAGTCTTAGCGGGTGACCTCTTGTCCTTTCTTCCAGTCTTAGCGGGTGACCTCTTGTCCTTTCTTCCAGTCTTAGCGGGTGACCTCTTGTCCTTTCTTCCAGTCTTAGCGGGTGACCTCTTGTCCTTTCTTCCAGTCTTAGCGGGTGACCTCTTGTCCTTTCTTCCAGTCTTTGCGGGTGACCTCTTGTCCTTTCTTCCAGTCTTAGCGGGTGACCTCTTGTCCTTTTGTACTGTTCTGTTAATGATCAGGTCTTTATAAAGCCCTCTGATAATATTATATAAATACAAATCCCCTGTAAGCCGCCATTTCTCTAGAGTTAACTTTTACAGCCTTTGTTCATAACAACAAATCCATTCCCCTTATTAGTTTTGTAGCCCTCCTCTACACTTTCTTTAGTTCCATAATGTCTTTTTTTTTTTTTTTTTAAAGATACCCTGAAATGAACTCTTCCTCCCGTGAGTCAATAGCCCTTTTAATACACCCCAACATCTTATTGCCCTTTGCAGGCTTGCAGCTGACACTGTGCACTACTGCGAAGTCTATTGTCTAACCTACTCCAAAATCTTTTTCATTAGTTGATTACCACAAGGAAACGCCATTTAAGCTAAATGTATTATTATTATTATTGTACTCAAAATGTATAATTTTACACTTGTCGTCTGCATTGAATCTCATTTGCCATTTATCTGCCCAGTTACCCAATTTGTCCAAATCCTCTTGCAGCGAAGATACATCTAGTATTACCCTACTTAATTTTGTGTCATTGGCAAACACTGAGACATGGCTCCCTATGCCCCCTGGGAGATTTAAACAAATTAAAAAGAAGAGGACCCAGGACAGATCCCTGAGGTACTCCACTTATCTATCCAATTTGTGACCTTCCCATTTACCACCACCCTTGGCATTCTATATTTCAGCCAATTCACAAACTAACCTCTTCCCCTAAGCCTATTTCTCTCAGATTGTACAGTAACCGTTTATGTGGAGCTGTATCAGATGCCTTAGCAAAGTGCAATTATATCACATCCACTGCAGCACCATATCTGTATTTTTACTGCCTTTGTCATAGAATATAATCAAGTTAGTTTGACAAGATCTGTCTTTCACAAAGCCATGTTGGCTCCTGATAATGAGATTCCTGTTCAATATGAAACCCTTCAAACATATTCCCCACCACAGATGTCAAGCTTGCAGCTCTGTAATTGCCCGGCTGGGATTTTAATCCTGTTTTAAATATGGGCACCACATCAGCTTTACGCCAATCTGTGGGCACCATGACTGACTTAAAACAATCCCTGAAAATCAAAAATAATGGTAAGTACCTGTGGGTGTATACCATCCGGCCCCGGGGCTTTGTCTATTTTAACACCATTTAATTGTTTTAACACTTTTCTTGTGTCAGCCAATCACATGCTTGCTGTGACTATTCTGTAAATGTCACTTGCAGGTTCATGTCCATTGGTTTCTCCTTGGTAAAAACAGAAGAAAAGAAATGTATTTAAATATCTTCTTTCTCTCTGTCTCCACAGACTGTCACCCATTTCCTATAACAAGGACCCAACATTTTTGCCATTTATATATTGAATGAATTTAACCCATACGCATGCTCGTGATGTGCTCAGGACCATGGATAGACGTTTCTCTTTAAAGTGATAGCGTATCATTCTTGCAGGTCTGCTGTACTGTAACCAATGGCTACAAGACACCCCCCCCTGATCAGTCAGACATGATTTGCATAGACACGCCTCCTTGTTAGAGGAATATTCCCATCTATCATTGATTTGTTATATTTACTTTCACATTGTATTCCGAATATTATTACATGTATTGAAATTTCTTTTTTTTTGCCCCTTATGTCATTAGCCTTATGTTTGTCCCCCATCACCATTCATCCAGCACTCTGTGCTTACTTGTTTGTCCGACGATTGTGCACTTATATGGACCAGTGATCCCATAAGGGACACTTGGGGGTCTCTTTGGGGGGGAGAGACTGCATTTGGACACGTTAATATTTATTGTTATTGATGTACTTTGTGTTTTCATTATGTGTATATTTGTCATGTGACTAATTGAGATATAACATTATATGCTATATGAACTTGGGATTATCCGAACGGATACGAACCTTCCTTATTTCGCTGCTGAGGAAGACAATTTTTATCAATTAAAACGTGTTGAGACTTTTCCATACCTTCCTGAATACTCCTCCTTTTGTTATACAAATGTGCGACCCCCTGTGAAGACCTATTTGGGTGCTGTCGGTTTGTTGGGAGAGTATCATTTTATTTTTGTTTAGATGGGTTACCCTATTGGCAGACCCAGACTGGGAAAGTGATCTCAGGACCAGAAAGCATTATGTCTCACCTGGTCTATGCGTTTAATCTTGGGACTTTGCATTGAGAGAGAATAGATCACAATAAGGATCGTGTGTCACCTGGTCTATGTGTTTAATCTTGGGACTTTGCATTGACAGAGGATAGATCACAATAAGGATCACATCTCACCTGGTCTATGTGTTTAATCTTGGGACTTTGCATTGAGAGAGGATAGATCACAATAAGGATCGTGTCTCACCTGGTCTACGTGTTTAATCTTGGGACTTTGCATTGAGAGAGGATAGATCACAATAAGGATCACATCTCACCTGGTCTATGTGTTTAATCTTGGGACTTTGCATTGAGAGAGGATAGATCACAATAAGGATCACTTCTCACCTGGTCTACGTGTTTAATCTTGGGACTTTGCATTGAGAGAGGATAGATCACAATAGGGATCACCTCTCACCTGGTCTACGTGTTTAATCTTGGGACTTTGCATTGAGAGAGGATAGATCACAATAGGGATCACTTCTCACCTGGTCTATGTGTTTAATCTTGGGACTTTGTATTGAGAGAGGATAGATCACAATAAGGATCGTGTCTCACCTGGTCTACGTGTTTAATCTTGGGACTTTGCATTGAGAGAGGATAGATCACAATAGGGATCACTTCTCACCTGGTCTATGTGTTTAATCTTGGGACTTTGCATTGAGAGAGGATAGATCACAATAAGGATCGTGTCTCACCTGGTCTATGTGTTTAATCTTGGGACTTTGTATTGAGAGAGGATAGATCACAATAGGGATCACCTCTCACCTGGTCTACGTGTTTAATCTTGGGACTTTGCATTGAGAGAGGATAGATCACAATAGGGATCACCTCTCATCTGGTCTACGTGTTTAATCTTGGGACTTTGCATTGAGAGAGGATAGATCACAATAAGGATCGTGTCTCACCTGGTCTACGTGTTTAATCTTGGGACTTTGCATTGAGAGAGGATAGATCACAATAAGGATCGTGTCTCACCTGGTCTACGTGTTTAATCTTGGGACTTTGTATTGAGAGAGAATAGATCACAATAAGGATCGTGTCTCACCTGGTCTATGTGTTTAGTCTTGGGACTTTGTATTGACAGAGGATAGATCACAATAGGGATCACATCTCACCTGGTCTATGTGTTTAATCTTGGGACTTTGCATTGACAGAGGATAGATCACAATAGGGATCACTTCTCACCTGGTCTACGTGTTTAATCTTGGGACTTTGCATTGAGAGAGGATAGATCACAATAGGGATCACCTCTCACCTGGTCTATGTGTTTAATCTTGGGACTTTGCATTGAGAGAGGATAGAGCACAATAAGGATCACATCTCACCTGGTCTATGTGTTTAATCTTGGGACTTTGCATTGAGAGAGGATAGATCACAATAAGGATCGTGTCTCACCTGGTCTACATGTTTAATCTTGGGACTTTGTATTGAGAGAGAATAGATCACAATAAGGATCGTGTCTCACCTGGTCTATGTGTTTAATCTTGGGACTTTGCATTGAGAGAGGATAGATCACAATAGGGATCGTGTCTCACCTGGTCTATGTGTTTAATCTTGGGACTTTGCATTGAGAGAGGATAGATCACAATAAGGATCGTGTCTCACCTGGTCTATGTGTTTAATCTTGGGACTTTGTATTGAGAGAGGATAGATCACAATAAGGATCGTGTCTCACCTGGTCTATGCGTTTAATCTTGGGACTTTGCATTGAGAGAGGATAGATCACAATAAGGATCGTGTCTCACCTGGTCTATGTGTTTAATCTTGGGACTTTGTATTGAGAGAGGATAGATCACAATAAGGATCGTGTCTCACCTGGTCTATGCGTTTAATCTTGGGACTTTGCATTGAGAGAGGATAGATCACAATAAGGATCGTGTCTCACCTGGTCTATGCGTTTAATCTTGGGACTTTGCATTGAGAGAGGATAGATCACAATAAGGATCGTGTCTCACCTGGTCTATGCGTTTAATCTTGGGACTTTGCATTGAGAGAGAATAGATCACAATAGGGATCGTGTCTCACCTGGTCTATGCGTTTAATCTTGGGACTTTGCATTGAGAGAGGATAGATCACAATAGGGATCACCTCTCACCTGGTCTATGTGTTTAATCTTGGGACTTTGCATTGACAGAGGATAGATCACAATAAGGATCGTGTCTCACCTGGTCTATGTGTTTAATCTTGGGACTTTGCATTGAGAGAGGATAGATCACAATAAGGATCGTGTCTCACCTGGTCTACGTGTTTAATCCTATAACTTGCAAAAGACCAAACATTTTCTGGAAAGTCCAAGTTTGAGATAATCATGGGGTAAAAGGGAAATCCCATGTATGAAACGTTTCTATCAGAGGCTGAAATCTCTCTGGGTTTGAGGAAGTGTTTGTATTATCAGCTGTTCTCCTCCTTGTATGGAACGGAGATATTTCGGAATAGGTTTGATAAGATCAAGTCCATGTTACATTGTATTTACCTTTAATCCATAGTCTTACCATGATAGACCTGGGCATTCTAGGATTAAATACCCACGAAGGAAGATACAATCGCCCTAGTTTTTAGTTAAGGATAAATGCTAGAAAAGTTACATTAGTGCATGCCAGATAAACTGCGTCTTATAGGGGATATGATAATGTTATATACATATTTACAGGGCCTACACAGTAAGGGCAATAAGTGTATGGAAATCGCTGCCTACGTTAGATGTAAAAGCAGCCTGGATACTTATTTAATGCCCCGGAGCACAGAGGGCTATGCAGTAATATCTATATAGTACTTGTTGATCCAGGAGAAATGTGATTGGAATGTTTGTTATCCTACTGAAAGCAGGATTGGTAATTGCTGAAATAAGGGAGTTTTATTTGCCTGTTTTGGATCAAGCAGCAGTAAACATGGGATAGGAAAAGGGTCGAATTTGATGGACGAAAATCTTTTCTGTCCGTTCAGAATAGCTACATGGCATATGTGCAAGGTTATTATATTGTATTGTTTATTATGAATGTAATGGGGGGGCTTACACCCCCTATTTTTCCTCTTCTCTCTATTTTACCTGTTAAGCCTTTTTTATATTTGTAAAAATACCAATAAAATGTAAACGAGTATTAAAGGATAAATGTTGTGGGTAAAAAAAAATGTAAGTTCTGTTTAATTGTAAAATTGCTTTGAGTCTAGGCACTTTAACTAGAAATGAAGGAATACAGTATCCTATTGAGCCTTCTTTTCTCCATGGATAGCTCTGTCAGGGGGCGACCATGTTGGGTGAGGTGAAGGAAGATCTGACCCAACATGTCACCCCCTTAGATATACAGAGTAAAGATGGTTTAATAAGGTCATTTGTTTTCTTTCATTAATTTCTAGATAACACATCTACACTTCATGCAATTAAACTGATGTAAAATCTCATTTTAGCCTCTGAGAAACAAATCCCGAGAAGCTGCTGAGCTTTCTCTACCATGTGATCCACGCCAGAGAGATTGCGCTCAGGGAAAAATGGAGAGGAACAAGAGGAACTCCATCGCTGGCTTTCCCCCACGCAGAGAGCGGCTCGAGGACGCTGGCGATGGTGGGATTGTGCAGCGGGGGCGGGTCTATCAGTCCTCATACAACGCCCTGATCAGTGCCTTCTCCAGACTCACTCGGCTTGACGACTTCACATGTGAAAAAATCGGCTCTGGGTTCTTCTCGGAAGTATTTAAGGTAATGCTGCTGGTTGTAAAATCTGACCCCCTAAATATGTCTATATATTGTGATCAACAATTTGCTGGAGTTCTGCTATCACAATGTATAGAATGTTATACCGTACACTCAGTGTTCAGGTTGCCAGTCACTTTTAATATCTTTCTGTTAGTTTAGACCAGTCCTCATGCCACCCCTAGCAGTCCAGGATTGAGGAATCACCCACTTGTGTCCCTAAATCCTGGACTGCTAGGTGGGGGAGTAAGGACTGGTTTAAATTGTTCTGGTATGGATACTGGGATGCTGCAAGTCACTGTGTATTTGGAAATGATCCCAGCCAATCCTTGTAAACTACCCCAAGATGTGGGCAAACTGAACCTTGAGTAACCCTGGCTTGTGATTCCTGGGATTTCTATTCGTTGTGGGATCCTGTTTAGTAATTAGTCCTCTGTGCAGACCATCATTGGTGATGATAATAGGACATTATTTCTGCCTCTGTGATTGATAAATGTGGCATTGGTCTATATTGAGTGTGCGTAAGTCTGCACCCTTACAGACAAGGGATAGCTCACTGAATCACTAGAGTGTAAGCTTATGAGCATGGCGCTCTACATCCTGTATCTTGGGCCTTGACCTATCCAGGGAGCCATGGCTCCTAAACTCCCTACTGCTGGCTCATTACCTTCATCTTTTTTTGTCTTACATTGATGGAAGTACAATTTGACCCCTAAATATAACTGGACTGTTATCTGAATTATTTGGTCGAGCCCTGATGTATCAGTTTGTCTGAACTTCCCTTTCATGCTCTGTACTAAATGTTCATAAAATGTATATAAAGTATTAGTGTAAATCCAGTGTGGGATTGTGCAAATCGTTGCCAGAGATATTAGGGTTAGAGTGTCAGCTATTTTTTGTGAATGTGTTCTCTAATATGGGGCCTGCTTATGACATCATCTTGATATACAAATAAACTGCATTCAATGGAAAATGTGTAACTTGCTTATCAAGGTGCAGTGTGATGTCAAACTGCGAACTTTACAAGAAAATGTATATTTTCTCTTAATCTATACATTTTCCTAAAAGAACAGAAAATATTACTCCTTAGACCTTACTGGGTTTGCTACACTGATGGGGGTGGTCATAATAAAGTACATAAAAACGATCCTAAAACATTCACAGACCATACAATGTCTATATTAGATGGTAAATGCATAGTAGTTGAATCAAAAATAATTCCCCTGACGCGTTTCACCATCCTATGAAGCTTCCTTAGTGGCATAGAGAGATCTAGATGCACATCTTGGAAATTAATACAGTTCCCATTTCAAAAAAAAACCAGAACCATCTCAATTCTTGCTGATGATGGGCATTTGTCTTCCTTTAAACTAAAAAATCCCAACCAAACTAAAAGCTCCACGATCGGTTCCAAAATACTCCTAAAAAACAGAGAACCAAGTCTAATATCAGAGCTCGAGTGAAAAAATCCAGTGAATGTAGTGTGATGATAAATTGGCAGGTACTGGATCATGTGGATGGGGCTGCGGATAGGGCTGCGGATGGCGCTGTGGATAAGGCTGCGGATGGCGCTGTGGATGGCGCTGTGGATGGCGCTGTGGATGGCGCTGTGGATGGCGCTGCGGATGGCGCTGCGGATGGGGCTGCGGATGGGGCTGCGGATAGGGCTGCGGATGGCGCTGTGGATAGGGCTGCGGATGGCGCTGTGGATAGGGCTGCGGATGGCGCTGCGGATGACGCTGTGGATGGCGCTGTTAGTACCTGCCAGTTTATCCTCTCACCGGCAGCAGTCATGTTTCCCTGGGAATCGGGCAGCCGGTCTGGTCGGCGACTGTCTCTGTCTGCTAGTGCAGATCTTAACTAGGTCCCCACTGCTGAACCCCTTTGAAGACGAGAGTCTCTCTCTGTCTCACCAGCACTGTAAAGATACATGTTGGGCTTGATGAAGGGAGACACTGTATTTTATTAACCCTTGCTACCTCAACAAAAAAATAGTTTGTCTTTTTACTGCTTGCTGTTCAAGGTGTTCGACACCCCCCTCTGTGCAGCATCCTGTCCCTCGGGCTCCACAGGAAGTAATAGGATGGATAAAGCTTGAAAATGAAAGGCCACGGGGCTGAAAGGCCATTTTATAAAAAGCATTCCTGAGCTTGTGTGTGCTCACCTGTAATTACCGAGTGTTAAGTACTGCAGCTTACAATCTACACATTGGTTCCACAGGTTGCCCATTCTGCTCTGCCTGCTACTTACTGGCTTAAGGGGAGGGGGGATAGCTCTAAAAATAATAAATCGGGTCACTTTTTCACAAGATCTTTAAACACTATCACTGTTTGGATTGTAAGATTGGGATCTCCGTGCTTTCTGTATATTCTGGTGTCTGTACTTTATCCTCTGTACAGGCAGCTAGATCATGTATTGGATAACAGGGGCAGATCTCCCTAGCATATTCCTTGTGTATTCTATGTGTGCTTATTTTTACCTGAAAACACTGTACAGATCTCCTGTAAGCGTTCGCCGGGGTGACCTCCTATTAGGAGGGGCTTGGAGAGAGGCAGGACGATTACTATTGCAGCAGATCCGATGGGACCGGTTTTATTTATTGTCACGTGGTGCAGCATTTTTGGGGACACTGTAGGTGCACCTGCCCCTTTAACAAGTAGTAGGGCATGTGTCCTCCAGTGTCTGCTTGTGGGGGCGGCCTGTGGATTTGGTCACTTTTGGTTACTGTCTTTAGTGAAGTTATATTGACATTTCTTTTACTCCAGGCTCGATCTGACCGTTCGTTCCCTTTGTGACATATTTAGTTTGTGTTATTTTATGACCCCACTAAACATTTAATAAGTTCTCACCCCCCTCTCGGATTGTAGGCTTTTTGGGAAGAACAGATGTGCTTTTTGTTTAATTCTCTCTGCAGCTAATTGTAGTGGGTTTCATGGGATGTGGTTTTGCTAATTGTAACTCACAACGTTTTGATCTTCTTTTTGAAAGGTTTATTTAAAGGAGCGGCAGCAATTTATTATTAAATGTCTTGAGATAACTTGTGATCGGGAATTCTTAGAACAGGCGTGTACGCACGCATGACAGACTGTAATTACCACTGTCATTTCTTGTTCAGACGAGTTACATTTGGTCTGGTCATTGCTGATTTTAGCTTTCTCGTTATATTGGGTCAGATCTTGTGTTAATGGGTTAAAGCCAAAACTATATTTGCATTGTGATGTTGTTCCTTTCATTATTTGGTTTGGAGGGCAGCCCTGTCTGGGGCCGCCAGGGACGGGGCAGCCCTGTCTGGGGCCGCCAGGGACGGGGCAGCCCTGTCTGGGGCCGCCAGGGACGGGGCAGCCCTGTCTGGGGCCGCCAGGGACGGGGCAGCCCTGTCTGGGGCCGCCAGGGACGGGGCAGCTCTGATTTGGTGCTTTGTGTGTGACATTCTGGACACGCCCCCACTGGGAGGAGATGCTAACACTCCTCCTCTGCCATTGGTCGTGTGATTAACAGAAAGGGGCGGACACTCTATATTCTCACTGCCGCCGCGGAGCGCTGATCTGCTAATTGACTTTTGAAGGGTGTACAATCAGATTATCTGGCAGTTTTAATATTGCAGAGGTCTCTTTCTGCCTGGTTGGCACTGATTTTTAGGACTCTGTCCCTCTCTAATAGTGAAGCAGTTGGTGTATCCGTAATAGATGGAGGAAATGGCCGGCTTTATTATTAGCTATATTTCTTTTCTCCTCCTCTTCAGCTCTGTGCACAATGCTGTTTACAAGCTGCGCAGTGAGTGTGCTGGGTACCATCTGCCTTGACGATGTTCTGCAAGTTTATCATGTAAAAAATGGGGAAAAGAGCTGTGCCCACCCTACAGGCCAGAGATATATTAGCCTCTCCCAAATCTGCATGTCTGTTACTAACCCACGTATGTTCCCCATCCTGACGCGGTGTGTGACTCTTACAGCAAAGAGTGTGTCGTGGACAAGGACTTGCTCTCATGATGGAGAGATTTATTTCACGAGCCCCTGGTCCCTCCTGTTTGCTCCAGTCTCCACACCCAGCAAATTACACACGTTTCTAATATAATGAAATTCACATCATTTTTACTTTAAAACAAGTTCCACTTCACCTGTAGTTTTACAATAAAAATAATTTCACCGGAGCATCTTAATTCCAAGGAGGGGCTTGGAATTACACATTAACAGATCTGTATCTCTTCTTGAAATAATGCCAATAATATGACCATATTAACCAGCGCTTGGCTGGCAGAGCAGCAGATGGAGTTGTACAGGAATTGGTTAATTCTGCTGTTACTGTATCTATGGAAAAGATACCTTACAGGCACATACACTCCCATCCATGAGCATGCATGGCTTTGTCCGTTTTAATATATTTGATTTAACCATGGAAGTTTTGCAATAGGATGTTCTGATCAGTATAAGCCCGGCACTATTAATAATGCCTGTGTTTCTCCCCCATTTCCCTGGATTTCTTTATTGGTTTATTTTGGTGCTGTATGAAATGACGCTCTGGATGGAAGATGGCACAGGCCTCCCCCGCCTTGCATGATTGATTTTATTAAAGGATCGTCACTCAGCTCCCCACAGGCTTTCCTTGTCATCAGGTTTCATTCAGTGCCAAAAAACAGCTCTAGATCTGGTGCTGTACAGTGTATAATTGTGCAGATCCCTGGCCTTGCTGTAGGTTAGGTTCAGGTGTGTAGGTATCTAGCATTGCATACTGGCATGGATCTGCATGTGGACAGGCATGTCTTCTATCGCACATTAGCAGGCATCTGCCTGTCTGAGTGATTTATTTAAGGTGCTTAGACTCTTGCTGTTGGGATTTGTCTTGATCTACCTTTATCCTTCATTACGGGGAGGCCTTGCACAATTCATTTGTTTGTAGTCTGGTTACAGAGCAGCAGTGGGACCCAATCCACCCCCAGTCTAGAGCAAGGTCTCTATTTTGGATGCAGATAGTGACTGTCAAGATTTAGAATCATTTCTTCTGCCTCTGTCAGATTCCTAGAAAGGTGAATATTTGTAATTAGTTTTATTTCTTGTAAAATAAAATTGTTCAACTCTTTCTAGACCAATTTAACTTATTTTAACCCTTGCAAGCAAGGTTTATTTCAATCGATATACACAGGTTTATTCTCGGCCTCACAGCCAGTTTGGAGACAGCATGGGAACTCGCCCTGCTAGTCTGATCAGGAGTGTATAACGTGTAGCATGTTTGATTCCCACGGAAACATGGCGGCAGCTGCTGGTCAGAGGATACATTGCCATGTAATGTCAAAATGCCAGTTTATACTTGGACTAGGGACAACTAATTTCCCTTCTATATTAGAAATGCAAGTTTTTAGTTGTCTTTTTAAATTATAATTTTATTGAATCAGGTTATATCCAACACAGCAGGCATGCACAGACATTGTATACAAAGATCAAGGCGATATTGCTGAGACAAGAAATGTTGATCATATTTGAACAAAGGGATTCAGTTGTCCTTTTAAAGCAAAATAACATGTTTTTTTTTTAATTGAAAGATTTTGTCAAGTGTATGTGGTTTATATAGAAAGGATACAAATAAAGAACATTATTGAGCCCTTTTTGCTCTGCATAGCTCTATCAGTGGGCAGACATGTCGTTTAAAATCTCTGATCTGTATAGCTCTATCAGGGGGCGGACATGTCGTTTAGAATCTTTGCTCAGTATAGCTCTATCAGGGGGCGGACATGTTTAGAATCTTTGCTCTGTATAGCTCTATCAGGGGTGGACATGTCGTTTAGAATCTTTGCTCTGTATAGCTCTATCAGGGGACGGACATGTTGTTTGGAATCTTTGCTCTGTATAGCTCTTTCAGGGGGCGGACATGTTTGGAATCTTTGCTCAGTAAAGCTCTATCAGGGGTGGACATGTCGTTTAGAATCTTTGCTCTGTATAGCTCTATCAGGGGGCGGACATGTTGTTTAGAATCTTTGCTCTGTATAGCTCTATCAGCGGTGGACATGTTTAGAATCTTTGCTCTGTATAGCTCTATCAGGGGGCGGACATGTTGTGTAGAATCTTTGCTCTGTATAGCTCTATCAGGGGGCGGACATGTTGTGTAGAATCTTTGCTCTGTATAGCTCTATCAGGGGGCTGACATGTTGTGTAGAATCTTTGCTCTGTATAGCTCTATCAGGGGGACATGTTTAGAACCTTTGCTCTGTATAGCTCTATCAGGGGACAGACATGTTGTGTAGAATCTCTGCTCTGTATAGCTCTATCAGGGGACAGACATGTTGTGTAGAATCTCTGCTCTGTATAGCTCTATCAGGGGACAGACATGTTGTGTAGAATCTCTGCTCTGTATAGCTCTATCAGGGGACAGACATGTTGTGCAGAATCTTTGCTCTGTATAGCTCTATCAGGAGGCGGACATGTTGGTTAGAATCTCTGCTCAGTATAGCTCTATCAGGGGCCGGACATGTTAGGTTAGTGTGTTCCTTTCTTTATCCTCTTTAGTGATTTTTCCTACTCTTCACAGCTGACGTTTCCTCTCACTTTAGTGCTGTGTAAATCCATAAAAAGACATGAATAGGGGGCCGTTGCATCAGAGCCAAACACTTGGAGAAAGCAGCTTATTGTTGCATAATCCTTTTTAACTCTTCACTACCAGTCCAGGGTAATGCACAAAATTCACTCCTTCCACAGGATCAGTTTACCAATGATCCATACTGCAATATATGTATCTGCTGTGTTTATTAATCACCTTCCAACCCACTAAATCATCTGCAAACGAAGCAAAGTGAACTGTGGGATTTAAATAAAGCCTGACAGGGAGGAGTTTACCTAACCCAGGGCCTCGCAGGAAAAATACATGTATTTTTTATAATAAAGGGCTACACATGTTTACACACGTGTGTGTTATGTGGTTGGCATGTGGGGCCGTACAGAAGGTGCAATTAATTCCCATCTGTGCTTTTCCTGGTCCGGGGCTTGTAACCATGTTGGTGTAAATCCCTGAGAAGTCATTTCGAATGTATCTTTTAGTTTTGCTTCGCAGACCATGTTCTACCAATACATTATCTGCTTTTATAAAAAGAGTCACTTGGATAGTGAACCTAGTGTAGATAATATGAGCAGCAACGGATTGCAAGCCTTTGGGACCATGTATGTAGGAGATGCTTCTGATGAGCCAGAAGGCTCTGTCTGAGGGATAAAGGTGTTCGTGCAGATTCCAGTGCCTAGAAACCTCTGTAGTCAGGACACACGTAATCCAGGGCTTGACAAATGCTTGTAGCCCTCAGGAGCCGGCCTACTCAAATCTAGGAGCCAGGGGGGTAGTTCTTTTGTTGGCTTCTTTGTAGTCCGCAACAAGGATATTAGAAGCCCTGGCCACCTGATGGGTCATGCCTGATGTAATCTCTGTGTTAATGTAATCCACACAGCCAGTATATTTGTGTGTTCTCTGTTTACAGGTGCGGCACCGGACCTCGGACCAAGTAATGGCTCTGAAGATGAACAAACTCAGCAGTAATCGAGCCAACATGCTGAAAGAGGTGCAGCTAATGAACCGCCTGTCCCACCCCAACATACTGAGGTACAGTGCTCAGACCCATAGCAGGTCACATGCAGACGTCTCCACTAGGGCGGCAGTGATACGTGTCCCACCTCAACATACTGAGGTACAGTGCTCAGCCCCATAGCAGGTCACATGCAGACGTCTCCACTAGGGCGGCAGTGATATGTGTCCCACCCCAACATACTGAGGTATAGTGCTCAGACCCATAGCAGGTCACATGCAGACATCTCCACTAGGGCGGCAGTGATACGTGTCCCACCCCAACATACTGAGGTATAGTGCTCAGACCCATAGCAGGTCACATGCAGACATCTCCACTAGGGCGGCAGTGATACGTGTCCCACCCCAACATACTGAGGTACAGTGCTCAGACCCATAGCAGGTCACATGCAGACGTCTCCACTAGGGCGGCAGCGATACGTGTCCCACCCCAACATACTGAGGTATAGTGCTCAGACCCATAGCAGGTCACATGCAGACATCTCCACTAGGGCGGCAGTGATACGTGTCCCACCCCAACATACTGAGGTACAGTGCTCAGACCCATATAGGTCACATGCAGACGTCTCCACTAGGGCAGCAGCGATACGTGTCCCACCCTAACATTCTGAGGTACAGTGCTCAGACCCATAGCAGGTCACATGCAGACGTCTCCACTAGGGCAGCAGCGATACGTGTCCCACCCCAACATACTGCGGTACAGTGCTCAGACCCATAGCAGGTCACATGCAGACATCTCCACTAGGGCGGCAGTGATACGTGTCCCACCCCAACATACTGAGGTACAGTGCTCAGACCCATAGCAGGTCACATGCAGACGTCTCCACTAGGGCAGCAGCGATACGTGTCCCACCCCAACATACTGAGGTACAGTGCTCAGACCCATAGCAGGTCACATGCAGACGTCTCCACTAGGGCAGCAGCGATACGTGCGCCACCTGAGCTCCGTGGCGGGGGTGACGTCTGCTGACGTGATGTCATAATGACCTGAGCAATGAATATTCTGATTACTCCGCATGTCCGCACATGGGGTTTATCACATTGCTCTCCATCCTTTAGTTTTTATTTAACACATTTTTACATTTTCTAATGTTACCGCTCCATGTATGGGTGAGGTTAGCAGGGCTGGCCATGGCCGTAGCACAGGGGCTTCCTACCCCACCATCCCAAATACAGCAGGGTGAGGCGAGTGAGTGATAGTGCTTTCTACACAAACGTATGAAAAGTTATAAACTAAAAGGATACGTTCTAAAGTTGAAACATTTTGTAACCTCCTATGTATAAACGTTATTCTGGCATTAACGGACTAACCTGCAGCAGTCCGTACCCCAATAAGATCATTTTATACGTGGCGGGCACCAAATGGAATGTATTAACCCCTAACCCGCCATGTCTGGATCACTCGTGCTTTGGCTGTAGTGGGATAGTCTGACAAGTGACGTGTTTATTATTGGACATGTCCTCTGCATACACCATTAAGAGATTATTCAGTGCTGTGTTTTTATAGCTCGGATTAGAGCTCAAGTCTTCAGACGTTTATTATTTATTACCACATGGCTGTCTCAAGGTTCATATTGGCCAGGTTTCAGCATCATGCTTCTGACATACATACTGCTACCTGCAGAGCTTAGTGTGTGTGTGTGTGTGTGTGTGTGTGTGTGTGTGTGTGTGTGTGTGTATACTGTCACCTGCATGCAGAGCTTAGTGTGTGTGACTGTGTGTGTACATACATACTGTTACCTGCTTCCAGAGCTTAGTGTGTGTGTACATACATACTGTCACCTGCATGCAGAGTTTAGTGTGTATGACTGTGTGTACATTCATACTGTTACCTGCATGCAGAGCTTAGTGTGTGTGACTGTGTGTGTACATTCATACTGTTACCTGCATGCAGAGCTTAGTGTGTGTGACTGTGTGTACATTCATACTGTTACCTGCATGCAGAGCTTAGTGTGTGTGTGTGTGTACATACATACGGTTACCTTCATGCAGCAGAGCTTAGTCTGTTTGTGTATATATTGTGCATCCAGAGGCAGAGCAGTATTTGTACCATTGCTCACAAGATAAATTGCTGTTTAAATCCAAATGAATAAACCTGCAACTGCCAAAAGGCTATTTTTTCTGTATTGTTTTTCTCGTGTTTTTGTTCAGTATTGTTTGTCGTGTTTTTGTTCAGTATTGTTTGTCGTGTTTTTTTCTGTATTGTTTTTCTCGTGGTTTTTGTTCTGTATTGTTTCTCGTGTTTTTGTGGTATTATAAAAGTAATATTTGGATACCCCAAAAAAGTTGTAATTTATGACCAGAGTGAACTTGGACCAAAACATAATTAATCTTGTGAAATCTCTGCCAGACCTTTTACATGCTTCCTGTAACCCCATGAGTGTGCTGTAAGATCAAGCCTTGCTTGATTTATTTAGCGAACCTGGGGAATTTGGAGTAAGCAATCTGTGTAACGACACAGCAATAATTGCAATTTAAGGAGAAAAAATGTCTAATTTTTGGAACTTATTAAAGTTCTTCATGGCTGTTTATCGCCAGCTATTGGTGATCCCAGTTTCCCATCCTCGGCAGCCTTTCCCATTACTGTTTTTGGAGAGTAATATGAGAATTATTCTCACCTGGTAAATCCATCTCATTATGCTTTATCTGCCAAGTAGGAAACCATTTATGTTGAAAAGCTGAGTCTGCAAAGCACGACGAGATTATATTGCTATAAACCCAACGGCACAACTTCTCTTGGATGATGTGCAGCCCATAAAACTCTGGTTATAAGGTAACAGACACGCACAAGGCCTTGCTAAGGAGCAAAAGAGACCCTATTATCGAAGGCCTGAGCCCCTCCTTCCACACTGGGCTTTATCATGAAAGATGGAATTGTGATTGGAGTTTTCTACTTTAAGGCCAGTAGCAGAGTTGTATCCCCCCCCCCCTCATTTTGCTACTTTGACCTTAAAGGAAGCAAGGGTTAAAAAATAACCAAACATGCCCTGGACTGTGAAGGAAACCCGAGGTGGATCTTAATAGATAGCAGCGGGTTGGTGTCTGACATACGAGACACGGCAGTTCCTTGTTCTGCTCTGACTGCTGAATGTGAGGGTCCTAGTTAAGGTCCCCCGGCTGATCCCGTGCAAAAACGAGGGTCTCTCTCTGCGCTAGCAACGAGAGCCGGTCGCCGACCAGACGGCTGCCTGCTTCCTATGGACGCATGGCAGCTGCCTGTCAGAGGATAAACTGGTGTCAAACGTACCTGCCAGATAATCCTCATACTAGGGACAACTGAATGAATATACCGTTTAGTGTTAGACTTGTATGACGAGGATAGAGACTCATGTCAGGAGCACTTTGGCTCTTTTCAAAATTCCTCCCTGGGGCCAGCAGAATAAATACATTCTCTCTGTCCTTAAAATCATGGTCAGCGTTTGGGCCTATATTTATATACAGGAGGTTTGGGGGCAATTGGGCAGCCTCCCCAAAAAGGGGAAATGTTATTATTTATCATATGGGGCACCAGGGCTGCTTGCCCTCACTCCCATCTAAGTAACAAAAGGCTGGGAGCCATTTGGGTTAATCCTGGAGAGTCTGGGCAAAAAATTGGGATTTTTAATGGGGACAGAGGCCCAGGAAGAGCCATTTAAAAAAAAAAAAAAATGAAATATATCTTTTTTAAATAGCTGTTCCCAGGCCTTCCTGTCTTCATTAAAAATCCCAATCTTTAATGACAAAAATCTATACATTTGTCATTTCAGTTCTCAAGTTAAACTGGAGAATTAAGATGCCCGAAATTTGGCTGAATTCATTTCCGGGCATTTTAGCCCATATTGAGTAATGTGAATCCATAGGATTTGCAGAGCTCAAATCCCTGAACTGAATACAAAAAAAATGTGCAAAAATGTACTATTTCGGGCTGAAAACAGATATATTAACTAGGCAAAATTTGGCTACTTTGCCCTATCTGCCCCCATTTCAGGCCAGTTCAATCTGTATTGGCTCTTTACCTTGTAGAGTGTCTGCTTGTGCTTTGTGGAGGTATAGCCCTTATCGGTCAGACTGTCGTCCAGTCTTTTTCTCACTGGAGTTCGGAGAATAAGTTATTATTATCAGATCAATTCCAGGAACTAATCTCCTAGTGCTGAATTTCTCCCCTTGCTAAAGTAGACCTGAAAAGGAAGTTTTTAAGAAGCAATTAATTGGTGTAATGGGTTCAGTTTAATTATCTGGGTTTAGTAAGATGCATCAGTTGGCTCCATGTGATCTGAATATATTCCTGCACAGTAAATTCCAGCTTTATGAACTCTCTGAAACATGATCCAAAGCAGCCAAGGTTTGTACTCTGTATGCTGCACTAGTATTCTCAGTCACGATGCCCCTGTGATTCGGAGAAGTCCTGATTCCTATACACGTACTCTTGCTTCCTGAGCTGGGGCTCCTGGTTTGAAGTTACCCTGTAATATTTGGTACTCTGAGAGGGAACACCCCGTCTGTTCTAATGTTCCCTGAGCAGATCAACATCTGAACATTCTATTCCTTGTGATGGGAGCAGTAAGATTAAGCCTTGATGTGTTTATGAAGCAGATTAATATAAACTTTAAGCAATATTTAATTAGAATTGACTCTCAGCTGGTCTTGCTTCTCATCAAACAGTGTTTGCTTTGCCATTTCTAGATCAAACACGGATTTGCCATGGACTGTAATGGGAAATGACAGGACTGTATCTGATTAATTCACCAATACACCTTTGATTATACAGGGAATGAATTTATGGCGTTCTGGCAGTACATGTTCATTCCAGTAAGAGTAGCCTATAACTGGCCATGATACAGGTCAGTCCTTTATAAAAGCAGTGTCCTTGCTATCAGATCTGCTTCCTGAGCTTTGATTTCATATCTCATTATGCACATTATATTCTGTGAGAGGAGCATTATAATTTCCAATCACTCCAAGCCTGTTACATTATAAACGATGCTTAGATGACAGAGTCCCCCTATAAAGGAAGGTCTGACGCTGGGAGCCGGCTGTTCAATAAATTCTAGGCGTTGGTGTCGGTCTGTCTGTATGCCGCTCTGGCGTTGGTGTCTGTCTGTATGCCGCTCTGGCGTTGTCTGTCTGTATGCCGCTCTGGCGTTGTTTGTCTGTCTCTGGCGTCTGTCTGTCTGTCTGTATGCCGCTCTGGCGTTGTCTGTCTGTCTGTATGCCGCTCTGGCGTTGTCTGTCTGTCTGTATGCCGCTCTGGCGTTGTCTGTCTGTATGCTGCTCTGGCGTTGTCTGTCTGTATGCTGCTCTGGCGTTGTCTTTCTGTATGCCGCTCTGGCGTTGTCTGTCTGTATGCCGCTCTGGCGTTGTCTGTCTGTATGCCGCTCTGGCGTTATTTGTCTGTCTGTATGCCGCTCTGGCGTTATTTGTCTGTCTGTATGCCGCTCTGGCGTTATTTGTCTGTCTGTCTGTATGCCGCTCTGGCGTTATTTGTCTGTCTGTCTGTATGCCGCTCTGGCGTTATTTGTCTGTCTCTCTGTATGCCGCTCTGGCGTTATTTGTCTGTCTGTATGCCGCTCTGGCGTTATTTGTCTGTCTTTCTGTATGCCGCTCTGGCGTTATTTGTCTGTCTTTCTGTATGCCGCTCTGGCGTTGTCTGTCTGTCTGTATGCTGCTCTGGGTGTGATGCTCATTTGCCAGTCTTTTTACCCCGTCTGTGCTGTTTGCAGTGTGGGTTAGAGCTGGGGTTTGGCTTTCTCATGCTTCCTTGGCTTGGATGACTATCTGGCAGCTCCCAGCCTTTTCTATTTATACAGCCAGATCTTCTCTTTTGCTAGCTCTGCAGTTACATTGCAGGAGGTTTTTTTTTTTTTTTTTTTTTTTTTTAACTTTTGGAGGTATTTTTAGGAAGTAAAATGTTTGTGGTGTGTGTTCATGCTTCAGAGATTGGATCTGCTCCTGCTTCCGAGTTTTGGAATAAATATTTTTTATTAAAAGTTTCCTTTTTCTGCACTGGAAGCCCCTGCCAGCCCCCCCCCCCCTCCCCCAGCTTCCTATGTTGATATTCTATTAGCAATATAAATACATGGATTTATTCCCATTTTGTTACAAACCATGTTATTTCTTTCTGTAGTGCGTGATATCCATAATACTATATAGATTTCCTTTTTATCTTTTTCGATAACGAGGAGAATGGTTTGGTTTTACACTGAATGCTTGTGTTACACACTGAAACCTGTAGCACTAGATGGCTGTGTAGATCCATGGCTAGAATACCAGAGGGCTTTGTGTACTAAGTAGCGAGGTCACTATCATTGGCTGTTGGAGGATGTGTAGACATGCGTGATGGGAGGAGTCTGTCTGGTTCAGTGTTCATGTAATCTGTCAGGGGGGTGGAGCGTTATGGGAGTTTGAGTTTAACCCTTGGCGTAGCAGATGTCTGGCTGTGCAATGTTCTGCGCTGATACCTTTTCATGATTGGCAGGTTTTGTTGACATTGGTATATTACTTCTATTGGGGAATGTATATATGTTTTCCTTTGCACTGTATAGCACTGCTGTTGATTTGTTATTTATATGTATGTTAACTCTCCGTGGAATTGTCCTGTGTGTGTTCACTCCAGATATTTAGAACAATCTGCATAAAGCATACCTTTAATATACTCGCAGTCCTAGGGGAAGGGGCTACTTGCACTCATTCAGTCATTCATGTGTCTCTCGCATATATACTTATTTTGTTAATGTTTCAGTGTGCCTGTTCTTCTTTTCTTTGTAGGTTTATGGGGGTCTGTGTTAACCAGGGACAGTTACATGCCCTCACAGAGGTAAGAATTGACTTTGCTGCTGACTATGTGCAACCTAATGTCCCAGGCTCTCATAACGCTATACTGCATAAATAATTATATATATTATATAATCACCGTCCTTCTAGACACCAGAGACTCGCTGGTAGGGTTGCCACCTGGCTGGTATTTAACCGGCAGGCCGGTACAAACTTGGCTTGATGCCCATGTTAAGTCTGTGGAGGCAGATATTTTTTTGATGAAAAGGTGACGAGCCTACTGACACCGGTACTGGGAAGTTAAATGAAAGATGTTGGCTCTTTGGGGGATGGAGTGCGGGGAGTTGGCGCTATGGTGGATGCAGTGCGGGGAGTTGGCGCTATGGTGGATGCAGTGCGGGGAGTTGGCGCTATGGTGGATGCAGTGCGGGGAGTTGGCGCTATGGTGGATGCAGTGCGGGGAGTTGGCGCTATGGTGGATGCAGTGCGGAGAGTTGGCGCTATGGTGGATGCAGTGCGGGGAGTTGGCGCTATGGTGGATGCAGTGCGTTGGCGCTATGGTGGATGCAGTGCGGGGCGTTGGCGCTATGGTGGATGCAGTGCGGGGAGTTGGCGCTATGGTGAATGCAGTGCGGGGAGTTGGCGCCTGTTAAATGCTTTGCATGAGGAAGTGTACAGTTTCGATACCTCCTCGTATTGCCCTCCCTCTTCTTTTTTGCCCTAATTGTGCAAATTCACTTTTTTTTGTTATTTGGTTCACTGCGACACACTGAAAGGTTCAGTAAATATTTACATTTGCTGAGAAATATTTAAGCGATATAAAAAAAAAAATCCCAAAGTTGTAATTTTGTTTTCCCTGTGTAAGGCCGGCTCCGTCTAGCTTCCCGTCTGTACTGGGAGTGGTGTATACGGACTGCGTTACAGCCAGCTGCTTACAGACATCACATTAATTCATTATGCTTGGGGCATTACTTTCAGTTTGTACCAGACCTTTTCATTGGCTGCTTGTAATCTTCTTGCACACCTGGGACAGGTGAAAGGATTACCCCCCAGCACGATGAATGCCAGGGCGGTATGCCAGCCTGTGTGCCTGCAGGTACAAGCTATTGATATTTAGATTCTCAGGGACTGTGCAAACACATCCTCTTTCTATTTGATTAATTTGCACTAGTTAACCCTTTAAGGACCAGGGATTTTCCTGGGCCAAGGACCAGAGCGTTTTTCAATTTTTAACACGCTGTTTTTGAAACATAAATTTCCTCTCTCTCATTTAACGCACCCATACAAGTTATATGTTGTTTTTTAGAGGACAGTTAGAGCTTTCTTTTGATACCCTATACATAAAAATGATTTACATTTTAGTATTAAAAAATACATATAAAAGAGGAAATTTTTGAGGAAAAAAAAGTTTTTCCCCATTATTTTCCCAATAATAAGCTACATAACTAGTGCAACACTAACCCACTTATCCCCCCTAATTAACTAACTAATAAAAAAGAAAAATATTGATTCCCAAACCCCCCATAACAAAAAAGACAGAAAAAAAACTCTGATGAGTGCGATGTCAGATCAGTAAAAATCATGCAACAGGCATGCAGGGGTTAAATTTTATTAAATAAATATATTAAAATTACCTTTATTTATTAAAAAAACTTTATAAATTGTAAAAATAAAAAAATCTGTTAAAAAAAAAAAAAACTAAATGAGGGCCATAAAGTGGAAGGAAACTGATCACAGTTAAAAACTGTGATCAGCAATGAAAGGGTTAATTTTTAAAAAAAATTTTTTTACCTATGTGTATGTAATTAATGTCTTTTTACTTACAGGTCACTCTCTGTCACTATAACAATGTGAAGCACAGGGAGTGAATTAGAGGCAAAGTCAGTGTGTGAACACACTGACTTTGCCATCTAATTTGCATGTTATCGCAGTGATTGAGCAATCACCGCGATCACATGGCCGGAAACTGACCGATCGAGTCCAGGAGCTTTGCCTCGGGTGCGAGGCTTAGTCCTGGACCCGTTGCAGACTAGCTGGCGGTGCCCACGGAGCGCACCGCCGGCTAGACTGCATGACGAGTTAACTCGTCATAAGGTCGCTAATGCGGCGGCTCTTATGACGAGTTAACTCGTCATAAGGTCGGGAAGGGGTTAAAGGAGGATCACCGTGTTAGCTGTGGAAAAATAGGAAACAAGTAGGGTTAAACGGATTCCATTTATTGGCTAACAGAGTTTGTTTGCAAGCGTTCAGACCAAGTTGTTGGGTCTCTTCCTCAGTAAATGAGGCTAAAACCAAATTCCTAATTACAAAACCATGGGCAAGAAAACCCCAGGGTATTGAGGAATACGTCCTCAGGATTTGTTTATCGGTGGGCTAGTATTTTTCTAGGGTCTTATGATGTTTAGATGACCTGTAACCTCTTGTAGTGGCTGAGAATGTAAAACCTCCAACATCTTAACAAAAGATCTTTTTATTTTATTTTTCCCATCTGTTGACTGTGCTGATTCTACAGTACATCTTTTGTAAGTGTCCTACAAAGCAATTATACATGGGGGAATTCCCTCCTGCAGCGCCACTTTCCCTACCCCTAGTGTTAGTGCTAATTCACAAGTACGCCAAGGGCGTGAAGGTGCAATGGCAGGCCATTGAGAGGGGCATTTCAAACTTAAGGGACTGTATCATCTACATTGTTTTACTGTGACTGTAGAGAATAAAAATGTCTGAAAATGATCTAGATATTGTCGTAGAAAAATTTAAAGAGTATACTAAATTTGGAGTAAAATGTGTTTTTTTTTTTGTTTTAAAGTTTTTAATGACCTCACCTGTGGCTTGATATACAAATCAACTGGGTTTCCGTGGAAATTTTGCAATTCAAGCCACATGTGATTTCGTAAACCGGAGATGCTACAGATGCATTTAAAACAAATTTTTCTCCTAATTTTGGCTTCATGCCCATGTTAAATCTATGGAGGCACCAGCAAAGCCGGTATTTTTTTGTACCAAAGGTTGCAACCCGATGTTTAGGGCCAAAGTAACAGAGTTGGATAAATCCCTCGTTCTTGCTTGTCAAAGAATATTTTTATTGTCTATGCTGCAAGGAGCTGGTGTCGGTCAGCCTGCCATGATGCTGATGTTTAATACAGATTCACAGAAAGGAATGACTTTGTTTGCTGTCCCTGGTGTGTAGCACTGATCCTGGTGCACACTGCTTGCACCAGCCTGCATTACACACACACGCTAAGCAGGTTTTGTTTCTTTGTTGCAGTACATTAATAGTGGGAATCTCGAGCAGCTCTTGGACAGCAACCAACACCTCTCCTGGAGCGTACGGGAGAAGCTAGCACTTGATCTTGCTCTAGGACTTGCCTACCTGCACTCTAAAGGAATCTTCCACCGTGACTTGACGTCAAAGGTAACATTACCCCGTCTCTCTAATCATGTTCACCATCTGGGGTCTGCAGAGGATGACTGTGAACAATGACTGACTGAATTTGTTTTGTAAATTATTTTATTTTTTTAAAAATGTATTCACCATTCCATCAGCAGACTGCGGTACAAGCAACTGCACAAATGGGGGGTAACAGTTTGGATCTCTTGGCCCCCGTACACGAGTTTAGTAAAGAGCCGCATAATACAGGAACATTAAGAACAATTGTCCTATTTTTATGGCGCGTGTGTTATTGGGATTGGCACACTGTAACCCCCCTCTCACTTTCAGCAGAGTATAGAGCGTTTCATTTATTATTTTCTTTCCGTGCAGTTTAGATTTTGTTCTTGGTGAGTTTCTGCTTTTTATTACTGGCTGTTAAACAGAATACTTTCCCAGTCTGGATAGGTCGTCAGAGAGAGGACTGATACTCTGATTACAGTAATATACCGGGGCACATTCCTCCCCAGTAAAGGGGGATGGATTCTAAGGATGCCCAGTCGCCAGCTAGCTTCAGATAATGAACATGTCATCAGTCTCCTACCTGGTCTGTGACAAGTTACCCAGGGCTGCATGTCATGAATGTTCTTAATCATTGTTATCTGGATTGTATGTGCAGTGAGCATTGCACACTGTGTCCTAGTCATTACTATTATTACTTTGCAGCCTTGCTGCTTAGCTATGGAGTTTAAGCATGAGATACACACAGCTTGCAGATCATTGTGCATCTTGCGGTGTGTGTGTGTGTAGTATATGAATGTGAGTCCACTCTGGACAAGTGGCACCAGGTTTTTATTCAATGAAAGTAAAGACTGTTCAAAGCTCTGTTGTTTCAGGGTGCTACTCCGAATGCAAACAGAGATGCAGCCCGTGAAGCTATGATCAATCTTTTCGTTGCTTGTTCAGGATGAAATGAATGGAATTTATCTCCCTTGAAGAATAATAGAAATTAACCCAGACCTGTGTAAACAATGCTCTTTGCACCCGTGCAATACTTGGTAGATATTATTTCTCCAGCGCTAGTCGAATCCCTGAGATGAACCCGCTGGTTCTTATCTGCCGGTGACACATTCTATGTTTCTTTATGTTTAATTGGGGAAAACCCAGAGAAATATTACCACTCTCCCTGGATGGGGTTTTTATTCTTTGCCATATGTTTGAAACGTAACGGGTCATAAAATGTCTGTATTCTTGGTGTATTTTAAACCTTTCTATCATTCTGGACTGGGAGGCTGTACCAGGGATCTACTACTTCTGTAAATGAGTTCTGCTTTGGTAATGTGGGCTGATCAAACAAACCCCTGATACCGTGAGGTTTATTTGAATTCTGTATTCTACACTGAAGTGCCTTGTCCTGGGCCGGGGATACAGTACTTGGCTTTAGTGTAGGTGTATATTGGGGGGGTCGGGGGGATTCTGCACCTCCTTCTTTACGTGATCACGACACATGCTCTGTATTTATTGATAGATGAAGGCTTGCAGGCACAGTGTTTATAATCATGTGGTTTTTCTCCTGGATGCGGTGAGGTGGACGGCAGATGTTTCACACAAGAGCTGCAGTGTTTTAACACAGACTTGGATTAACTGACAGAGTGCCGCACACAAATCCACATCCCTTCCACAATCTGACCTAAGCAGAGCCGCTTTCTAGGGTTTATATTATGCAGCAAAGAATTGGTTATTAGTACTTTATTATGTCCATCCTCTCGGAGGGCTCGATAAGGTACTTTATTATGTCCATCCAAGGAAGCAAGGATTAACAATTTGTGTCCCATTCTCTTTAGTGAACAGTATTTCAGAGGTAAATGCTGGTTTATTCTCTGCTCTGCCTCAGTGCTGAGACTGAGCTGGTGGGACGCTTGAGCTCACAGCCAATCGGAGGGGTGACTCGTCCACGCTTGTCTGATCGGGGTCTCTCTGCTAGTGCACAGAAAGATCCTTGGTGTTCAGCAGACAGGACTAAGTTAAGGTCTGCACTAGCAGAGAGAGACGGTCACTGATATGAAGCTTGGGAAACATGATAAACCAGCATATACTATCAACAGCACCATCACCTACAGACACAAAGCTCTTCACTTGTGCTTTTATGTTAGAAGTTTTAGTTGTGCTTTTAAAGTGCTCACGTGATAATGTGTATAATGAGTGTAAAAGATTATATGAAAAGTGCAAACTGTGTCTGGACTTTGGAAAAGGTCTTGTTCTCTGGAACTTGCAATCAGGGGACTGGTAAGGGGGGAGAGGGGCAGTCAACCCCCCCCTTGCCTGTGTATTGGTGTCTCTCTCTGATAGCGGGTGGGCTGGTGAGAATATTGTTTGGACCCTCCCTGAGGTACAAGTTGCCAGCCCTCCCCTTTTTTTTTAAATTAAAAGCAGGTTTTTGCAGTTAAGACAATGGACGTAATTCTTTGTATTTTCTTCCCACAGAACTGTTTGATAAAGAGCGATGAAGGTGGATATTCTGCAGTTGTGGCAGATTTTGGGCTGGCTGAGAAGATCCCAGATTACAGGTATTATTTCCTTTTTTCAGACCAGGGTTTCTGTGTCTCTCTCCTAAATGTCACCTCTGACCTCTCCTCTGTAGAGATACTTTGGGGTTTGACTTCCGGGGGGCTGCTGTGTCTGTCAGACTCTCTTACATTAAATCTCGCTTCACAAACAATGTGTACCTCGGTGATCCTGCGCCTTGTGTGCCTCGGTGATCCTGCGCCTTGTGTGCCTCGGTGATCCTGCGCCTTGTGCGCCTCGGTGATCCTGCGCCTTGTGCGCCTCGGTGATCCTGCGCCTTGTGCGCCTCGGTGATCCTGCGCCTTGTGCGCCTCGGTGATCCTGCGCCTTGCGCGCCTCGGTGATCCTGCGCCTTGCGCGCCTCGGTGATCCTGCGCCTTGCGCGCCTCGGTGATCCTGCGCCTTGCGCGCCTCGGTGATCCTGCGCCTTGCGCGCCTCGGTGATCCTGCGCCTTGCGCGTCTCGGTGATCCTGCGCCTTGCGCGCCTCGGTGATCCTGCTCCTTGCGCGCCCCGGTGATCCTGCGCCTTGCGCGCCTCGGTGATCCTGCGCCTTGCGCGCCCCGGTGATCCTGCGCCTTGCGCGCCCCGGTGATCCTGTAGCTGGGAGGGGGTGTGTGACATATATTATAGAATAGTTGTAAATATTTAATTTCTCTCATTAAAAATTCATTTACTGACCTGGCGATTACCTTGCTGGGTAGTTTGTGGTCTTTGTCTCTCAGACCTCACTCTGCTGATTTATTTATGGTCCTGCTCTTTCAATAGTTTCCCCCAGATAACGTTTATTACAAGCATGTTGTGAATAGGGGTGAATGAGTCACACGTGCAGATTACTTCTTGCAGCAGGATAAAGTGCGAATAGGTTTATTAAGTAATTCTGGCAAATCTAAACAAAGCACACATGCAGCCCCCGTATCTTAATTCATGGCAATATCACCAGCCTGAAACCTACTTTGTACAGTCCTGTTACAGACCAGAGTAACTACAAATCTGTCATCCGAAAATACGCAACTTAACTGGACTACAGCTAGCAAAGAGGCAGCATAGTATTACCCAACCCTCTGGCACTCGCCAGCATAGTATTACCCAACCCTCTGGCACTCGCCCGCATAGCATTACTCAACCCTCTGGCACTCGCCCGCATAGCATTACTCAACCCTCTGGCACTCGCCCGCATAGCATTACTCAACCCTCTGGCACTCGCCCGCATAGCATTACTCAACCCTCTGGCACTCGCCAGCATAGTATTACCCAACCCTCTGGCACTCGCCCGCATAGTATTACTCAACCCTCTGGCACTCGCCCGCATAGCATTACTCAACCCTCTGGCACTCGCCCGCATAGCATTACTCAACCCTCTGGCACTCGCCAGCATAGTATTACTCAACCCTCTGGCACTCGCCAGCATAGTATTACTCAACCCTTTGGCACTCGCCAGCATAGCATTACTCAACCCTCTGGCACTCGCCAGCATAGAATTACTCAACCCTCTGGCACTCGCCAGCATAGTATTACTCAACCCTCTGGCACTCACCAGCATATGGCATTTATAGGTCTCTGTGGAGCTGTGAGCAGGAGCAATACTTACAGGACGGCTTTATTCATGTCAGACTAGCAGAATTCTCCCATGCAGCTGAATAAAGCCCTTTGATTTCTGCGTTAATCATCTTTATTCTTAAATGAATCTTCTATATAACGTCAGTCTCTGCTCTTTAATGTGGCCGTGGCATTGGTCGGCACCATTACTCACGCACCACATGAAATGCTGGCTGGAAAATCCAGTCTGCCTTCTTCTGGGATAGAAAGCCAAGTCTCTTACCTGGCAGCGTGTGCACTGCAGACCTATAAAACCAGAGAGGCCTGTCTGAGCTCCTGCTGCCCAAGCAGTGTCTGTGCCGCTCAATGTACCAGTGTGTTTAATATTCCGGCATTGTAACGTTTCACTGCAGGAGCACAGGATCTCGAGCAAAAACAGGCCTAATAAAGGCAGAATCCCATCGCTGATTTTTCATCTGGTGAAATAGTTACAGAAAGAAATCCAACCTTTTAATTTGCCTGATTACTGCCAGGTGCCATGGAGACCAATAAACTTCTTCTCATATTAAACCCCCTCACGGGTGAACGATAACAAAAAGAATACTTTCCTCAAACGGGTCACCCATCAAGTGCTCATCCTGCACTCCCAAGGAAACATCAAGGGGCAGAGAAAAAAACACAAAATCTAGTGTTTCGGGGGCTTAATGTTTCATACTTAATCATGGTCTGTTAAATATCCTGCCAAAATAAACTATTCCTTTAAAAGTACATGATTTTGTGTGAGTGCAAGAGAGGAATAATACAATTAAACACACAGCACAAAAGCCAAGAAAGTCCTGTTTGTGACACGTTTTGTGTCTGTATCTCGTATCGGCCGTCCATTTAACATGGGTCAATATGAGACGCTGGGCATTAAGCCACTGGCCGCTAATTCCATTTGTTTCTGTGTGTGTTAAAGCCGTTAATGTGCCAGGGGATTAGATGCCAGATTATTACAGTGGGATTGTATTCATTCATGCCCTGAGTTTCTACCAGGACATTAGCAATTTAAAGGAAAGGCTTTATTAGTGAGAGGGGGGTAAACACAAGGAAGAGGGGGTGTGGTGAACAGATTAAACCATTTAGTGAACCCAGAACCTCCTGTATGAAACCCAGAGACTGAGGCTCCTAACCTGATAGAAACTGCCAGCTTGTAGGACCCAAACCTCTTGTATGAAACCCAGAGACTGAGACTCCTAACCTGATAGATACTGCCAGCTTGTAGGGCCCAAACCTCTTGTATGAAACCCAGAGACTGAGACTCCTAACCTGACAGATACGGCCAGCTTGTAGGACCCAAACCTCCTGTATGAAACCCAGAGACTGAGACTCCTAACCTGATAGATACTGCCAGCTTGTAGGGCCCAAACCTCTTGTATGAAACCCAGAGACTGAGACTCCTAACCTGATAGATACTGCCAGCTTGTAGGACCCAAACCTCCTGTATGAAACCCAGAGACTGAGACTCCTAACCTGATAGATACTGCCAGCTTGTAGGACCCAAACCTCCTGTATGAAACCCAGAGACTGAGACTCCTAACCTGATAGATACGGCCAGCTTGTAGGACCCAAACCTCCTGTATGAAACCCAGAGACTGAGGCTCCTAACCTGATAGATACGGCCAGCTTGTAGGGCCCAAACCTCCTGTATGAAACCCAGAGACTGAGACTCCTAACCTGATAGATACGGCCAGCTTGTAGGGCCCAAACCTCCTGTATGAAACCCAGAGACTGAGACTCCTAACCTGATAGATACGGCCAGCTTGTAGGACCCAAACCTCCTGTATGAAACCCAGAGACTGAGACTCCTAACCTGATAGATACGGCCAGCTTGTAGGGCCCAAACCTCCTGTATGAAACCCAGAGACTGAGACTCCTAACCTGATAGATACGGTCAGCTTGTAGGACCCAAACCTCCTGTATGAAACCCAGAGACTGAGACTCCTAACCTGATAGATACTGCCAGCTTGTAGGGCCCAAACCTCCTGTATGAAACCCAGAGACTGAGACTCCTAACCTGATAGATACTGCCAGCTTGTAGGACCCAAACCTCCTGTATGAAACCCAGAGACTGAGACTCCTAACCTGATAGATACTGCCAGCTTGTAGGGCCCAAACCTCCTGTATGAAACCCAGAGACTGAGACTCCTAACCTGATAGATACTGCCAGCTTGTAGGGCCCAAACCTCCTGTATGAAACCCAGAGACTGAGACTCCTAACCTGATAGATACGGCCAGCTTGTAGGGCCCAAACCTCCTGTATGAAACCCAGAGACTGAGACTCCTAACCTGATAGATACGGCCAGCTTGTAGGACCCAAACCTCCTGTATGAAACCCAGAGACTGAGACTCCTAACCTGATAGATACTGCCAGCTTGTAGGACCCAAACCTCCTGTATGAAACCCAGAGACTGAGACTCCTAACCTGATAGATACGGCCAGCTTGTAGGGCCCAAACCTCCTGTATGAAACCCAGAGACTGAGACTCCTAAACTGATAGATACGGCCAGCTTGTAGGGCCCAAACCTCCTGTATGAAACCCAGAGACTGAGACTCCTAACCTCATAGATACGGCCAGCTTGTAGGACCCAAACCTCCTGTATGAAACCCAGAGACTGAGACTCCTAACCTGATAGATACTGCCAGCTTGTAGGGCCCAAACCTCCTGTATGAAACCCAGAGACTGAGACTCCTAACCTGATAGATACGGCCAGCTTGTAGGACCCAAACCTCCTGTATGAAACCCAGAGACTGAGACTCCTAACCTGATAGATACGGCCAGCTTGTAGGACCCAAACCTCCTGTATGAAACCCAGAGACTGAGACTCCTAACCTGATAGATACGGCCAGCTTGTAGGGCCCAAACCTCCTGTATGAAACCCAGAGACTGAGACTCCTAACCTGATAGATACTGCCAGCTTGTAGGACCCAAACCTCCTGTATGAAACCCAGAGACTGAGACTCCTAACCTGATAGATACTGCCAGCTTGTAGGGCCCAAACCTCCTGTATGAAACCCAGAGACTGAGACTCCTAACCTGATAGATACGGCCAGCTTGTAGGGCCCAAACCTCCTGTATGAAACCCAGAGACTGAGACTCCTAAACTGATAGATACGGCCAGCTTGTAGGGCCCAAACCTCCTGTATGAAACCCAGAGACTGAGACTCCTAACCTCATAGATACGGCCAGCTTGTAGGACCCAAACCTCCTGTATGAAACCCAGAGACTGAGACTCCTAACCTGATAGATACTGCCAGCTTGTAGGGCCCAAACCTCCTGTATGAAACCCAGAGACTGAGACTCCTAACCTGATAGATACGGCCAGCTTGTAGGACCCAAACCTCCTGTATGAAACCCAGAGACTGAGACTCCTAACCTGATAGATACGGCCAGCTTGTAGCATTTTATTTAGTTGAGAGTTTTTTACAAATTAACAAAGAAATTTATTCATGAAAAAGGGACTAGAGTTTCCCTGCGATTCTCTTCTTTATTGAGTGGACCCCATAGTGCCCCTTCATTAGTTATGTTTCCTGATGAGCTGGGGGAGTTACCAGAGATGGGTGCGGTGAAGGCCTTGAGGTGAAATGTTCCTTTGTCCAGACATTTCTTCCATTAATGTGACCTTGTATTTATCTGCTTTGTCACGTTCTGTCTCCCAGTGAAGGGAATGAGAAGCTCTCTGTGGTGGGATCTCCATACTGGATGGCCCCAGAGGTCCTGAGAGATGAGCATTACAATGAAAAGGTGGGTTCCTTACGTTGGTTTTAATTTAATATACACTTGGCCAGTTACAGTGCAGCCTAGTTTTATATTCCATCACATATTGTGTCTCATTGTGTGGGCAGCAATTACAGGCTAAATGCTGACCAAATATGAAGTTCTGTTTAATAGAAAGAGTGTATCAAGTGCAGGCATTTTAAATAGGAATGTTTTAAATATTACAAATAAAGTTTTGCTCTGTTTAGCGCTATCAGGGGGTGGACATGTTGTGTAGAATCTTTGCTCTGTATAGCTCTATCAGGGGGAGGACATATTGTGTAGAAACTTTGCTCTGTGTAGCTCTATCAGGGGGCGGACATGTTGGTTAGAATCTTTGCTCTGTATAGCTCTATCAGGGGGTGGACATGCTGTTTAGAATCTTTGCTCTGTATAGCTCTATCAGGGGGCGGACATGTTGTTTAGAATCTTTGCTCTGTATAGCTCTATCCAGGGCGGACATGTTGTGTAGAATCTTTGCTCTGTATAGCTCTATCAGGGGGAGGACATATTGTGTAGAAACTTTGCTCTGTGTAGCTCTATCAGGGGGCGGACATGTTGGTTAGAATCTTTGCTCTGTATAGCTCTATCAGGGGGCAGACATGTTGCTTAGAATCTTTGCTCTGTATAGCTCTATCAGGGGGCAGACATGTTGGTTAGAATCTTTGCTCTGTATAGCTCTATCAGGGGGCGGACATGTTGGGACAGATTCTTCCTTAATCTGACCCTCGATTCTAAAGATGTCTGCTCCATAAGCTAGTAAATAGTTTCCTTAAAGAACTATATTTAATGACATGCGGGGGAGATATTAACTGGCAGATGCTCTGTCTGTGACGGGAGGAGATATCTGGATTAATATGTATTAAGTCAAATTACATGTTAATATTTAGTTACGTTGTTTCAGTGTTCCAGGAATTGGATGATCGTCTCATGTTTGTGTTAATTGGATGTTTTACTTACAGAAATCTGACATCTCTGACTGTAATCTGTAAGATATAACATTATCCCAAAGAAAACGATCGATTTAAAACGTAACCATGCTGTGATTAAGAATATGTAACCTGCAATGTTTACATATAGCAGAGGAAGTGTTAATATCCCGATCATGATGACTGTGTGATTACTAATATCTAACCCAAAAAGGGATAAGAGACGGGAGTGTGTAACAGTCACCATGCTATTTACTGCCCCACCCTCCATCTGATAATGTACAGGACATATGATAAGCCTGGTTACTCCATATTAATATTTAGAACACATTAAAAAGCATGTGATTTGGAAGCTGTATGGATCCCCCACGCCTCACTACCCAGGGGTGCGGTGTGCAAAGTGTATATAGTGACCGTGGACAAGTCAATAATTATATAAGTGACATTCCTGAGTCCAAACAAACGCTGCTGCATTGACGAGAGGTAAAAGATTAACCCCTCACCCAGCGAGCAGCCAATCAGGAGGTGTGCTTCCCCAGATCCTTATCATTGGCTTTGTGTAAAAGGACAAGTTTTTATTTGTGAGAATTTAATTTCTGCTGCTTTATTGACTTTTTGGAGAATGTGACCTGGGAGGATCTGGTACAAAGTCATACATTCTTCCTATAGTTTTCGTTCATTTGCCCTGTGACTCGCCCCCTCCCTCTTCCACCCCTCTCGTTAGAAGGTTTTACGTGAAATCAATATAATGATTGTGAGCTTTTTGGGGGCCGGTCCCTTTCTGCCCTGTGGAATAAGGAGAATTATGAATAATTAGTGAGGAATTAGCAGCTTGCAGGACATAGACATTATCTGTAAAAGCAAAGCACTAGTTCACTACCAATTTAAATAGATCTCAGTGTTTCCCCTTGGGGTGAGTGGGACGGAGGAGATCTTAGTGAAGGCTGAATACCTGGATGTAATATGGATATCTCTTACAGATACAATTTACTTCACTCATAAATATCTTTCAGGCTTTAGCATTTAAAGGGAATAAACACTGTTTATACTGTGACTATATAGAATATATAAAATAATCGACACATTATGTAGACAATGCATAAAGTATGAGAAATATGTTTTAAATGTCTGTTGTCTCCTGCTTATGACATCACCTGCGCTTGTTATGCAAAATTATATACATCCTGTTGGAAATTAGCTCATCAAGCCTCAGATGATGTCATAAAAAGGAGACTCCACACACCGCCAGACACATTTAAAACCCATATTTCTCTTATTTTATGTGTTTTCTGCAATTCTGATAACACGTTATATAGATCATTTTCCATAATTCTTATTCTCTACACACAGTATAAGCAGTGTTTAGGTGATACAGTCACAGTATAAGCAGTGTTTGTGTGATACAGTCACAGTATAAGCAGTGTTTAGGTGATACAGTCACAGTATAAGCAGTGTTTGGGTGGTACAGTCACAGTATGAGCAGTGTTTGGGTGATACAGTCACAGTATAAGCAGTGTTTGGGTGATACAGTCACAGTATAAGCAGTGTTTAGGTGATACAGTCACAGTATAAGCAGTGTTTAGGTGATACAGTCACAGTATTAGCAGTGTTTAGGTGATACAGTCACAGTATAAGCAGTGTTTAGGTGATACAGTCACAGTATAAGCAGTGTTTAGGTGATACAGTCACAGTATAAGCAGTGTTTGGGTGATACAGTCCCAGTATAAGCAGTGTTTAGGTGATACAGTCACAGTATAAGCAGTGTTTGAGTGATACAGTCCCAGTATAAGCAGTGTTTAGGTGATACAGTCACAGTATAAGCAGTGTTTGGGTGATACAGTCCCAGTATAAGCAGTGTTTAGGTGATACAGTCACAGTATAAGCAGTGTTTGGGTAATACAGTCACAGTATACACAGTGTTTAGGTGATACAGTCACAGTATAAGCAGTGTTTGAGTGATACAGTCACAGTATAAGCAGTGTTTGGGTGATACAGTCACAGTATAAGCAGTGTTTGGGTGATACAGTCACAGTATAAGCAGTGTTTGGGTGATACAGTCACAGTATACACAGTGTTTAGGTGATACAGTCACAGTATAAGCAGTGTTTAGGTGATACAGTCACAGTATAAGCAGTGTTTAGGTGATACAGTCACAGTATAAGCAGTGTTTAGGTGATACAGTCACAGTATAAGCAGTGTTTGGGTAATACAGTCACAGTAAACACAGTGTTTAGGTGATACAGTCACAGTATAAGCAGTGTTTGGGTGATACAGTCACAGTATAAGCAGTGTTTGGGTGATACAGTCACAGTATAAGCAGTGTTTGGGTGATACAGTCACAGTATACACAGTGTTTAGGTGATACAGTCACAGTATAAGCAGTGTTTAGGTGATACAGTCACAGTATAAGCAGTGTTTAGGTGATACAGTCACAGTATAAGCAGTGTTTAGGTGATACAGTCACAGTATAAGCAGTGTTTAGGTGATACAGTCACAGTATAAGCAGTGTTTAGGTGATACAGTCACAGTATAAGCAGTGTTTAGGTGATACAGTCACAGTATAAGCAGTGTTTAGGTGATAGTCACAGTATAAGCAGTGTTTAGGTGATACAGTCACAGTATAAGCAGTGTTTGGGTGATACAATCACAGTATACACAGTGTTTAGGTGATACAGTCGCAGTATAAGCCAGGGCTTGACAAATTTATCTGAGTTTTAGGAGCCAGCTAAAAAATCTAGGAGCCAGACAACGGCACATAAACACAAACACGCGCAGTCACACACAGTCACATAGTCTGTCACATATACATACAGAATAAAGGATCCTTTATTCTGATTTGGAGGACTAGGGCAAAAGTCCAGTCAGACACATACATACACACAAACACATCCAGTCAGACACATATATACATACACACAAACACATCCAGTCAGACACATATATACATACACACAAACACATCCAGTCAGACACATATATACATACACACAAACACATCCAGTCAGACACATATATACATACACACAAACACATCCAGTCAGACACATATATACATACACACAAACACATCCAGTCAGACACATATATACATACACACAAACACATCCAGTCAGACACATATATACATACACACAAACACATCCAGTCAGACACATATATACACACACAAACACATCCAGTCAGACACATATATACACACACAAACACACACACACACACACACATCCAGTCAGACACATATATACACACACAAAACGCATCCAGTCACACACATATATACACACACAAAACACATCCAGTCACACACAAACATCCAGGCACACACATATACAAACACATCCAGGCACACACATATACACACACACAAACATATCCAGTCACACACACATATACACAAACACATCCAGGCACACACATATACACATACACACAAACACATCCAGTCACACACACATATACACAAACACATCCAGTCACACACACATATACACACAAACACATCCAGGCACACACAAACACATCCAGTCACCCACACGTATACACAAACACATCCAGGCACACACACATATACACAAACACATCCAGGCACACACACATATACACAAACACATCCAGGCACACACACATATACACAAACACATCCAGGCACACACATATATACACACAAACACATCTAGGCACACACATATATACACACAAACACATCCACGCAGACATACACAAGACAGCAGGGTTTTTTTTTTTTGGGTTGTCGTTTTTTTTAAGAGAAAAAAAAAAGTTAACCTATCAGCGTCCCCCCTCCCTGCGATTACACCTCGATGCAGAGAGGGGTGGGGGCGCGGTTTCCATTGCAGCCCGGTGGCTCAGAGCAGCTTCCCTGCTATGCTCCCCAGTACTGGATCAGCGCTAGAACGCGGTGCGCGAGGGGGCGGAGCAGGAAGTCTGTGCAGCCGTTGCACTCACTCTGCTCCCTCGCGCACCGCTGCTGGAATAGAAAGAAAAAAAAAAAAAACCCGATCCCACTGCCGAGGGCACCACGCAGGGCTCACGATACCTGGGCGCCAGGTCTGATTTCCTGGTCGCCATGGCGACCTGGCGCCCGGGGTTTGTCGAGCCCTGGTATAAGCAGTGTTTGGGTGATACAGTCACAGTATAAGCAGTGTTTGGGTGATACAGTCCCAGTATAAGCAGTGTTTGGGTGATAGTCACAGTATAAGCAGTGTTTTGGGTGATACAGTCCCAGTATAAGCAGTGTTTGGGTGATACAGTCACAGTATAAGCAGTGTTTGGGTGATACAGTCACAGTATAAGCAGTGTTTGGGTGATACAGTCACAGTATAAGCAGTGTTTAGGTGATACAGTCACAGTATAAGCAGTGTTTGGGTGATACAGTCACAGTATAAGCAGTGTTTGGGTGATACAGTCACAGTATAAGCAGTGTTTGGGTGATACAGTCACAGTATAAGCAGTGTTTGGGTGATACAGTCACAGTATAAGCAGTGTTTGGGTGATACAGTCACACTATAAGCAGTGTTTGGGTGATACAGTCACACTATAAGCAGTGTTTGGGTGATACAGTCACAGTATAAGCAGTGTTTGGGTGATACAGTCACAGTATAAGCAGTGTTTGGGTGACACAGTCACAGTATAAGCAGTGTTTGGGTGATACAGTCACACTATAAGCAGTGTTTTGGGTGATACAGTCCCAGTATAAGCAGTGTTTAGGTGATACAGTCCCAGTATAAGGAGTGTTTGGGTGATACAGTCCCAGTATAAGCAGTGTTTGGGTGATATTAATACTTCTGATTGCCAGAAGATGCTAGAAAGAGGAATCCTGGGGTTAAAGTTCTAGAAGTGGTTTAATCAGTTGGAACATTCCATTGGTTTCCATGGTGACTGTGGAACATTCCATTGCTTTCCATGGTGGCTGCGGAATATTCCATTGCTTTCCATGGTGACTGCGGAACTTTTACATCTTTGCCCCAGAATTTACTTTTTTTTTTTTAAACTTCTATAAATGTATGTTATGGCAACGCGTTCGATCCACACTAGTGATGTCATAACTCTGGGACGTGTCTCTTCTCTCTCTCTCTCTCTCAGGCTGATGTTTTCTCCTTTGGAATAATCCTGTGTGAGATAATCGCTCGGATCCAGGCAGATCCGGACTATCTGCCCCGCACGGAGGTGAGTGTGCAGGTCTGGTGCATGCAGAGATGAGCTAGGAGCAGGGGTTAATATGAATTAACTTATGTGTTCAATAGATTTCCTTCTTTAATGGAATGAGAGGAGTTTTGTTGCATTGAGCCTGGCAGGGGATAAAATGGGACATTGTGTCACAAGCCATTATCCCCTCTACCTGAAACCTGTATGTTTAATTCCAGAGCCTGCCATCTGCACTAACTCTGCTTCCACCCCCTCGTCCATTCTAGGCTCCATCTTAAAGCAGATTGACTTCTACATTACCAGCCCACTTGTATATTAATGATTACACATGTGATAAACTCCTCTCGTGCATCACGTATGAGGAACCACATGTGGAATCTGCTAGACTGAGTTTCTAAATATAAAGGCTCCAGCCTGTGTAATGCCTGAATATTTAATATTCTTAGTTTGTTTCCTAGGAACCAATATATGTAAATGTAGTTAGGAGTAATTAGCAAACGATCTGCACATCATGTTTATTCCAGAATCCTATCCCACTGATCCCCTGTGTCCTGCCACTGCAGGGTGTACTTAATGCATACCTGAGCACTGCAGATCATTTGATGTGGCATGGGCCAGAGGACACCATAAAGAACGTAATTAGTTGGAGAGGATCTGTATCCTGCCCTGTTACTCTCTCTCTCTCTCTGCAGAACTTCGGTCTGGATTATGACAGCTTCCAGCACATGGTGGGAGATTGCCCCCCAGACTTCCTTCAGCTAGCCTTCAACTGCTGCAATGTGAGTCTCCCTCGTCCTTCCAAACACTGCAATATCCGACACCTAATACTGTCTGCAGACCAGGCTGCTTTCCCACTGCATGCAGAAAGGGCGTTTGCAATTAAAGGGACAGTGCTGCTTGAAAAACAATCTTTTGGGGTCACTCGGGCTGGAGTTGATCCCGTTTCACCAATTTAGCAGCCTGGATTATACCTGACCCTTTCCAAAATGTCATTTACAGCTCCGTATATCTTGGGAGCAATTCACTAAAACTGAGATGAACCGGTGTAAGGCTGCGCAGGAGCAGACTTGCCGAACTTCAACTGATGTAACATAATCCCCAGCCAAATGCCCAACATAAAGGCAAAAGATTTAATAGTTTATTCACAATAATAATAATAATTCCCCATGAAAATCACCTTCCTATTTTATAAAATCTCTGGGAGGATCTGAGCCCCGGGTCACTGTAACAATCCGCTGATTTATAAAATCTCTGGGAGGATCTGAGCGCCGGGTCACTGTAACAATCCGCTGATTTATAAAATCTCAGGGAGGATCTGAGCCCCGGGTCACTGTAACAATCCGCTGATTTATAAAATCTCTGGGAGGATCTGAGCCCCGGGTCACTGTAACAATCCGCTGATTTATAAAATCTCTGGGAGGATCTGAGCCCCAGGTCACTGTAACAATCTGCTGATTTATTTAATCTCTGGGAGGATCTGAGCCCCGGGTCACTGTAACAATCTGCTGATTTATAAAATCTCTGGGAGGATCTGAGCCCCGGGTCACTGTAACTATCTGCTGATTTATAAAATCTCAGGGAGGATCTGAGCCCCGGGTCACTGTAACAATCCGCTGATTTATAAAATCTCTGGGAGGATCTGAGCCCCGGGTCACTGTAACAATCCGCTGATTTATAAAATCTCTGGGAGGATCTGAGCCCCGGGTCACTGTAACAATCCGCTGATTTATAAAATATCTGGGAAGATCTGAGCCCCGGGTCACTGTAACAATCCGCTGATTTATAAAATCTCTGGGAGGATCTGAGCCCCGGGTCACTGTAACAATCCGCTGATTTATAAAATCTCTGGGAGGATCTGAGCCCCGGGTCACTGTAACAATCCACTGATTTATAAAATCTCTGGGAGGATCTGAGTGCCGGGTCACTGTAACAATCCGCTGATTTATAAAATCTCTGAGAGGATCTGAGCCCCGGGTCACTTTAACAATCCGCTGATTTATAAAATCTCTGGGACGATCTGAGGTCACTGTAACAATCCGCTGATTTATAAAATCTCTGGGAGGATCTGAGCCCCGGGTCATTGTAACAATCTGCTGATTTATAAAATCTCAGGGAGGATCTGAGCCCCGGGTCACTGTAACAATCCGCTGATTTATAAAATCTCTGGGAGGATCTGAGCCCCGGGTCACTGTAACAATCCGCTGATTTATAAAATCTCTGGGAGGATCTGAGCCCGGGGTCACTGTAACAATCCGCTGATTTATAAAATCTCTGGGAGGATCTAAGGATAAATCACATTCTTTTTGTGATACCGTGATTAACATTTGATAAAAAATATGTTCATATAATCAATCTCATGAGCTGAATATATAGACGTGGTGGATGGGGCGGGTCTGGTGGATGGGGCAGGTGTGGTGGATGGGGTGGGTCTGGTGGAAGTGGTGGAAGGGGCAGGTGTGGTGGATGGGGCGGGTCTGGCGGAAGTGGTGGATGGGGCAGGTCTGGCGGAAGAGGTGGATGGGCCATCTACACCATGGCAAGTCTAATGGGAGATGCCGGTGGCTGAGCAAAGACTGTAATTGGATAATAATCTGTAGTATATCTGACCCCTTGAATGGGAGGGTAAAAGGTATTAAACTGTTTAAACATTAACTGGTATGTATGAGATTTAAGAGTCCTGTGTCATTTCATGTAATCTTTCTTGGGGCCGTCTGTATGTGGTGCATTATCAGGGCTTGATAAATATTTATAGACTTTAGGAGCCTCCCCCCCCCCCCCGTATTATTATTATTATTATTCTAATCTCCCAGGACCCCCCCCCCCCGTTATATTATTATACAGTCTAATCTCCCCTTACCCCCTGTAATATTATTATACAGTCTAATCTCCCCTTACCCCCTGTAATATTATACAGTCTAATCTCCCAGGAGCCCCCCGTAATATTATACAGTCTAATCTCCCAGGAGCCCCCCGTTATATTATTATACAGTCTAATCTCCCCTTACCCCCTGTAATATTATACAGTATAATCTCCCCTGACCCCCTGTAATATTATACAGTCTAATCTCCCAGGAGCGCCCTGTAATATTATACAGTCTAATCTCCCCGGACCCTCAAGCAGCGTGTGTAGTTCTCATGTTTTGGCTACTCCAACTCTAGAGCTACAGGTTCCCTCAGCCAGCATGGGCTTGCCTTGTGTTTACACATGTGTATAGCTTGTTCTCTAACTGTGAGCCCAGCTACTCAGGTTTAGCTCATTGTGTATGTTTGCTGCAAGCTTTGGGGTGAAGAGTTTGAGTTTAGAAAGTTGTCCCTCGATGGGGGAAATGTTATGTAACTTTAATTTGCTTGGAGACTATAAGCCCAGGAATTTGGGCTTAATCCTGTGGGGTCCCCGATACCAGGGGAAATTGATGAGCTAATCGTCCCCTTTATTTCGTACCAGATGGATCCTAACCTGCGGCCTTCCTTTGTGGAGATTGTGAAGCAGCTGGAAGAATGTTTAAATCGGTTGAAGAATGAAGAGCTAGAAAGAGAGAAACTTGCAGTGAACCCAGATAATACAGAGACCAAATCAGTCGCCATCAGCAAAGGTAAAAATCCAGAGAGCTGGACTGACGGCACAATGAGTGTCTGACACATGGCTAAAGTGCCCAAGGGGTTTAGGGGTAGTGAATACATTTGGAAACACAGATTGTTTAGGGTCAGCCATTTCTATAAATTCACCTGTACTCAAGTAGGGCAGCTCCCTGCTATGACGAGAGTGGTTTATTTGTCAGTATTGTTTTATTTATTTTTGGAAATGGACTGTGTGACGAGCAAATAAGAACCATTCAGCCCATCTAGTCTGCCCAATAATCTGCATCCTTTCATTAGTCCCTGGCCTTACCTTATATCTAGGATAGCCTTATACCTATCCCATGCATGCTTAAACTCCTTCACTGTATTAACCTCTACCACTTCTACTGGAAGACTATTCCATATATCCACTACCCTCTCAGTAATGTAATACTTTCATTAGTCCCTGGCCTTACCTTATATCTAGGATAGCCTTATACCTATCTCACGCATGCTTAAACTCCTTCACTGTATTAACCTCTACCACTTCTACTGGAAGACTATTCCATGCATCCACTACCCTCTCAGTATAGTAATACTATCATTAGTCCCTGGCCTTATCTTATATCTAGGATAGCCTTATACCTATCCCATGCATGCTTAAACTCCTTCACCGTATTAACCTCTACCACTTCTACTGGAAGACTATTCCATGCATCCACTACCCTCTCAGTAATGTAATACTTTCATTAGTCCCTGACCTTATCTTATATCTAGGATAGCCTTATACCTATCCCATGCATGCTTAAACCCTGTCACTGTATTAACCTCTACCACTTCTACTGGAAGACTATTCCATACATCCACTACCCTCTCAGTAATGTAATACTTTCATTAGTCCCTGGCCTTATCTTTTATCTAGGATAACCTTATACCTATCCCATGCATGCTTAAACTCCTTCACTGTATTAACCTCTACCACTTCTACTGGAAGACTATTCCATACATCCACTACCCTCTCAGTATAGTAATACTTTCATTAGTCTCTGGTCTTATCTTATATCTAGGATAGCCTTATACCTATCCCATGCATGCTTAAACTCCTTCACTGTATTAACCTCTACCACTTCTACTGGAAGACTATTCCATACATCCACTACCCTCTCAGTAATGTAATACTTTCATTAGTCCCTGGCCTTATCTTATATCTAGGATAGCCTTATACCTATCCCATGCATGCTTAAACTCCTTCACTGTATTAACCTCTACCACTTCTACTGGAAGACTATTCCGTGCATCCACTACCCTCTCAGTAATGTAATACTTTCATTAGTCCCTGACCTTATCTTATATCTAGGATAGCCTTATACCTATCCCACGCATGCTTAAACTCCTTCACTGTATTAACCTCTACCACTTCTACTGGAAGACTATTCCATACATCCACTACCCTCTCAGTAATGTAATATTATCATTAGTCCCTGACCTTATCTTATATCTAGGATAGCCTTATACCTATCCCATGCATGCTTAAACTCCCTCACTGTATTAACCTCTACCACTTCTACTGGAAGACTATTCCATGCATCCACTACCCTCTCAGTAAAGCTATATTTTCATGTTATTGTCTCACTGTTGCTTATCTCAGCTTTCAAATGGCTGCAGCTTTATGAACAGTCTGACAGTTTCCAAACTGTGATCAAGCAGCACTACATGGGATGGGTCAAATGGCGGCTCAGGACCTAATCGGTAACCTGTTTCTCTCCCTGGTAAAAGCTGCAGTGAATCCTCTGCCTGCTGATCTCGCTGCTCATACATATTCTGTCTTTTTTTTTTCATTATCAGGAGCCAATGAAAAAGGCCAGGGGGTGAAGCGGCTCATTGCCATGCTGCCACTGGATGATAAAATCCCCCAGAAGTCTCCACGGCCTCGAAGGAACATCACTCTGTCCCGCAGCCAGTCGGACGTGTTCGCTCGGAAGCCAGTGCGGAAAATAAACGTGCAGGATCCGTTCTACACTCCCAGCAAGGGATCAGGCCGCAAGATCAACCCCTTCAATGCCAGGGAAGACCTGAAAGGCGGAAAGATCAAGTTCTTTGACATGCCCAGCAAATCTGTCATCTCTCACGTTTTCGACTTGCATTCCCCCAGGGAAGGGCAGGGGGGCCGGCTCAGACAGCTATACAGCCAGGACACCTTGGACTTCACTCTATCCACCAGGAGACTGTGCAGATCCCTGCCAGTATCTCCAGATCTCCCAAAAAGAGACTGCGCCCTCTCTGCTGACTTGTCCTCCACGTTAAGCAAGTGCGACGCCGCCCAGCTGGGTGCAGAGATTCGGCAGAAGCTTCTTTGCAGCATTAAGTATGGCGTGCCGGAAATCCCTCCCTATCGCCAGAGATCGTCAGAGTTTGTACAGGCCAGCGACGAGGACATGGACTGCACTGACGGCATCGTCCCACAGGGGGAGAACGGCATTTCCAGGACTGAACTAAGCAGTGAGCAAGATTGCTGTAACCAGCTGCCGGTCAGCATTAACAAGCCCAATCTCCGCTCCGAGGGTGAGAGCCTGCTGTATCTGAGCACGGAGGCTATGGAGATAGAGGAAAACTCAAACCAGGGTCTCTCCGCCGTACTTTCTATACCGCCTCTGAGCTGCATCCCTCCACCCGAGGATGGGGCCCTAGGGAGCAGAGACACTGTCCCTGGCTGCCGAAAACTGCAAGGCATGGTCAAAATGTGACCGTGGGGATGTCCTGCCCCCCCTGTGGGTTAAAGAACGGTTTACATCAGTGTTTACTTACAGACCAAGCAGAATCCAAGTACAAATTAGGATTTTTATTTGTATTTTATTATATGAAATTAGAAATATTCCCCTTTCAAGTGAATATCGATTTCGTAGCCAAATTAGCAGCTGTAACAGGCGCCTGACTGTATCTGGGTTAAAACTTCCCTGTTAATAATCCAGGATTTTCCAGGTTGACATTTGGAGGAAAAAAAAAAAGAAATCTTTATTTTGGTGTAATTTCCTCACTTTTACTATTAAAATCACAGGATTGTTATGCAGGGGTGTGTTCTGTGAACATTCACTGTATTGATATTTTTAATTCTCTAGCAAAACCCTCTGTGCGATTTGGCAGGTAAGAATAACTGCCCCCCCAATATTACTATGAAGACATCTACCCAGGTACCCGCTTCCCATGCATCGCTACAGATCTGAGGATTCGTGATAAACATGCAAATCTGGGCCAACGTTCTAAAAGTGATGTAATCAGCGGGAACATTCCGCTGGTCTCCATGGTGACGTCTACTTTTAGAACTTTGATTTTTATAATTAGGCCCCTAGTGTCCCCCTCCCTTATGTGTAATGATCAAATTACAATACTTCCCATTAAGCACTTAGTGTGCCAGAGGGCTGATCAGCAAGTTAACATTTCCGGGTTCTCTGCATATAGTCTGAGCTTTGTATATGATCAATGACTCCTCAGTCTGCTCACAAAGCTTCTATCATTAGGAGTTATCCTAGTGCTGTCTGATCTGGAATCATATGCAGCCCAACAAAGACCCCTGGACTGATTATAAGCTGGATATAGGTGAGCTGAGGTCAGACGAGTGGTGTGAGCAAACCTGGTGAGTTTCTCCTGCTAGAAGAGCTCAGCTGGCCCTGCACAATGTATAGAAGAATAAATAGAAGAGCTCAGCTGGCCCTGCACAATGTATAGAAGAGCTCAGCTGGCCCTGCACAATGTATAGAAGAGCTCAGCTGGCCATGGATAATGTATAGAAGAATAGATAGAAGAGCTCAGCTGGCCCTGCACAATGTATAGAAGAATAGATAGAAGAGCTCAGCTGGCCCTGCACAATGTATAGAAGAATAAATAGAGGAGCTCAGCTGGCCATGGATAATACAGAGTTACATCTTTACACACTGTCACTTTATAACAATGCATTATACAGGACCAACTCTGTTCTTCTAGCAGGAGAAACTCACCAGGCCCTGTACAATGTATAGAAGAATATATAGAAGAGCTCAGCTGGCCATGGATAATACAGAGTTACATCTTTACACACTGTCACTTTATAACAATGCATTATACAGGACCAACTCTGTTCTTCTAGCAGGAGAAACTCACCAGGCCCTGCACAATGTATAGAAGAATATATAGAAGAGCTCAGCTGGCCATGGATAATGTAGAGTTACATCTTTACACACTGTCACTTTATAACAATGCATTACACAGGACCAACTCTGTTCTTCTAGCAGGAGAAACTCACCAGGCCCTGCACAATGTATACAGGAATATATAGAAGAGCTCAGCTGGCCATGGATAATGCAGAGTTACATCTTTACACACTGTCACTTTATAACAATGCATTATACAGGGCCAACTCTGTTCTTTTAGCAGGAGAAACTCACCAGACCCTGCACAATGTATAGAAGAATATATAGAAGAGCTCAGCTGGCCATGGATAATGCAGAGTTACATCTTTACACACTGTCACTTTATAACAATGCATTATACAGGACCAACTCTGTTCTTCTAGCAGGAGAAACTCACCAGACCCTGCACAATGTATAGAGGAATATATAGAGAGCTCAGCTGGCCATGGATAATGCAGAGTTACATCTTTACACACTGTCACTATATAACAATGCATTATACAGGACCAACTCTGTTCTTCTAGCAGGAGAAACTCACCAGGCCCTGCACAGGGTATATATAGTTAAATGAAATGTTCCTCTTACCACCTATTTTTAGTGAATATCCCATTGAAGCATAAAGTCTGGTTTGTGATGCCATTAACCATGTGTTTTCTGCTTGGTGCATTTACTGGATCAGGGACTCTGTAATAATAATTCTGGATATCTACTTGCTAGTGAGGCTTTTTCGGTAATGGCTGCTTCCTGTTCCGCAGATCCCAGCGTTTGTATCTGTAGTCTGGCACGGGTCCATTGCTTTTAGAGGAAGTTTCTCCACTGCACAGGGAGTGTTGCAATCTGGCTGTGCAGCTTCAGCTTCTTCTCCTAACAGACGAGATCTTTCATGCAGGGTGTGATGTCTCAAGTTGTGTATTGTGTAAACACATCTGTTGATGCCATAACCGGCAGTGACTGCGGTTGTATTAATGGCAGTGTGAGCATGGCTCGGGATGATTAATCACACGCATGTAGCTGCAGTTTGCTTCGTCCTTTGCCTGCTCAAATGGACACATGCAGATATTATTTGTAAAGGTTCAGCTGTAATATGTATTTATTTGTTCTAGTTTTTGCTATTTGCAGGTTTTTACAAATCTAGTCTGCTGTGTCCATAAATTGAGCATCTCCTGGGATATCGGTGAGACTATGATACCACTGTACTTCCAACCAGTCACTGAGGCAGGCAGATACCCTCTTGAATCAGCTGCACAGGATCTGGTCTCTTACTCTTTCAGTTCCGATTTGACTGTTCTTTTATCAGTGGAAGCAGCATGGGGAATGGTAGGGCATACAGTTTGAAATTGATGCCTGCATGCATATGCCAAAAAAACTATGCAGTCTGCAGGCTAAACATGATTAGATGCATCAAACTTGGCCTGAGAGTCTAAATTTAATTTCAGATGTTAATGATGGGTCAGTTATAATGCCCCTGTCCTCCAGACCTGTATTCACTGGACGCTGTGTTTCTGCTCTTTGTTATATTAATAGGGGAATTAAGTCATAATATTAATATGGATATTCTGTGTCTCTCAAGGGGTTGGATACTTTATAATTTGCAAAACCTTTTTTTTTTTTTAAGGAGCATTTTCCCTTGGTTTATAATTGAAAACACGTATTCCCTGCAAAAAGCAGAACAAAAAAGGATCTCAGGTTATCCGCTCTTAAAATCACCAATAGATGACGCCGGCCTCCCTGGCTAAATGTGCACTGCATTATAGGGCACTGATAATAGTCCCCAGGCTTTAGTAATCGCCAATTTGCATTCAGCTCTTGTCCTGCCTTAGATTCTGTCGGTATATTGGCATGGTCAGGTCCTCTGGTGTCGTGATATTGGAATATGATGGTGCAGGAGGATTCTGTCAGGGTATATTGGCATGGTCAGGTCCTCTGGTGCTGTGATACTGGAATATGATGGTGCAGGAGGATTCTGTCAGGGTATATTGGCATGGTCAGGTCCTCTGGTGCTGTGATATTGGAATATGATGGTGCAGGAGGATTCTGTCAGGGTATATTGGCATGGTCAGGTCCTCTGGTGTCGTGATACTGGAATATGATGGTGCAGGAGGATTCTGTCAGGGTATATTGGCATGGTCAGGTCCTCTGGTGCTGTGATATTGGAATATGATGGTGCAGGAGGATTCTGTCAGGGTATATTGGCATGGTCAGGTCCTCTGGTGTCGTGATATTGGAATATGATGGTGCAGGAGGATTCTGTCAGGGTATATTGGCATGGTCAGGTCTTCTGGTGTCGTGATATTGGAATATTATGGTTCAGGAGGATTCTGTCAGGGTATATTGGCATGGTCAGGTCCTCTGGTGCCGTGATACTGGAATATGATGGTGCAGGAGGATTCTGTCAGAGTATATTGGCTTGGTCAGGTCCTCTGGTGTCGTGATATTGGAATATGATGGTGCAGGAGGATTCTGTCAGGGTATAATGGCATGGTCAGGTCCTCTGGTGTGATATTGGAATATGATGGTGCAGGAGGATTCTGTCAGGGTATAATGGCATGGTCAGGTCCTCTGGTGTCGTGATATTGGAATATGATGGTGCAGGAGGATTCTGTCAGGGTATATTGGCATGGTCGGGTCCTCTGGTGTCGTGATATTGGAATATGATGGTGCAGGAAGATTTTGTCAGGGTATATTGGCATGGTCGGGTCCTCTGGTGTCGTGATATTGGAATATGATGGTGCAGGAGGATTCTGTTGCTATATTGGCATGGTCAGGTCCTCTGGTGCTGTGATATTGGAATATGGTGGTGCAGGAGGATTCTGTCAGGGTATAATGGCATGGTCAGGTCCTCTGGTGTCGTGATATTGGAATATGATGGTGCAGGAGGATTCTGTCAGGGTATATTGGCATGGTCAGGTCCTCTGGTGCTGTGATATTGGAATATGGTGGTGCAGGAGGATTCTGTCAGGGTATATTGGCATGGTCAGGTCCTCTGGTGTCGTGATATTGGAATATGATGGTGCAGGAGGATTCTGTCAGGGTATATTGGCATGGTCAGGTCCTCTGGTGCTGTGATATTGGAATATGGTGGTGCAGGAGGATTCTGTCAGGGTATATTGGCATGGTCAGGTCCTCTGGTGTCGTGATATTGGAATATGATGGTGCAGGAGGATTCTGTTGCTATATTGGCATGGTCAGGTCCTCTGGTGTCGTGATACTGGAATATGATGGTGCAGGAGGATTCTGTCAGGGTATATTGGCATGGTCAGGTCCTCTGGTGCTGTGATATTGGAATATGGTGGTGCAGGAGGATTCTGTCAGGGTATATTGGCTTGGTCAGGTCCTCTGGTGTCGTGATATTGGAATATGATGGTGCAGGAGGATTCTGTCAGGGTATATTGGCATGGTCAGGTCCTCTGGTGCTGTGATATTGGAATATGATGGTGCAGGAGGATTCTGTCAGGGTATATTGGCATGGTCAGGTCCTCTGGTGCTGTGATATTGGAATATGGTGGTGCAGGAGGATTCTGTCAGGGTATATTGGCATGGTCAGGTCCTCTGGTGCTGTGATATTGGAATATGATGGTGCAGGAGGATTCTGTCTGTATATTGGCATGGTCAGGTCCTCTGGTGTTGTGATATTGGAATATGATGGTGCAGGAGGATTCTGTCAGGGTATATTGGCATGGTCAGGTCCTCTGGTGCTGTGATATTGGAATATGGTGGTGCAGGAGGATTCTGTCAGGGTATATTGGCTTGGTCAGGTCCTCTGGTGTCGTGATATTGGAATATGATGGTGCAGGAGGATTCTGTCAGGGTATATTGGCATGGTCAGGTCCTCTGGTGCTGTGATATTGGAATATGATGGTGCAGGAGGATTCTGTCAGGGTATATTGGCATGGTCAGGTCCTCTGGTGCTGTGATATTGGAATATGGTGGTGCAGGAGGATTCTGTCAGGGTATATTGGCATGGTCAGGTCCTCTGGTGCTGTGATATTGGAATATGATGGTGCAGGAGGATTCTGTCAGGGTATATTGGCATGGTCGGGTCCTCTGGTGTCGTGATACTGGAATATGATGGTGCAGGAGGATTCTGTTGCTATATTGGCATGGTCGGGTCCTCTGGTGTCGTGATATTGGAATATGATGGTGCAGGAGGATTCTGTCAGGGTATATTGGCATGGTCAGGTCCTCTGGTGCTGTGATACTGGAATATGATGGTGCAGGAGGATTCTGTCAGGGTATATTGGCATGGTCAGGTCCTCTGGTGTCGTGATATTGGAATATGATGGTGCAGGAGGATTCTGTCAGGGTATATTGGCATGGTCAGGTCCTCTGGTGCTGTGATACTGGAATATGATGGTGCAGGAGGATTCTGTCAGGGTATATTGGCATGGTCAGGTCCTCTGGTGTCGTGATATTGGAATATGATGGTGCAGGAGGATTCTGTCAGGGTATATTGGCATGGTCAGGTCCTCTGGTGCTGTGATATTGGAATATGATGCAGGAGGAGGATTGAGACACGTGTCCGGGGGTGTAATAGCCGTTCTTGCAGGATCGGAGCTCCCTCGTTTAGGAGAAGAACATCCATGAAATACTTTTTCTTTCCATCATTCGTGATCGTCTTAAGCTCTGTCCTGGTACCGACTCATTGACTTGAATGTTATGTTTTTTGTAGAGAAGGACCTGGTCACCTAAACACTACTTTCTCTGCGAATGTAGAGAATAAAAAATATTGGTGCAAAATTATCTTTTTTTTTTTAGTCTCTACGTTCAGTCTAAGCAGTGTTTGGGTGATGGTTCCTTTTTAAGCTTGTTTCTGTGTCTAACCTGTCAGGTCATGATCTCCATTTCCCCAAACTTGCTGCTCTCCCCCTCTGGCTGTTTGTTTAAGGGAATCGTGTGTGTGTGTGTGTGTGTGTGTGTATATATTTTTTTTTTTTGTGCTGTTAAATTAAGTGCAACACTGCCCCCTGCTGGTACGATACTGTCCTGAATGATCTCATTCGTGCAGCCCTACCCACTTACATAACCAATGTTTTAATTTATTTTATTTAAAACCCATTCATACTTTCTGGCCTCATGTGTAGATGATTCTGAATACAAATGTATTTTGATATAATGTGTTGTGTTCACAGTATGCACACGAAGGGTTTGTGATAAGCAGTAACTCCAGCGCACACATTGTCTGTTTGAAAGGATGGGACACTGTGCACATTACCAAGGAAGCTATTAATAAACGTACATGGTTTGTGCAGAGCTGTCACATTACACATGATGTGTTTAGATCTGTTTAACCTCGTGGCAAATACACATCTAATCTGCCCCCATCTGACACTCTGCTGGATGAAAGCCATAAAGTGACATCGGGCACAACACAGACCACCTAGACCTGCATGAAATCTGACCTGAAAATCTTTACAGTAATTCACATTGTGCTTTCAGTTAAATAGCAGAAAAAAACACTTCTGTGTCTGGTAAAGAAATTATTTTTTTTCTGGATGCGGAAGGGATGCTGCAAAATGTTACCTCCTGCCGGTGAGGACGGCCTCGCCTTCAGTCACATGGATGGTTTTTACATCCCATATTAACCAGTAATTTCTGTGTTTCGTGGTCCAGTTCTCCACTCGCCTCTGTACAGTACCGGATTATTTGGCTAGTCCGCTGCTGGTTATTATTATATGCTGGTAGAAATCATTGCCTTGACTTAAGGTTTGCAGACTATGTATATAAACCGCTCTCTTAATAATACAATCGGATTCTGTACATTTTGGTTTTATAAATCATTTCTAAAGCAGTAAAACTCCTGGGGGCTTTTATTAATCACTCCCCTGTTTGCTTGAAACCGAGGGCAGGTTTGGGGGGTTTATTTTCTCATGCAAAATACATTTGTTTTTTCCTTCTTAATCCAGAAGCAAACGAATATACAGCTAATATTCTGCATCACTACATGTCTATGCAAGAGATTCAAGTTTTACTGCAGTTTAAATCTTGTCTGAAGTCAGTTTGGAAAATAAAATAAATGCTCTTTTCATATTTCTGAAGGAATTCTATCAAGTCTTAAAACCTGACTATTTTTGTTAATCCCTGATCTGTATAATGAAGTGATTCTTACTGTGTCTGTGATTATCGTTTGTATATTTGATTGGAAGCTCTGATGTTCTGCCAATGACTTCTTGGTGTGTGTATATAATGCCTCTGTAAAGAACCAAAGATCATTTGGGTTGAAATATTTTACATTTCTTTGTGTAGTAAATTCTCATTCTTTAAAATGTTGTCTACACTGTTTGTATTTACTTGTTAATGGTACAGGTCGGGGTCATTAATATATTTAGTAACACACGTTTCTATACAAATACACTTTGATCAACTTTGTATTTTCACATTATTTTTGTAACGCTCCAGTTTGTTACAGAGTTCTCCTCTTCTCTATTGTGAGCTGCATTTTTATTTGTATTTTAATTCATTTTAAGTTGTAGCGCAGTTAGTGTCGCAATTTATTAATTAGTATATTTGTTCACCAAGATTTTTAATGAAGTTATTCTAAATGTGTTTTCTTTATCAATCTGTCCATAACTCTATAACTAGAAAACTCTTCTCCTTTTATATGCAAATTAATTACTCCCAGACCCTTCATTACATAAAGCATCTATTTAAATAAAAATACAGGGAAAAAAACTGTCCCAGTTATGTACTAAACTGACACCTATAGAAATAGTGGTGATAATGTTACAGTGCAAAGAGTGGAGCCTTCACCTACATCTCTAATCTATACTCTCTCGCAGTATGTTTGGGGATGAAGGCTGGGTGTTCAGGGTCACGCCGTCTCCTACAGTACAAAGGCACATTACAAACACATGGCAAATCCACAGAACTTCATTATTTTCCACAAACAAAAAAATAAAATACAATTCTTTTCCTTTCGCCATCGGTTCTATGTCCAATTCCACCAGCTCTGCAAATAATAATCTTTGCCAGGGCAGGCGCAGTCAGTATTTACAGGAATTTCACTGGAAGTCTGTTAGGAGCCATTGACTGCAACCAGCTTCATCTTCTGAACATGGGCTCGCGAGGATTTGGAGAAGATACTTTTTACGATCTGCAGTGGGATGTTTTTTCCGCTAAGATAGACCTTATTGTGGCAGTCCGGAAGGCAGTGGGCCGCAGAGGACTCTGCGTTTATGCCTTTCTTCAGCATACAAACGTATCCCATTATGTAACCAGTCATAAATGCATCAAACCCTGCCCGATGTGTTCCACCCTCTGAGGACTGGGCCTGGCTTCCTGCTGCCGGGGGGCCTGTCACACTGGCATGATCACAGCCCGGCAGGGACCGCGTGTTCACTGCACCACTGAGCAGACTTGCACCTGCCTCCTCTCCTCCCCCGCGGCCTGTGACATCTTCCACGGTCTCCCCCTGAGTGGATCCTGCTGCCTCCTCTCCTCCCCCGCGGCCTGTGACATCTTCCACGGTCTCCCCCTGAGTGGATCCTGCTGCCTCCTCTCCTCCCCCGCGGCCTGTGACATCTTCCACGGTCTCCCCCTGAGTGGAGCTTGTGGATCCTGCTGCCTCTCCTCCCTTGCAGTCCATTTCACGTGTGCTCTCACCTTCTGGCTGGACACTTGCTGAGCCCCCGCAGGGCTGCTTATTGGGGGGCTCCATTTCGGAATCTGCAGGGACTTCCTGTCCCTCAGTTTTGTCCATGTTCTTTCTTCTCTTCCTCCTTTGTCTCTTTTTCCTTTTATCGTCTGATACCTTTTCATCTTCATCAATAATCAGATCGATGTTGTGGGACTTCAGACACTTCATCCCATCCGGACACCAGCCGTAGGCCTAATGAACATGCAAACAATATGTAATGTATTGTTTAATGGGACTCCGAATACATGTTTAGGGTCACAGTATGATCTAAACATTGGGTTTATTTGATGTATTTGCCAAAACCCAGAGAAAGAGGTTATACGTCCACCAGTCATGGCTCCTGCTTATCGCATCACCTGTGGTTTGATATTCAAATTAACTCATTTTTAATGGAAAATGTGTAATTTGCATATGGCCTCATGTGACGCCATAATCAGGAGACGCATTTAAAACATGTTTCTCTTATGCTTTGCTGCACTTCTGTTAACACAATGTATGAGATTTCTTTCTTTATTCTCCCTTTTTAAACAGGTAAATGGAAAATTGCCTTTTTATGACTATGAAAGATAATTATGTGGCCATACGGATAGCCTTAGGGTGTAGAGTATAACTTTGTATATGATTATTGTGAAATAAACAATCTCCAAAAATATAAACTCAGGCCCTGAACAGCGACTGTCACACTGACCAGCAAGGCACAAACTAAGATAAAAATGGCCACTCACTCTGCTATTAAATAAATATTTATAAACTTATGATCTTACTTTGTAGAGATTTAAAAATGGATAGAAATTGTATCTGAAATAACAGGAAAATGGAGCAGTGAAAAATAATTGAGGTATAGCCACGTTATTTCAGTTGTGTTTTGTGTAAGGAGAATGTTCTTGGTTGAGATCTTTTGTTATTTTCCAGCGGTTCATTTCGCTGTGATTTTGTTTTTGTTAAGGGATTGGACCTTAATGCTGAAGCAGCTGTTACCAATACACATGGCCATTTGTTAATTAGATCTCGTATCTGTATGAAATGTTTTATTTGTGCTACAAGTTCTGTTTTATTAAAACTGAAAACTTTATGAACTAGGAAAATGTAACATTATAAACCACAGCTGTGCACCAGACACAGGGCCTTATTCATTATAGAGGAGATTGCAAAATGTCTGAAGTAGAGATATGGGAGAATGTGGCCTTAAGGTTGCAATTCCCTTTCTCATGAATAACTTGATTTAACCTAGATCAATCACAAACAGCGCTGATTAACTCTACAAACATCTCACCGAAAACTTGTCGCAGACCGTGTCAGAGTTGGGTAGACTGGAATCTGCCAGGGAGCAGTGTCGATAATCAATATAGGAGGACATTGTGCTGGGATAGCGACAAAACTCAACAGCCAAGTGCTTTCCATTGGAGTCCATCAGCTTGCAATTCTCTCGTTTACTGGAAGATAAAAGGAGAAACGAGTGTGATTATTATTATCTGAACAACTAACATCATTTTAATGCACCAGACACGGCACAATCTGCACAGGTAACATTACCAGGCACTGAATGCATGGTAACAGGACTGGCGTTACTGGATTCCTGCACCATTAAAAGGCATCCAGCTCAAATTAGTGTCTTCCTTCCAATCAGGTGCTTTATCCCTGGTAGAAACATACAAACCCCACACACCATTTTTTGTAGGCGTACTCCAGGTAGGAGGCGGTGAATCGGATCTCAAACTCCGAGGCGTACTTTGTATCGTAGATGCCTGCCGGGAACATTTCTGAGAGGTCAGCGATGAAGTTGCTCAGGCTGTCAGGGAGGTGGGCGTAGAAGCACTGATAGAGGAAGGCCAGATCGATCAGTCCGTTGTGCAAGATCAGGGGCTTCTTGGCACGAAGTAACTCCAGGAAAAGAGTGCGCACACTCTGGAGGTGGCATTCATCCCCCTGCAATAAAGGCCAAAATCTCATATGATCACAGAACTGTCTAGCACCCTACATGTGTCAGCGAGGCTACATTACTGGCAAGCAGAATATTAGAGTCACCGGTATGTATCAGCTTGTAAGTATTATAATGGATGGTGTGGCACCATCCTGCTCCTACATAGTGCATCCCCCCCAGAAATGTGACCCTTGCTTCTCCTGCCAACTGTGGGGCAAAGTTCTAAAAGTGGAGCAGTCGCCATGGATACCAGTGAAATGTTCCTGCTGATATCACCCCCCTGCCATGCACGAGTACTCAGGGCTGGTTTAGTACCAGTAGTGGTCACCTTGTCGTTGCCTTTGTAGTAAGGGATCCCCTGGGAGTATTGTTTGTTGAAGTCGAAGCCATGTTGCACAAGGAACTGAACAGACTGAGGCTCTATGATATAATCCTCCATACACAGCAAGGTCAGGTTATAGACTTGACACAAATACACGTCTTCTCCCTGTATGGAGACAAAATAGTCAAAATAGCGCCTCCCCCGGGGAAGTCATCTCACCGGGCAGAGCGGCTCCCCCGGCGGAACAGCCATCTCACCGGGCAGAGCGGCTCCCCCGGGGGAACAGCCATCTCACCGGGCAAAGCGGCTCCCCCGGGGGAACAGCCATCTCACCGGGCAGAGCGGCTCCCCCGGGGGAACAGCCATCTCACCGGGCAGAGCGGCTCCCCCGGGGGAACAGCCATCTCACCGGGCAGAGCGGCTCCCCCGGGGGAACAGCCATCTCACCGGGCAGAGCGGCTCCCCCGGCGGACAGTCATTTGCCACTCATCTTACTGGTGCTTTGAAGTTTAACCTAAGCATTGTTTGCACTGACTGTAGAGAAAACAAATGATCTATACATCGTATTATCAGAATTGCAGCAAATGGGATGATCAGAAGACTCCAGATATATTTCTTTTATTCTCTGTAGTCACGGTACAAGCAGGGTTTAGGTTGTTTGTTAAGGGTCCGATGGTTTCTTATTCAGTAAGGTTAATATAAAGTAGAAACACCCAGCCCAATACCGCTGCCCCCCTACTTTATATATTACAGTGATGGTTAGGAATAATCCTCCATTACACGGCACATGAGACTCTGCTGTTTAATACCTTTTCAGGAAGATCTTTGAAGCAGGCGATACCCAGAGAGAGAACAGATCGAGTTCTAGCAGCATTGCATATTGCTTTATATCTCTCCTCCACACACCTAGAACATAATGCAGACAGAAGGAAGACATGATATATACACGCATGCACATACAGGAGCCCTTGACAGATCAGATAAAGGGTTGGGATTCCTGATAGGATGAGACATGGTCCGAATTCTCAGACTCACTTACTGGTTGAGTAAACTCCTCCTCGCTCCCAAGCCGCTGAGTTCCTGTACAGATAAAATAATGAGAATCATTACTCACAATAATCAGCCTGACTGATAAAGAAACAAACTCTCGGTATACACTGGAGAAAAGAGATGGGACTTGTGAAAGAGCTTAAATGGCCGATGTTCCCCTCCCCACTTTACTGGAAAGCTCTACATGACGAGCACACTCACTCCCCACACCCCTATAACTCACACTCACTGAGCAGCACACTCATTCCCCACACCCCTATAACTCACACTCACTGAGTAGCACACTCACTCTCCACACCTCCTGTAACCCACACTCCCTGAGCAGCACACTCATTCCCCACACCCCTATAACTCACACTCACTGAGCAGCACACTCACTCCCCACACCTCCTATAACCCACACTCCCTGAGTAGCACACTCACTCCCCACACCTCCTATAACCCACACTCCCTGAGCAGCACACTCACTCCCCACACCTCCTATAACCCACACTCCCTGAGCAGCACACTCACTCCCCACACCTCCTATAACCCACACTCCCTGAGCAGCACACTCACTCCCCCCACACCTCCTATAACCCACACTCCCTGAGCAGCACACTCACTCCCCCCACACCTCCTATAACCCACACTCCCTGAGCAGCACACTCACTCCCCCCACACCTCCTATAACCCACACTCCCTGAGCAGCACACTCACTCCTCCCACACCTCCTATAACCCACACTCCCTGAGCAGCACACTCACTCCTCCCACACCTCCTATAACCCACACTCCCTGAGTAGCACACTCACTCCTCCCACACCTCCTATAACCCACACTCCCTGAGTAGCACACTCACACTCCACACCCCTATAACTCACACTCACGAGTAGCACACTCACAGCCCGAGCAACTCACTTACTCCAAATTCCTGTGTGTCCTACAAACTGAGGTCCATCGCCAGCCTCTCACTAATGGCTCCATGCTATACCTTCTCTTACAGAGGTCCTTGTATGTGGGATCACTAGACTAGACTCACTGCTGCTAAACATAGATCTGCCTGTGAATAGTGCGCACGCTTCATTATAAACCAAACTGTTCATGGGATGAGAACTCACACTTTATAAACAGGTGTCTGTTTGTATATTACCGTGTCACAAGCTATGAAGGTGGAAGTCTTTAGAGCCAGCAGCATGGACGGCCAGAGCTCACCAAAGTTATCATTATGTACATCAACCACAGGAACCGTCAAACAAGTCATCTTCCCGAAAAATACAAATCAAGTGAACGAACAGTGAATATCTCTCCGTCATTGAAACTCTGCAGGTTCTATTGATCAGATAAGAAAAAATGTAGAATTAAGGAGAGGCCAACAGAATGGGTAATAGAGTGATGCAGCAAAGATCAACATCTAGCACAAAATACATTCTAACAAAACAAGGAAAAAGAGCAATAACTCGGGCGCAAGGATGAAAACCCAGTGGTGCAAACTTCATATTGGATATGCCACGTTCTGGCCACTGATTGAAGTGGAGGGAAGAGAATGGTCTGATTTACTCATATGTTGGATGATGACCTGTTAGGGGCCTGGCCATCTCCCCTATATATTGAATCCCACACTTACAGGAAATTAAATAACCATGGTGGTGTTGTAGTTTATAAAGGATTCTATTGTGAATGTGTGCGGGCGATGCAGTTGGCACATCTGAAGCCAAGTGACACTAGATGTTTTGATTTATTTTGGGAGATTCGGGGCAATGGAGCCGTTAAATTTTTAGCGGTGGGTTCGGGGGGTGTTTAGCAGCAGGTTCGGGGGGTGTCGCAGCAAGTTCGGATATTTTTAGCAGTGGGTTCGTGGCTGTCTTGCGGTGGGTTCGGCGGTGTTTTGCAGCAAATTTAGATATTTTTAGCGGCGGTTTTGGGGGTGTTTCGGGGTGTTTTGCGGCGGGTTCGGGGGTGTTTCGTGGTGGGTTCGGGGGTGTTTTGCGGCGGGTTCAGATATTTTTAGCGGCGGGTTCTGGGGGGGGTGTCTCGCGGCGGGTTCTGGGGGGGGTGTCTCGCGGCGGGTTCTGGGGGGGGTGTCTCGCGGCGGGTTCTGGGGGGGGTGTCTCGCGGCGGGTTCTGGGGGGGGTGTCTCGCGGCGGGTTCTGGGGGGGGGTGTCTCGCGGCGGGTTCTGGGGGGGGTGACTCGCGGCGGGTTCTGGGGGGGGTGTCTCGCGGCGGGTTCTGGGGGGGGTGTCTCGCGGCGGGTTCTGGGGGGGGTGTCTCGCGGCGGGTTCTGGGGGGGTGTCTCGCGGCGGGTTCTGGGGGGGTGTCTCGCGGCGGGTTCTGGGGGGGTGTCTCGCGGCGGGTTCTGGGGGGGTGTCTCGCGGCGGGTTCTGGGGGGGGGGGTGTCTCGCGGCGGGTTCTGGGGGGGGGGGTGTCTCGCGGCGGGTTCTGGGGGGGGGGGTGTCTCGCGGCGGGTTCTGGGGGGGGGTGTCTCGCGGCGGGTTCTGGGGGGGGGGTGTCTCGCGGCGGGTTCTGGGGGGGGGGGTGTCTCGCGGCGGGTTCTGGGGGGGGGGTGTCTCGCGGCGGGTTCTGGGGGGGGGTGTCTCGCGGCGGGTTCTGGGGGGGGTGTCTCGCGGCGGGTTCTGGGGGGGGTGTCTCGCGGCGGGTTCTGGGGGGGGTGTCTCGCGGTGGGTTCTGGGGGGTGTCGGTTCTGGGGGGGTGTCTCGCGGTGGGTTCTGGGGGGGGGGTCTCGCGGTGGGTTCTGGGGGGGGTGTCTCGCGGTGGGTTCTGGGGGGTGTCGGTTCTGGGGGGGTGTCTCGCGGTGGGTTCTGGGGGGGGGTGTCTCGCGGTGGGTTCTGGGGGGGGTGTCTCGCGGTGGGTTCTGGGGGGTGTTGCGGCGGGTTCGGGGGGGTCGCAGCAGGTGTTGATCCTTTATCATCGCTCTACTTTACTGACTGTTCACATATGATGCGTTCCTGTAGAAGATAATACAGTCATTATACAGATCCATCAGCCCATTATAATGTATTTACATATAACCAGCACATTAAGCCCCCTAAGGCGGGAGTAATAATCACAGAGCCGTTACCGTGGACTCCCACTCTCATGCCGCTCTGCCAGTCTGTGGGACTCGGGAACTTCTCTCACATTATCCTCAGCGTCGCGCTCATGTTTCCTGACTTCCCCCGGCGCACTGTAATGACGTGTCCGAGGCTCAGCCAATAGCGCGGCAGAGTGGGCAGCGCGCGAGACCAAGACGCTTAGTCCTGTGGGAAAGGCGGGAGGAATTCAGAGCCGCAGAGAGGCGTGGAACGCAAGCTGGAACGCAGAGGCTGCAGAATAGAGTGAGTGAGTAACATAGCTATGTAATAACCTATATATCACATGTGACCGTGTGACATGATGTTATTAAGCTGTCACTGCTTGCTATGTAATAACCTATATATCACATGTGGCCGTGTGATATGATGTTATTAAGCTGTCGCTGCTTGCTATGTAATAACCTATATATCACATGTGGCCGTGTGATATGATGTTATTAAGCTGTCACTGCTTGCTATGTTATAACCTATATATCACATGTGGCCGTGTGATACGATGTTATTAAGCTGTCGCTGCTTGCTATGTTATAACCTATATATCACATGTGGCCGTGTGATATGATGTTATTAAGCTGTCACTGCTTGCTATGTTATAACCTATATATCACATGTGGCCGTGTGATATGATGTTATTAAGCTGTCACTGCTTGCTATGTAATAACCTATATATCACATGTGGCCGTATGATATGATGTTATTAAGCTGTCGCTGCTTGCTATGTAATAACCTATATATCACATGTGGCCGTGTGATACAATGTTATTAAGCTGTCACTGCTTGCTATGTAATAACCTATATATCACATGTGGCCGTGTGATATGATGTTATTAAGCTGTCACTGCTTGCTATGTAATAACCTATATATCACATGTGGCCGTGTGATACGATGTTATTAAGCTGTCGCTGCTTGCTATGTTATAACCTATATATCACATGTGGCCGTGTGATACGATGTTATTAAGCTGTCACTGCTTGCTATGTTATAACCTATATATCACATGTGGCCGTGTGATATGATGTTATTAAGCTGTCACTGCTTGCTATGTAATAACCTATATATCACATGTGGCCGTGTGATATGATGTTATTAAGCTGTCACTGCTTGCTATGTAATAACCTATATATCACATGTGGCCGTGTGATATGATGTTATTAAGCTGTCACTGCTTGCTATGTAATAACCTATATATCACATGTGGCCGTATGATATGATGTTATTAAGCTGTCACTGCTTGCTATGTTATAACCTATATATCACATGTGGCCGTGTGATATGATGTTATTAAGCTGTCACTGCTTGCTATGTTATAACCTATATATCACATGTGGCCGTGTGATATGATGTTATTAAGCTGTCACTGCTTGCTATGTTATAACCTATATATCACATGTGGCCGTGTGATATGATGTTATTAAGCTGTCACTGCTTGCTATGTTATAACCTATATATCACATGTGGCCGTGTGATATGATGTTATTAAGCTGTCACTGCTTGCTATGTTATAACCTATATATCACATGTGGCCGTGTGATATGATGTTATTAAGCTGTCACTGCTTGCTATGTAATAACCTATATATCACATGTGACCGTGTGTCATGATGTTATTAAGCTGTCACTGCTTGCTATGTTATAACCTATATATCACATGTGGCCGTGTGTCATGATGTTATTAAGCTGTCGCTGCTTGCTGTGTTATAACCTATATATCACATGTGGCCGTGTGATACGATGTTATTAAGCTGTCGCTGCTTGCTATGTAATAACCTATATATCACATGTGGCCGTGTGATATGATGTTATTAAGCTGTCACTGCTTGCTATGTTATAACCTATATATCACATGTGGCCGTGTGATATGATGTTATTAAGCTGTCACTGCTTGCTATGTTATAACCTATATATCACATGTGGCCGTGTGATATGATGTTATTAAGCTGTCGCTGCTTGCTATGTTATAACCTATATATCACATGTGGCCGTGTGATACAATGTTATTAAGCTGTCACTGCTTGCTATGTTATAACCTATATATCACATGTGGCCGTGTGATACAATGTTATTAAGCTGTCACTGCTTGCTGTGTTATAACCTATATATCACATGTGGCCGTGTGATACGATGTTATTAAGCTGTCACTGCTTGCTATGTTATAACCTATATATCACATGTGGCCGTGTGATACGATGTTATTAAGCTGTCACTGCTTGCTATGTAATAACCTATATATCACATGTGGCCGTGTGATATGATGTTATTAAGCTGTCACTGCTTGCTATGTTATAACCTATATATCACATGTGGCCGTGTGATATGATGTTATTAAGCTGTCACTGCTTGCTATGTAATAACCTATATATCACATGTGGCCGTGTGATATGATGTTATTAAGCTGTCACTGCTTGCTATGTTATAACCTATATATCACATGTGGCCGTGTGATATGATGTTATTAAGCTGTCACTGCTTGCTATGTAATAACCTATATATCACATGTGACCGTGTGATATGATGTTATTAAGCTGTCACTGCTTGCTATGTAATAACCTATATATCACATGTGGCCGTGTGATATGATGTTATTAAGCTGTCACTGCTTGCTATGTTATAACCTATATATCACATGTGGCCGTGTGATATGATGTTATTAAGCTGTCACTGCTTGCTGTGTTATAACCTATATATCACATGTGGCCGTGTGATATGATGTTATTAAGCTGTCACTGCTTGCTATGTAATAACCTATATATCACATGTGGCCGTGTGATATGATGTTATTAAGCTGTCACTGCTTGCTATGTTATAACCTATATATCACATGTGGCCGTGTGATATGATGTTATTAAGCTGTCACTGCTTGCTATGTAATAACCTATATATCACATGTGGCCGTGTGATATGATGTTATTAAGCTGTCACTGCTTGCTATGTTATAACCTATATATCACATGTGGCCGTGTGATATGATGTTATTAAGCTGTCACTGCTTGCTGTGTTATAACCTATATATCACATGTGGCCGTGTGATATGATGTTATTAAGCTGTCACTGCTTGCTGTGTTATAACCTATATATCACATGTGGCCGTGTGACACAATGTTATTAAGCTGTCACTGCTTGCTATGTAATAACCTATATATCACATGTGGCCGTGTGATACAATGTTATTAAGCTGTCGCTGCTTGCTATGTTATAACCTATATATCACATGTGGCCGTATGATATGATGTTATTAAGCTGTCACTGCTTGCTGTGTTATAACCTATATATATCACATGTGGCCGTGTGATATGATGTTATTAAGCTGTCACTGCTTGCTGTGTTATAACCTATATATCACATGTGGCCGTGTGACATGATGTTATTAAGCTGTCGCTGCTTGCTATGTTATAACCTATATATCACATGTGGCCGTGTGATATGATGTTATTAAGCTGTCGCTGCTTGCTATGTTATAACCTATATATCACATGTGGCCGTATGATATGATGTTATTAAGCTGTCACTGCTTGCTGTGTTATAACCTATATATATCACATGTGGCCGTGTGATATGATGTTATTAAGCTGTCACTGCTTGCTGTGTTATAACCTATATATCACATGTGGCCGTGTGATATGATGTTATTAAGCTGTCGCTGCTTGCTATGTTATAACCTATATATCACATGTGGCCGTGTGATATGATGTTATTAAGCTGTCACTGCTTGCTATGTAATAACCTATATATCACATGTGACCGTGTGATATGATGTTATTAAGCTGTCCTACTTGCTATGTTATAACCTATATATCACATGTGGCCGTATGATATGATGTTATTAAGCTGTCACTGCTTGCTATGTAATAACCTATATATCACATGTGGCCGTGTGATATGATGTTATTAAGCTGTCACTGCTTGCTATGTTATAACCTATATATCACATGTGGCCGTGTGATATGATGTTATTAAGCTGTCACTGCTTGCTATGTTATAACCTATATATCACATGTGGCCGTGTGATATGATGTTATTAAGCTGTCACTGCTTGCTGTGTTATAACCTATATATCACATGTGACCGTGTGATACGATGTTATTAAGCTGTCGCTGCTTGCTATGTTATAACCTATATATCACATGTGGCCGTGTGTCATGATGTTATTAAGCTGTCGCTGCTTGCTATGTTATAACCTATATATCACATGTGGCCGTGTGTCATGATGTTATTAAGCTGTCGCTGCTTGCTATGTTATAACCTATATATCACATGTGGCCGTGTGATATGATGTTATTAAGCTGTCACTGCTTGCTATGTAATAACCTATATATCACATGTGGCCGTGTGATATGATGTTATTAAGCTGTCACTGCTTGCTATGTAATAACCTATATATCACATGTGGCCGTGTGATACAATGTTATAAAGCTGTCGCTGCTTGCTATGTAATAACCTATATATCACATGTGGCCGTGTGATATGATGTTATTAAGCTGTCACTGCTTGCTATGTTATAACCTATATATCACATGTGGCCGTGTGACATGATGTTATTAAGCTGTCACTGCTTGCTATGTTATAACCTATATATCACATGTGGCCGTGTGTCATGATGTTATTAAGCTGTCGCTGCTTGCTATGTTATAACCTATATATCACATGTGGCCGTGTGTCATGATGTTATTAAGCTGTCGCTGCTTGCTATGTTATAACCTATATATCACATGTGGCCGTGTGATACAATGTTATTAAGCTGTCACTGCTTGCTATGTAATAACCTATATATCACATGTGGCCGTGTGACATGATGTTATTAAGCTGTCACTGCTTGCTATGTTATAACCTATATATCACATGTGGCCGTGTGTCATGATGTTATTAAGCTGTCGCTGCTTGCTATGTTATAACCTATATATCACATGTGGCCGTGTGATACAATGTTATTAAGCTGTCACTGCTTGCTATGTAATAACCTATATATCACATGTGGCCGTGTGACATGATGTTATTAAGCTGTCACTGCTTGCTATGTTATAACCTATATATCACATGTGGCCGTGTGTCATGATGTTATTAAGCTGTCGCTGCTTGCTATGTTATAACCTATATATCACATGTGGCCGTGTGTCATGATGTTATTAAGCTGTCGCTTCTTGCTATGTTATAACCTATATATCACATGTGGCCGTGTGATATGATGTTATTAAACTGTCACTGCTTGCTATGTTATAACCTATATATCACATGTGGCCGTGTGTCATGATGTTATTAAGCTGTCGCTGCTTGCTATGTTATAACCTATATATCACATGTGGCCGTGTGTCATGATGTTATTAAGCTGTCGCTGCTTGCTATGTTATAACCTATATATCACATGTGGCCTTGTGATATGATGTTATTAAGCTGTCACTGCTTGCTGTGTTATAACCTATATATCACATGTGGCCGTGTGATATGATGTTATTAAGCTGTCACTGCTTGCTGTGTTATAACCTATATATCACATGTGGCCGTGTGATACGATGTTATTAAGCTGTCACTGCTTGCTATGTAATAACCTATATATCACATGTGGCCGTGTGATACGATGTTATTAAGCTGTCACTGCTTGCTATGTAATAACCTATATATCACATGTGGCCGTGTGATACGATGTTATTAAGCTGTCACTGCTTGCTATGTAATAACCTATATATCACATGTGACCGTGTGATACGATGTTATTAAGCTGTCACTGCTTGCTATGTTATAACCTATATATCACATGTGGCCGTGTGATATGATGTTATTAAGCTGTCACTGCTTGCTATGTTATAACCTATATATCACATGTGGCCGTGTGATATGATGTTATTAAGCTGTCACTGCTTGCTATGTTATAACCTATATATCACATGTGGCCGTGTGATATGATGTTATTAAGCTGTCACTGCTTGCTATGTTATAACCTATATATCACATGTGGCCGTGTGATATGATGTTATTAAGCTGTCACTGCTTGCTATGTTATAACCTATATATCACATGTGGCCGTATGATATGATGTTATTAAGCTGTCACTGCTTGCTATGTTATAACCTATATATCACATGTGGCCGTATGATATGATGTTATTAAGCTGTCGCTGCTTGCTATGTAATAACCTATATATCACATGTGGCCGTATGATATGATGTTATTAAGCTGTCACTGCTTGCTATGTAATAACCTATATATCACATGTGACCGTGTGATATGATGTTATTAAGCTGTCACTGCTTGCTATGTTATAACCTATATATCACATGTGACCGTGTGATATGATGTTATTAAGCTGTCCTTCTTGCTATGTTATAACCTATATATCACATGTGGCCGTGTGACATGATGTTATTAAGCTGTCACTGCTTGCTATGTAATAACCTATATATCACATGTGGCCGTATGATATGATGTTATTAAGCTGTCACTGCTTGCTATGTAATAACCTATATATCACATGTGGCCGTGTGTCATGATGTTATTAAGCTGTCGCTGCTTGCTATGTTATAACCTATATATCACATGTGACCGTGTGACATGATGTTATTAAGCTGTCGCTGCTTGCTATGTAATAACCTATATATCACATGTGGCCGTGTGTCATGATGTTATTAAGCTGTCACTGCTTGCTGTGTTATAACCTATATATCACATGTGGCCGTGTGATATGATGTTATTAAGCTGTCCTACTTGCTATGTTATAACCTATATATCACATGTGGCCGTATGATATGATGTTATTAAGCTGTCACTGCTTGCTGTGTTATAACCTATATATCACATGTGGCCGTGTGATATGATGTTATTAAGCTGTCACTGCTTGCTATGTTATAACCTATATATCACATGTGGCCGTGTGATACAATGTTATTAAGCTGTCACTGCTTGCTATGTTATAACCTATATATCACATGTGGCCGTGTGACATGATGTTATTAAGCTGTCACTGCTTGCTATGTTATAACCTATATATCACATGTGGCCGTGTGTCATGATGTTATTAAGCTGTCGCTGCTTGCTATGTTATAACCTATATATCACATGTGGCCGTGTGTCATGATGTTATTAAGCTGTTGCTGCTTGCTATGTTATAACCTATATATCACATGTGGCCGTGTGATACAATGTTATTAAGCTGTCACTGCTTGCTATGTAATAACCTATATATCACATGTGGCCGTGTGACATGATGTTATTAAGCTGTCACTGCTTGCTATGTTATAACCTATATATCACATGTGGCCGTGTGTCATGATGTTATTAAGCTGTCGCTGCTTGCTATGTTATAACCTATATATCACATGTGGCCGTGTGATACAATGTTATTAAGCTGTCACTGCTTGCTATGTAATAACCTATATATCACATGTGGCCGTGTGACATGATGTTATTAAGCTGTCACTGCTTGCTATGTTATAACCTATATATCACATGTGGCCGTGTGTCATGATGTTATTAAGCTGTCGCTGCTTGCTATGTAATAACCTATATATCACATGTGGCCGTGTGTCATGATGTTATTAAGCTGTCGCTGCTTGCTATGTTATAACCTATATATCACATGTGGCCGTGTGATATGATGTTATTAAACTGTCACTGCTTGCTATGTTATAACCTATATATCACATGTGGCCGTGTGTCATGATGTTATTAAGCTGTCGCTGCTTGCTATGTTATAACCTATATATCACATGTGGCCGTGTGTCATGATGTTATTAAGCTGTCGCTGCTTGCTATGTTATAACCTATATATCACATGTGGCCGTGTGATATGATGTTATTAAGCTGTCACTGCTTGCTGTGTTATAACCTATATATCACATGTGGCCGTGTGATATGATGTTATTAAGCTGTCACTGCTTGCTGTGTTATAACCTATATATCACATGTGGCCGTGTGATACGATGTTATTAAGCTGTCACTGCTTGCTATGTAATAACCTATATATCACATGTGGCCGTGTGATACGATGTTATTAAGCTGTCACTGCTTGCTATGTAATAACCTATATATCACATGTGGCCGTGTGATACGATGTTATTAAGCTGTCACTGCTTGCTATGTAATAACCTATATATCACATGTGACCGTGTGATACGATGTTATTAAGCTGTCACTGCTTGCTATGTTATAACCTATATATCACATGTGGCCGTGTGATACGATGTTATTAAGCTGTCACTGCTTGCTATGTTATAACCTATATATCACATGTGGCCGTGTGATATGATGTTATTAAGCTGTCACTGCTTGCTATGTTATAACCTATATATCACATGTGGCCGTGTGATATGATGTTATTAAGCTGTCACTGCTTGCTATGTTATAACCTATATATCACATGTGGCCGTGTGATATGATGTTATTAAGCTGTCACTGCTTGCTATGTTATAACCTATATATCACATGTGGCCGTATGATATGATGTTATTAAGCTGTCACTGCTTGCTATGTTATAACCTATATATCACATGTGGCCGTATGATATGATGTTATTAAGCTGTCGCTGCTTGCTATGTAATAACCTATATATCACATGTGGCCGTATGATATGATGTTATTAAGCTGTCACTGCTTGCTATGTAATAACCTATATATCACATGTGGCCGTGTGACATGATGTTATTAAGCTGTCACTGCTTGCTGTGTTATAACCTATATATATCACGTGTGACATGATGTTATTAAGCTGTCACTGCTTGCTGTGTTATAACCTATATATATCACGTGTGACATGATGTTATTAAGCTGTCACTGCTTGCTGTGTTATAACCTATATATCACATGTGGCCGTGTGACATGTTATTAAGCTGTCGCTGCTTGCTATGTTATAACCTATATATCACATGTGGCCGTGTGATATGATGTTATTAAGCTGTCGCTGCTTGCTATGTTATAACCTATATATCACATGTGGCCGTGTGACATGATGTTATTAAGCTGTCACTGCTTGCTATGTAATAACCTATATATCACATGTGGCCGTGTGATATGATGTTATTAAGCTGTCGCTGCTTGCTATGTTATAACCTATATATCACATGTGGCCGTGTGATATGATGTTATTAAGCTGTCACTGCTTGCTGTGTTATAACCTATATATATCACATGTGACCGTGTGACATGATGTTATTAAGCTGTCGCTGCTTGCTATGTTATAACCTATATATCACATGTGGCCGTGTGTCATGATGTTATTAAGCTGTCACTGCTTGCTGTGTTATAACCTAAATATCACATGTGGCTGTGTGTCATGATGTTATTAAGCTGTCGCTGCTTGCTATGTTATAACCTATATATCACATGTGGCCGTGTGTCATGATGTTATTAAGCTGTCGCTTCTTGCTATGTTATAACCTATATATCACATGTGACCGTGTGATATGATGTTATTAAGCTGTCGCTGCTTGCTATGTTATAACCTATATATCACATGTGACCGTGTGATATGATGTTATTAAGCTGTCACTGCTTGCTGTGTTATAACCTATATATCACATGTGGCCGTGTGACATGATGTTATTAAGCTGTCACTGCTTGCTATGTAATAACCTATATATCACATGTGACCGTGTGATATGATGTTATTAAGCTGTCGCTGCTTGCTGTGTTATAACCTATATATCACATGTGGCCGTGTGACACAATGTTATTAAGCTGTCACTGCTTGCTATGTAATAACCTATATATCACATGTGACCGTGTGACATGATGTTATTAAGCTGTCACTGCTTGCTGTGTTATAACCTATATATATCACGTGTGACATGATGTTATTAAGCTGTCACTGCTTGCTGTGTTATAACCTATATATCTCACGTGTGACATGATGTTATTAAGCTGTCACTGCTTGCTGTGTTATAACCTATATATATCACATGTGGCCGTGTGACATGATGTTATTAAGCTGTCGCTGCTTGCTATGTTATAACCTATATATCACATGTGACCGTGTGATACAATGTTATTAAGCTGTCGCTGCTTGCTATGTTATAACCTATATATCACATGTGACCGTGTGATACAATGTTATTAAGCTGTCGCTGCTTGCTATGTTATAACCTATATATCACATGTGACCGTGTGATACAATGTTATTAAGCTGTCGCTGCTTGCTATGTTATAACCTATATATCACATGTGGCCGTGTGATATGATGTTATTAAGCTGTCGCTGTTTGCTATGTTATAACCTATATATCACATGTGATCGTGTGACATGATGTTATTATTTGTAGCTGGCACAGTGCACTACTGAATACAACTACTCCCAAATCTTTTTCATTAGTAGACCCTTACGTGTCAGCCCATCCTATGGCATTGATTTAGCTTGCTATTGTGGTATGTACCAATATCATTTTATTATTTTTACAGTAAATCTCCTCTGATTACGCATGTGTCTGGAGTTTGCTGTATTTTTGTTGTTCATGCTAGTTTGTATATTTGTCCTAAGTTTGTCCAGTGCTATGAGAGCTCATTCTACATGATTGCAGCCTTACTTACAGTTATTTCACTTTCTTTATGGTGTGCATGATGAGAAGCTCAAACTTCATTCTTGTGATTTATAATAATGCAGAATGCGCCGATCAGCAGTAAAAAGCACTAAGAGGAAGAATCTGAAGAAGGAAGAGATGAGCACAGCAAGTAAAGGTGAAAGACGTTAATTGGGAGGGGTAGAGGGGTAACCTGTGCAGCCATACATAGCATCGGACAGCAGAATGTGTGGGGTCAATAAATGTTATCACAGCTGATATATCAATACATTGTAACAGTACCAGTGTCTACACTAATGTCGCTTGTAGCAAAGTGTAATAATATTATTATTTAACCAGGAAGTGATGTGGTGAAAGTACCATATTTTTCCATGTATGACGACCCCTATTTTTTGAGCCCAAAATTAAGAAATTTAGAAGAAATACACTTACGCTGCTACTCAAACATACACTGACACTCACACACACTTACACTCTCTGCTACTCAAACATACACACACACTGACACTCACACACACTTACACTCTCTGCTACTCAAACATACACACACACTGACACTCACACACACTTACACTCTCTGCTACTCAAACATACACACACACTGACACTCACACACACTTACGCTCTCTGCTACTCAAACATACACACACACTGACACTCACACACACTTACACTCTCTGCTACTCAAACATACACACACTGACACTCACACATACTTACGCTCTCTGCTACTCAAACATACACACACACTGACACTCACACACACTTACACTCTCTGCTACTCAAACATACACACACTGACACTCACACACACTTACACTCTCTGCTACTCAAACATACACACACTGACACTCACACACACTTACACTCTCTGCTACTCAAACATACACACACTGACACTCACACACACTTACACTCTCTGCTACTCAAACATACACACACTGACACTCACACACACTTACACTCTCTGCTACTCAAACATACACACACACTGACACTCACACACACTTACACTCTCTGCTACTCAAACATACACACACACTGACACTCACACACAATTACACTCTCTGCTACTCAAACATACACACACTGACACTCACACACAATTATTAATTATAACCCTATTTGTAACCCTAACCCATGATCTAGGGTTAGTAGATTTACGGTTGGCTTTACAGTTGCCTCTAGGGGCAGTCAAGCAACAGTTTCAGAGCAACGGAAGAGATTTCTTGTGTCACTCTCTGCTGGGCACGCTGTGTTGGAGGTGCACCGGGTGATCGCAGTGACCTGGGGGGCAGGGAAGGGTGTTGTATGATGCCTCAATCGATTGCAACACCGTTAACGCATAAGCAGTGACAGCTGACCACTAACTCTGCTGTGATCATATGCGCGGGGGAAGGGGGGGATCCGAAGCATCCTCTAAGAGTAACTGCCAGCAAGCAGCGTTGCACTAAGGAGTCCAACGCTACATTGAAACGCTACATTCTGTGTATAAGATGACCCCGAATTTTACTCTTAAAAAATTGGGGTGAAAATATTGTTATAAACACGGAAAAATCCGGTAATTCCATTCTCCTTTTAGGTCAGTAAATCTACAAATAACATTAAATGACTCTGTGTTATTCTTTTACTAGAAGTTAATACGCTGTCTGTACAGGGCCTCGGATCATGTCCTCTCTATATCACGCGTTCACGCCGCTGGACACGGACACGGTAAGGAGAGCACTTCTTCAGTGGTATGACAAGAATAAGAGAGACCTTCCTTGGAGGACCATGGTAAGATATTACAAGGTCTATATACTGTACAATGAATAATGTATATAATCTGGGGGGGGTTTGCTTTTATATAGCGTAGCATTCTCATTTAAAGGGGCAGTTCCACTTAGTGTCTGAAAACAAATGTATTCTTAATATTACAATATTCAATGAAATCCAAACGATAGCAGCCATTTCTCTTTCAGGCAAACACTGAATGTGATGTGGAACGTCGAGCGTACGCAGGTAGGAGACCTTCACAGACGTGATTAGCTAGGAGTAAATGACCGGCTACTACAGACTCTGTAACCTTTACATCTAGATGCATGCAAGACATATAATGTATGACAGCATGGCGGGGACAGACAAGGGGCTGGCCTGTGTGGTTCCTCTTTTTGTGGCTAGCTATGTCTGATGCACGATTGAGGATGTTGGCGCTATCAACGTGTATGGATAAAGCATTTCGCCAGTCTGCACAATGTATGCCAGAAAACTACCTGCGGGTTGATCCGGTGCTCAGTGCATAGTCACCTCCAATGTATAGAGGAACGGGCACTGAAAAGCACCTGATTAGTGTGGGACGACCTCTGCCAAACTCTATTAGTGTCAGAATATGTAAATAGGCGCAATCAGCGTTCTACATGACAAACGGCAATTGCACCTTTTTAATTCCTCTCCCGACACTTTGCAGCGCGGGAGTCTGTATACATTACCGCCATCGTGATGAAACGTATCTGAGGAGTCTCATGTTTATGACCTCACCTGTGACGGCAATGTGTGTCATTTTGCATATTACGTCACTGGTGATGTCATAAACATGAGACACCACAGACACGTTTAAAACATACAACTTGGCTCCTAATTTAGGCATTTGCTTGAAGTTTTGCTAATGCAATGTATAGATCATGTTTTATTCTTTATATTCACAGCCAAATAAATGTTTAGGTGACAGTCGCTTCACCTGTCTTTTCCGTGGAATCCCATGCGAGCGCCCGGATTCTCTCCCTAATACACAGTGTTTCTTTGGTTATTTCAGTCTCCCGAGGCATTACTGTAATAACTGGGGCATGTTATGATGTGCTCTCTGCACTGTGGACTGTCATGGGTTGTTCCTCTGTGTGTATTGCTGGGTAATCTCTGTATTTAAGGCTCTGTCTCCCTCTCGTCCAGTCTGGGTGTCGGAAGTCATGCTTCAGCAGACACAAGTTGCTACCGTGATCGACTATTACAATAAATGGATGAAGGTGATTTGGGGATGATGACGTCTGATGTTTTGTAAAGGGGGGACGTGTGCGGGGGGGGGGGGGGCATATATGCCGACTGCTGTGAATTTGGGTAAGGTGTTGCTGGGCACATCTATTATATATATTATAAGTAATCTCCCACACGAGACCTGCGTATTATTGTACGATTATGCTATGACATTTATACTTGCACTCTCTGTGTAATATACTGCAACAAGCAATACAAATTCATTGAAAAATAAAGTGGAGCAGTCCCCATAGAAACTAATGGACTGTTCCTGCTGATGACATCACATTTAGAACTTGGCCCCAAAAATCACCATAGAAGCTAATGGATTGTTCCTGCTGATGACATCACATTTAGAACTTGGCCCCAAAAATCACCATAGAAACTAATGGACTGTTCCTGCTGATGACATCACATTTAGAACTTGGCCCCAAAAATCACCATAGAAGCTAATGGACTGTTCCTGCTGATGACATCACGTTTAGAACTTGGCCCCAGAGCTGAGCTTTATAAATAACCATCTCTTTTTCTAAAGCTCCCACTTGCTGGGGGGTTATGTATAAACAATTAAATGTTTTGATTGAAAGATTGTTTCGGTGCAAACATTTTAAATAGAAATAAATGCAAATAAAGCACCTTATTGAGTCCCCTCTGCTTGTATAGCTCTATCAGGGGGAGGACATGTTGTTTAGAATCTTTGCTCTGTATAGCTCTATCAGGGGGAGGACATGTTGTTTAGAATCTTTGCCCTGTATAGCTCTATCAGGGGTGGACATGTTGTTTAGAATCTTTGCTCTGTATAGCTCTATCAGGGGGCGGACATGTTGTTTAGAATCTTTGCTCTGTATAGCTCTATCAGGGGGCTGACATGCTGTTTAGAATCTTTGATCTGTATAATTCTATCAGGGGGCGGACATGTTGTTTAGAATCTTTGCTCTGTATAGCTCTATCAGGGGGAGGACATGTTGTTTAGAATCTTTGCTCTGTATAGCTCTATCAGGGGGAGGACATGTTGTTTAGAATCTTTGCTCTGTATAGCTCTATCAGGGGTGGACATGTTGGTTAGAATCTTTGCTCTGTATAGCTCTATCAGGGGCGGACATGTTGTTTAGAATCTTTGCTCTGTATAGCTCTATCAGGGGACAGACATGTTGTTTAGAATCTTTGCTCTGTATAGCTCTATCAGGGGTGGACATGTTGTTTAGAATCTTTGCTCTGTATAGCTCTATCAGGGGCGGACATGTTGTTTAGGATCTTTGCTCTGTATAGCTCTATCAGGGGGCGGGCATGTTTAGAATTTTAGGTGAGATGAAGGAAGATCTGAACCAACATGATCTTGATAAAGCTATACACTGCAGGAAGGTGCTTTATTTTTATTTATTCGGTAGAGCATTTCTATTTAAAATACCTTCACGTTATAGAATCTAACAGTTAAACAGAACATATTTTTTGTTACAGTTTGTCCTTTATGAGTATGAATACTTTGGTTTATTCAATGGTTATTGTATATTCTTCAGGCCTGGCCCACACTGCAGGATCTCTCTAAGGCGTCTTTGGAGGTAATTTATATTCATTTTCATGGACATTTTCCAACTCCCCAGAATCTGTGTGAGCTTATCACATACAGCTTGTGTATTACATTACATGTCTTTCTGCAGCCCGTACACATGTCACAGCTAGCGCTGTGATGTCACTGCTAATATCCAGCTCGTCCCACAGCCCTGTATCAAGGCCAGAATTAAGAAAAAACAGCAATATTACATTTTATATTTGACTATTAATATTCATTTCATTACTTATGGAGCCCTTTGAATTCCATTCATTTAATCAGGAAACAATTCCTTTTATATCTTATTTATATGCTCTTTATTTGTAATCATTTCTTTCTTGCAGGAGGTGAATGAGAAATGGTCTGGTCTGGGGTATTATTCCAGAGGCAGGAGACTGTATGAAGCCGCTAACAAGGTGCGAATCCTACAGTATAACAAAATAATAACAAATCGCCACAGGAAATGGTCGTTACAGATAATCTCCTGCCTGAAGCAGACACGAGTGAAGATATCTGCAGATACCTATTGCACTAAAGCATCGTGAGACACGAGTGAAGATATCTGCAGATACCTATTGCACTAAAGCATCGTGAGACACGAGTGAAGATATCTGCAGATACCTATTGCACTAAGGCATCGTGAGACACGAGTGAAGATATCTGCAGATACCTATTGCACTAAGGCATCGTGAGACACGAGTGAAGATATCTGCAGATACCTATTGCACTAAAGCATCGTGAGACACGAGTGAAGATATCTGCAGATACCTATTGCACTAAAGCATCGTGAGACACGAGTGAAGATATCTGCAGATACCTATTGCACTAAGGCATCGTGAGACACGAGTGAAGATATCTGCAGATACCTATTGCACTAAGGCATCGTGAGACACGAGTGAAGATATCTGCAGATACCTATTGCACTAAGGCATCGTGAGACACGAGTGAAGATATCTGCAGATACCTATTGCACTAAGGCATCGTGAGACACGAGTGAAGATATCTGCAGATACCTATTGCACTAAGGCATCGTGAGACACGAGTGAAGATATCTGCAGATACCTATTGCACTAAGGCATCGTGAGACACGAGTGAAGATATCTGCAGATACCTATTGCACTAAGGCATCGTGAGACACGAGTGAAGATATCTGCAGATACCTATTGCACTAAGGCATCGTGAGACACGAGTGAAGATATCTGCAGATACCTATTGCACTAAGGCATCGTGAGACACGAGTGAAGATATCTGCAGATACCTATTGCACTAAGGCATCGTGAGACACGAGTGAAGATATCTGCAGATACCTATTGCACTAAAGCATCGTGAGACACGAGTGAAGATATCTGCAGATACCTATTGCACTAAGGCATCGTGAGACACGAGTGAAGATATCTGCAGATACCTATTGCACTAAGGCATCGTGAGACACGAGTGAAGATATCTGCAGATACCTATTGCACTAAGGCATCGTGAGACACGAGTGAAGATATCTGCAGATACCTATTGCACTAAAGCATCGTGAGACACGAGTGAAGATATCTGCAGATACCTATTGCACTAAGGCATCGTGAGACACGAGTGAAGATATCTGCAGATACCTATTGCACTAAAGCATCGTGAGACACGAGTGAAGATATCTGCAGATACCTATTGCACTAAGGCATCGTGAGACACGAGTGAAGATATCTGCAGATACCTATTGCACTAAAGCATCGTGAGACTAGATTGTCTTTAATAATGCGCGACCTTTCTATTTAACATGTGATGATGTTATCGCTGGGGTGAGAGGGGAGTGGGTGGTAGAAGTGAATTCATTGAAGGCTAAACGTGGGAGAGACACAGGGCCACATGTTTAAGGTCTCTGCGGGGGAGATATCAGACATTATATCCTGGGATTCCTTACAAGTTTGCTTGCACTAGCAGAGAGAGACTGTCCGACCCAGACTCTCACTTACAGCTCATCCGGTCACCGGTTCAGCCAGGACCTTCTTTCTGCCTCTTACTGGGTCTGTTTAATGTTACCTGCTGCAGGTGGTGATGGAGCTGGATGGCCACATGCCCCGCAGTGCAGAGAGTCTGCAGAAGCTCTTACCAGGTGTTGGCAGATACACAGCGGGGGCCGTAGCATCCATTTCCTTCGGGCAGGTAATTCCTTTAGTAACCAGACCTTGCATGGGTTAAATACCCTGCTGCTGGCTGAGTGTGGTATGATTTGGGGTTTTATTGCCCCAGTGACGTGGTTTGGTTGTCTCTTTGCAGGTGACTGGTGTAGTGGATGGAAATGTGATACGGGTTTTATGCCGGATGAGATGTATCGGGGCCGACTCCAGCTCCTCTGCAGTTACCGACACACTGTGGTGGGTTTATATTGAGTCTCTCACATACAATGCTGGTTACGGGGTCTGTTGTTTGACTCTCTCCCCCTGAGTCGGTATAATACAACCTGCGTGTGCCTTCTAAGCCCAGATGTGCTGTAACCTGCATCCCTCTAATACAGGGAGCTGGCAAATCATCTTGTGGATCCAGAGAGACCAGGAGATTTTAACCAAGCCATGATGGAGTTAGGAGCAACTGTGTGTACCCCAAAAAAACCACAGTGCCCAGACTGCCCTCTGCAGAGCCAGTGCCGGGCGTATAGAAAGGTGAGTGTGGTCCATGGGGGGAATGCTGCACCTTGAGGGTCTCCTCTAACACTCCCAAGATTTAATCCGTGTCACACTCAATGACCTGCAGACCCCATGAGATTTGGAATGTGTCTTTATTAACTCTCCATGAGCCGGTGACCCCATGCGTGTGTCTTTATTAACTCTCCATGAGCCGGTGACCCCACGCGTGTCTGTATTAACTCTCCATGAGCCGGTGACCCCACGCGTGTCTGTATTAACTCTCCATGAGCCGGTGACCCGCGTGTCTTTATTAACTCTCCATGAGCCGGTGACCCGCGTGTCTTTATTAACTCTCCATGAGCCGGTGACCCCACGCGTGTCTGTATTAACTCTCCATGAGCCGGTGACCCAACGCATGTCTTTATTAACTCTCCATGAGCTGGTGACCCCACGCGTGTCTTTATTAACTCTCCATGAGCCGTGACACACGCGTGTCTTTAATAACTCTCCATGAGCCGGTGACCCCACGCGTGTCTGTATTAACTCTCCATGAGCCGTGACACACGCGTGTCTGTATTAACTCTCCATGAGCCGTGACACACGCGTGTCTTTATTAACTCTCCATGAGCCGGTGACCCCACGCGTGTCTGTATTAACTCTCCATGAGCCGTGACACACGCGTGTCTGTATTAACTCTCCATGAGCCGTGACACACGCGTGTCTTTATTAGTTACATACTGATGACAGCTTCTCACTGCTCTGGAAAGTCACTGATAGTTACAGGGCTTTTTAAGATAATCTCCTGCCTGAAGCCAGATATCTGCGGATATTTACTGCACTAAAGCAAAGTGAGACTAGTTTGTCTACAATAACCACAGACACATTAATATCACGCGTGTGATGATGTCAGGGCTGCAGGGAATGCGGAGCGGAGCAATGATACTGAGATTCAGAGGAAATTCTTGTTTGTTTCAGGCAGAAATGGAATTAGATTCTTCAGTCAGAAAATATCTAACCGGAAAATCTGACCCTGTTATAAGTGACATAGAGGACTGCGGTGAGTATAATTATTATATTAATGGACTGAGCGTGCCTATCAGTGTATTAATGGACTGAGCGTGCCTATCAGTGTATTAATGGACTGAGCGTGCCTATCAGTGTATTAATGGACTGAGCGTGCCTATCAGTGTATTAATGGACTGAGCGTGGCTATCAGTGTATTAATGGACTGAGCGTGCCTATCAGTGTATTAATGGACTGAGCGTGCCTATCAGTGTATTAATGGATTGAGTGTGGCTATCAGTGTATTAATGGACTGAGCGTGCCTATCAGTGTATTAATGGATTGAGTGTGGCTATCAGTGTATTAATGGACTGAGCGTGCCTATCAGTGTATTAATGGACTGAGCGTGCCTATCATTGTATTAATGGATTGAGTGTGGCTATCAGTGTATTAATGGACTGAGCGTGCCTATCAGTGTATTAATGGATTGAGCGTGCCTATCAGTGTATTAATGGATTGAGCGTGCCTATCAGTGTATTAATGGACTGAGCGTGCCTATCAGTGTATTAATGGACTGAGCGTGCCTATCAGTGTATTAATGGACTGAGCGTGCCTATCGGTGTATTAATGGACTGAGCGTGCCTATCAGTGTATTAATGGACTGAGCGTGCCTATCAGTGTATTAATGGACTGAGCGTGCCTATCAGTGTATTAATGGACTGAGCGTGCCTATCAGTGTATTAATGGATTGAGCGTGCCTATCAGTGTATTAATGGATTGAGCGTGCCTATCAGTGTATTAATGGACTGAGCGTGCATATCAGTGTATTAATGGACTGAGCGTGCCTATCATTGTATTAATGGATTGAGCGTGCCTATCAGTGTATTAATGGATTGAGCGTGCCTATCATTGTATTAATGGATTGAGCGTGCCTATCAGTGTATTAATGGATTGAGCGTGCCTATCAGTGTATTAATGGATTGAGCGTGCCTATCATTGTATTAATGGATTGAGCGTGCCTATCAGTGTATTAATGGATTGAGCGTGCCTATCAGTGTATTAATGGACTGAGCGTGCCTATCACTGTATTAATGGACTGAGCGTGCCTATCAGTGTATTAATGGACTGAGCGTGCCTATCAGTGTATTAATGGACTGAGCGTGCCTATCAGTGTATTAATGGATTGAGCGTGCCTATCAGTGTATTAATGGACTGAGCGTGCCTATCAGTGTATTAATGGATTGAGTGTGGCTATCATTGTATTAATGGACTGAGCGTGCCTATCAGTGTATTAATGGACTGAGCGTGCCTATCAGTGTATTAATGGACTGAGCGTGCCTATCAGTGTATTAATGGACTGAGCGTGCCTATCATTGTATTAATGGATTGAGCGTGCCTATCATTGTATTAATGGACTGAGCGTGCCTATCAGTGTATTAATGGACTGAGCGTGCCTATCGGTGTATTAATGGAGCCTATCAGTGTATTAATGGACTGAGCGTGCCTATCAGTGTATTAATGGATTGAGCGTGCCTATCAGTGTATTAATGGACTGAGCGTGCCTATCATTGTATTAATGGATTGAGCGTGCCTATCATTGTATTAATGGATTGAGCGTGCCTATCAGTGTATTAATGGATTGAGCGTGCCTATCAGTGTATTAATGGATTGAGCGTGCCTATCATTGTATTAATGGATTGAGCGTGCCTATCAGTGTATTAATGGACTGAGCGCGCCTATCAGTGTATTAATGGATTGAGCGTGCCTATCAGTGTATTAATGGACTGAGCGTGCCTATCATTGTATTAATGGATTGAGCGTGCCTATCAGTGTATTAATGGATTGAGCGTGCCTATCATTGTATTAATGGATTGAGCGTGCCTATCAGTGTATTAATGGATTGAGCGTGCCTATCATTGTATTAATGGACTGAGCGTGCCTATCAGTGTATTAATGGACTGAGCGTGCCTATCAGTGTATTAATGGACTGAGCGTGCCTATCAGTGTATTAATGGACTGAGCGTGCCTATCAGTGTATTAATGGATTGAGCGTGCCTATCAGTGTATTAATGGATTGAGCGTGCCTATCATTGTATTAATGGATTGAGCGTGCCTATCAGTGTATTAATGGATTGAGCGTGCCTATCAGTGTATTAATGGATTGAGCGTGCCTATCATTGTATTAATGGATTGAGCGTGCCTATCATTGTATTAATGGACTGAGCGTGCCTATCAGTGTATTAATGGACTGAGCATGCCTATCATTGTATTAATGGATTGAGCGTGCCTATCAGTGTATTAATGGATTGAGCGTGCCTATCAGTGTATTAATGGATTGAGCGTGCCTATCAGTGTATTAATGGACTGAGCGTGCCTATCAGTGTATTAATGGATTGAGCGTGCCTATCAGTGTATTAATGGATTGAGCGTGCCTATCAGTGTATTAATGGACTGAGCGTGCCTATCAGTGTATTAATGGACTGAGCGTGCCTATCAGTGTATTAATGGACTGAGCGTGCCTATCAGTGTATTAATGGACTGAGCGTGCCTATCAGTGTATTAATGGACTGAGCGTGCCTATCAGTGTATTAATGGACTGAGCGTGCCTATCAGTGTATTAATGGACTGAGCGTGCCTATCAGTGTATTAATGGACTGAGCGTGCCTATCAGTGTATTAATGGACTGAGCGTGCCTATCATTGTATTAATGGACTGAGCGTGCCTATCATTGTATTAATGGATTGAGCGTGCCTATCATTGTATTAATGGATTGAGCGTGCCTATCAGTGTATTAATGGACTGAGCGTGCCTATCAGTGTATTAATGGACTGAGCGTGCCTATCAGTGTATTAATGGACTGAGCGTGCCTATCAGTGTATTCATGGACTGAGCGTGCCTATCGGTGTATTAATGGAGCCTATCGGTGTATTAATGGACTGAGCGTGCCTATCAGTGTATTAATGGACTGAGCATGCCTATCAGTGTATTAATGGACTGAGCGTGCCTATCAGTGTATTAATGGACTGAGCGTGCCTATCAGTGTATTAATGGACTGAGCGTGCCTATCAGTGTATTAATGGACTGAGCGTGCCTATCAGTGTATTAATGGACTGAGCGTGCCTATCAGTGTATTAATGGACTGAGCATGCCTATCAGTGTATTCATGGACTGAGCGTGCCTATCGGTGTATTAATGGAGCCTATCAGTGTATTAATGGACTGAGCGTGCCTATCAGTGTATTAATGGACTGAGCGTGCCTATCAGTGTATTAATGGACTGAGCGTGCCTATCAGTGTATTAATGGACTGAGCGTGCCTATCAGTGTATTAATGGACTGAGCGTGCCTATCGGTGTATTAATGGACTGAGCGTGCCTATCGGTGTATTAATGGACTGAGCGTGCCTATCGGTGTATTAATGGACTGAGCGTGCCTATCGGTGTATTAATGGACTGAGCGTGCCTATCGGTGTATTAATGGACTGAGCGTGCCTATCGGTGTATTAATGGACTGAGCGTGCCTATCGGTATATTAATGGACTGAGCGTGCCTATCGGTGTATTAATGGACTGAGCGTGCCTATCGGTGTATTAATGGACTGAATATGATTTATTTATTTTTTATCCGAAATTGCTCTGAAAAAGTCCCATCGTCTTATATTAGAGATCGTTTTATAGTCAGACCTAAAATACTGTAAGATTAGGAACCGAGTCCCCGCAGAGCTTCAGGGGTCCTGGATCCTTCTCACAAGCAGCTGGTGGATGACTGCGCGAAGTTCACTGCCCGTCTCTTCCGCCAGGACTTCTATAACAGAACCCCGGGTCATGTGACATTGCGCAGACTTCCACGGGCTGCTTGTGAGAAGGATCCAGGACCCCTGAAGCTCTGCGGGGACTCGGTTCCTAATCTTACAGTATTTTAGGTCTGACTATAAAACGATCTGTAATATAAGACGATGGGACTTTTTCAGAGCAATTGTCGTATAAAAAAAATATATATATACCAGGGAGTCTGGGGAGGATGCAGTTTGGGGGGGCAGATTTTTTTCAGTCATAATTATTAGTAAATATGAAAAAACAGTGTGTGTGTGAATTAATACTTGGTAAAAACATTTGTCCTAAAGGGTAGTCCTCTATTCAGGCCTTTTCTTTTTTATATCCAAAGTTTGTGGGGCCTCTTATAATCGGGGTCATCTTCCAGCAAATACGGTAATTGAAATCAGGCAGAAATAGTCTTTTGCAGCTTGTGTTCTGCCTGATATATTGCTGCAGTTGACTGTGAGTTGTATGGTGTTAGCGAGTTGATTGTGACGGTGTTGTTACCCATGTATGACGTGAGCAGAGCGCGGTTTGTCTGTAGATCAGTCACAGGAGATGCTTTATTTGTTTTATTCAGATCTCCCCCCCGGCTCGTGCACACTGTGCATGCCCCCCACTGACACCTGGGACAGATCCCTAGGGGTGGCAAACTTCCCACGCAAACCTGCAAAGAGGCGGTCTCGAGTGGAGCAGACGATATGCTGTGTGTGTGAGAGAAGTGGAGACGAGAAGGAGTATTTATTAGTACAGAGACCACGCTCAGGTACCTCGGCTGGGGGCTTACACCATATAATACCCCCTAAAATCATTATTAACAGCAGTACTGCTGAACCTGTGGATCTCACACTCCGCTCTGCAGTAGGTGGGTTGTAGGTGGAGCGTTGGGCTACAGTGGGCAGAGCTAGCCTTTAGCCACACCCTCGTTCAGTATTGATAAAAGAATTGCCACATGTGCCTCACTGCTGGTCCATCCTCAGGGCACTGTGGCATTATACAGGCTTATGTGAACATGGCCTCACTTATGCCCTCTTCCTGTCTCTCCTGCGATGGTGATGAAGGGCTTCTGGCAGGAATGTGGGAGTTTCCCAGCATGCTCTTGGAGAAGGTGGTTACGGAGGAAGACCGGGGACAGGCAGTGTGTCGGCGCCTCCAGGAGGTTACAGGACACGCAGTAAACATCAAAGAGCTGCAGTATGCAGGAGAGGTAAGTGACTGGCCAGGAAACTGATAGCATCAGAGTGCAGGGCTGCCAGCAGCATCCCAACACCAGAGGACCAAACACACGCAGCATCCCAACACCAGAGGACCAAACACACGCAGCATCCCAACACCAGAGGACCAAACACACGCAGCATCCCAACACCAGAGGACCAAACACACGCAGCATCCCAACACCAGAGGACCAAACACACGCAGCATCCCAACACCAGAGGACCAAACACACGCAGCATCCCAACACCAGAGGACCAAACACACGCAGCATCCCAACACCAGAGGACCAAACACACGCAGCATCCCAACACCAGAGGACCAAACACACGCAGCATCCCAACACCAGAGGACCAAACACACGCAGCATCCCAACACCAGAGGACCAAACACGCGCAGCATCCCAACACCAGAGGACCAAACACGCGCAGCATCCCAACACCAGAGGACCAAACACGCGCAGCATCCCAACACCAGAGGACCAAACACGCGCAGCATCCCAACACCAGAGGACCAAACACGCGCAGCATCCCAACACCAGAGGACCAAACACGCGCAGCATCCCAACACCAGAGGACCAAACACGCGCAGCATCCCAACACCAGAGGACCAAACACACGCAGCATCCCAACACCAGAGGACCAAACACACGCAGCATCCCAACACCAGAGGACCAAACACACGCAGCATCCCAACACCAGAGGACCAAACACACGCAGCATCCCAACACCAGAGGACCAAACACACGCAGCATCCCAACACCAGAGGACCAAACACACGCAGCATCCCAACACCAGAGGACCAAACACACGCAGCATCCCAACACCAGAGGACCAAACACACGCAGCATCCCAACACCAGAGGACCAAACACACGCAGCATCCCAACACCAGAGGACCAGACACATGCATTTTATTACGCATCTTATATCTGATATTAACGCCTTGGCTTTATTCATGAGAGATGTCATTGCAGATAATGCAGAAGGGAATTTCAAACTTAAGGCCTACATAGCAAAGTTGTAATAATCCTCAGGTTCAGCTTTACTCCCAGCCCTGCGATATTGGCCTGAATTTTGCCTTTTCCTTCTGAATAAATTGCAGTGATTCCCCTCCCTCCCCCTGATCGTAGGAGGGTAGTCCAGCTCTGCTAGATCATACATTCCCAGTGTAAGCAGTATCTAAGCTCTGATTTGTCCCCTGCATGTGGATTATCAGCCAGGCTGCCCTTCATGTACCCTAGTTGCATGGTTTGTACCCCTCTCCGCAGATAGTAATTTCTGATACCTTCTCGCCTGCAGATGGTTCACATCTTCTCTCACATTCGCCAGACGTATCTGGTGTATTTCCTGTCTGACAGCCAGGCCTTCTCTGTTAGACAAGAGTCGTGTGACGTTCCAGCCACTCGCTGGGTCACTAAGAAAGTATTCCTGGATTCTGCCGTCTCCTCGGCCATGAAAAAGGTAACGTCAGGGGCTCAACCTATCACCTGGATTACCTTCGTAGCATTGTAACAAGCACCAAGCTCCTAACCCTGCGGCTGGTCTGACCTTAATGGAACTAAACACAATAAACTTAATTATTAGAACTTGATACCTTTTGCAGATTTTCAAGCTGTGTGACGGTAAAGATCTTGGCTCCAGCAGTAACACGGTAAGTAAAGGAAGAGATATTTGGGGGAGTGAGGTGTTTGCCTGTCTGTAGGGGGCAGTCATCGTCTAATTTGCATCCTCTGCCTTGTAGAAGAGGAAGCGGGAAGCGTCTGATCTGCAGCCAGCGAGAAGGCGAATCAAATCCGAGCCAGCGGCGCAGAGGTCGATACGGAACTTCTTCAAACCAAGCGCCAGAATGTGACGTCTAGAGAAACCCACATTGATCCACACGGCTTTATTCATGAAAGACAGAACTGAGAAGGGAATTGCACACCTAAGGCCAAAGTAGCCAAGTTGGAAAAAAATTCCATTCAGCTCTACTTCAAATCTGCTATTTTGGCCTCAGTGTTACAATTCCCTCTGTCATGAATACAAGCCCCGTATATATGTCTGGCTGTAGCCATCACCGCTGGGCTGTGCCAGTCACATATAGAGGAAACAGATATACATTACGCAAGCTCCAGTCTCTTCACAGAAGTGTATTTTATACGGTTTTTATAGGGTTTTTATGGGAAATGTATAATTTGCATTCAGGCCACAGGTGATGTCACAAGCAGGAGACTCCACAGACACATTTACCCCCTTTGTTGCGCATGGTGCTTGTGTCCCAAATGACGTAAGCACCAAAACGTCACGATTTGTTCCTGGCCACTGATCACAAGGTGATCGTTAGCCAGGAACACTATGGCAGAGACCCAATCAGGGTCTTAAGTATAAGCAGTATAAGCAGTGTTTAGGTGATACCAGCGCGCCAAAATGTGGAGTAACAGGACCTAATTTATGCTTTAATCTGCAGACGAGACAGTGGGTTTTTTCCCCAAAAATCTTTTTATTAAGTTGTATAGTTTTGTTACATCTTATAAAGATCAGTAATAAACGAATGGATCAGGTGGATTCGTAAAATTGTAAACAATATTGGGGGAAAGGATGTCATTGTTGAACAAATGAAGGCAGGTCCGAGCCAGTGCTTTAATTAGAAATATTTCTATTACATCAGATGCAGTAATGATGCTAATATTGGAAGTCATTTACCCTACACAGTTCTGACTTATTATCAAATTGTCTATATATTTTTTATACCTTCAGCCAATAAAGTCTGGATTTTCTAATAATCACTGTACATTTCATTTGTTAAGAAATATGACTATTTAACAGTCACCAGTAGTGTCAGTATTGGCCCTAGATTTGGCCAGGTACAAGAGCCAGACTCCGTGAGACCCCCAATAATAAAGCCACAAAGCAAATGTTTCCACCGTGAGGTCACGCGTGAGAAAGATCTCATGATCCAAACGTTGCCACAGATTAAACTCCTCACTTTTTCCTTGATGTGCGGAGTATTGTGTATGTGCCAAGTATTGAGTAATGTGTTATGTGCCGAGTATTGAGTACTGTGTATATGCCGAGTATTGTGTATGTGCCGAGTATTGTGTATGTGCCAAGTATTGAGTAATGTGTTATGTGCCGAGTATTGTGTATGTGACGAGTATTTAACATTCAGCTGAATGGGAGAATTTCAGCTCAGCTACTTTGGCCTTAAGTTATGTTTGAAATTCTCTTCTCAATTTCCTGCAATTTTCTCTACCGCGAATAAAGAAAGAAATTGATGGGAATGCTTGGCCAATTCGATAAGTTGTCACCTTTGGATACAGTTAATACAAACATTAGATGTGAATTCTTACAGTTGGTTACCTTACAGCAAAGCTCAGCCATGAGTTTGATGCCTACAGTGACCCGTCCCCCCCTCAGTTACATTCTTCTCCAAAATCCAGTATTCACAAAAACAATACCTTTCCCTTAAAAATAGAACCAACATGGAGTGTCTCACCCTTAATAAAGCAGTTCGGACTAGTAAATATCTCACGTCATCCTTTGGGATGATATTTGGAGGTTGGAATTAGTAGACAATCCAGTAAAGGAGAGAAATGACCCATTTAGTGCACTGCGGGGTCCATGAGGTTGTGTTTGGTGCTAGAATACAAATAATAACGATTTAAGGCCTTTTATGACTCCAGTCTTGGGGTTAATATAATTAAAGTGCAGCTGCATTTGAATGCAATATACTGGTGAGTCTGCTATTATTTATGGATAGATTAATGAATAAAATATTTTATTTAACACCTTTCATTCCGTTTTTTCAGATACTAACGAGCAACAAGTAAAACAGTTTCAGATGAACAGGTTGAGGTTCCCCAAGTAATCGAAATCTCCCAATCCTAGCACTATTGTAATATATTCACCCCCTGGCTGTGACTGGCCCAGGTCCCCAGACACTTGCAGGACCCTATACTAAGCAGTGTTTGGGGTCTGCTCCTTCTGGTTAGAGTCATCCATCAGCTCCTGCATGGACTGCCACAGGGCACGGATATTACCTTCCCCAAAACCTTGTGCTCCCCTGCGCTCAATCAGTTCCAGATAGACTGAATCCCTGCCGAAGAGTGGTTCAGCAAACACCTGCAAAAGAAAACCTGTGTGTCTCCCTGTATTACCGACATCCGTATCCAACAGGATCCCAAACCTCGAGAGGACCTCTGGCTCTAGACCTACGCTGTGGATTTCTGTCTGCTTGACGGGATTGGTGTAATACGTCAGGGGTTGGCTAGCAAAGGAAACCCCTTGCTTCTCCATGTCGCAGACAGCCTTGAAGATGTCGGTGGTGTAGAGGCCGATGTGCTGGATGCCGCCCTCTTTGTGATGCTGTAGGAACTGGTCTAGCTGGTTGCTCCCTTCCTGGGGCAAAGATTCTGCTAAAACCAGTTTGCCACCTTCACTAAGCTGCGGGGACTCAACCACCGTCAGACGAATGCCTATGTTTGGCCCACTGATCTCAAAGCCATGTTCGGGGTCCTCCCCTTGATGCAGAGGGAAGTGTTTGAAACCAAAGCAACGTTCATACCACTCTCTAACCTGCGAGGAAGTTCCCCGCGGACAGGCGTAAGTAACATGGTCAATGAAGGTCACGTTGTCGGAAGACACCTGGTCCTTCTCACTCTGCAGGGCCTGGAACCCAGGGAGGAAATGGGCACCATACCTCGTGCGGTCAATCAGGGTGTGACGAACATTTCCCACCACCGATTTCACCACACAGAACATGACTGAGCCATGGTCGTCGGAGAGCTCGGTCGGAGGCACGAGTAGCTGGCAGCCTTCACCAACAAGCCGCTGGGAAAATCCCACCACATTCTCCACCTCAAAGCTGACGTTACAGGCGGTATCTCGGAAAGGCCCCTGAACAGCTGAATCGTAGAGGAAGGACGAGCCTTGTGGGGTCTTCTCATTGATCACAAACACCACCCTCCCATTCCGCAGAGCCACTTGACGCGCAACCCCACCGTCTAGGCCTCTGGCCGCAAACGGGAAAAAACTGTATTTTGTCACTAGGTCTCTGATGACTTTCTGGGCATTGGATACCTGGAAGATGATGTGACTTAGTCGGACCAGTCGAGAAGCCATTATAGAGGTGTAAGCTCTGCTGCCTGCAGGGAGAATTCATCATGGTTATTACAAGAAACATTTGCTCGCGTCAATGTGCAGTAATTCCCAACACACACTGCTCTTATATACGAGATGAATGTATTATTAGATATGTGGGGTTAGGGATCTGCCCACCATTCCCTGCTTTCCTGATATATACACAAGTAAAGAAATGCAATCCGCCTACAGTAAAATGATATTACACTATCCAAAAGCTACGCTCATCCCAACTAAGGACTCAAGGAAAGAGAGAATGGCAGAGGACTGATAGAAATAGCTGAAAAATGATCTATTTCAGCAGAATGGGAGACTATTTTCCAACTCTGCCAAGTATGAAATCCCCTTGTCAATTGCTTGCAATTCCCTCCATTTTTATGAATAAAACCCTAAACACAATGAATAGTCAGAGAATCATGCAGTATCAGGGCTACAATAATATAATAATAATATACTGTGTCACCTGGATATTGTTATTACTGTGAGATCATCTATACATTGTATTAGCAAATCTGCAAACAAATGTCTCAATTAGGAGAAAATGTGTCTGTCCCCTGCTTATGACATCACCGGTGGCACTGTATGCAAATGAACTGCTTTTCAAAGGGAAATGTGTGATTTTAATACTGTGCCACAGGTGATGTCATAAGGAGGAGACAGACACGTTGAAAACACATTTTTCATGCTACAATATTCAGGTGATTCCTGTCCCGTTAAAGGTCTGTTCCTAAAACTGTGAGAAGGTAACTAACATCCATATATGTTATTTTAGTAGTGATTATCCATCTGGTCCGTGTGTATCACCAGGATTCACCATCTGTCCTAGAGCCTCAGTACTGAGCACAATCCAGGGGTTTGGGGTGGAGGTGACTGTGTGAAAGGTCTGTGCTTTGGGTAAACTCGTTAGACAGGATTCAGAACCAACCGCCTGATGTTATATAAGAGCTGACACAGCATTAAATGGCCACGTTACTGACTCTCCATTGATCTCGATAAAGAATACTTGCCATTCTCACACTCTGCTCATTTAGTCTTATTATCCAGCAAAGATACAGCTCAATGCAGCACAAATAGAAGAATGTTTCCAACTCGGCTAGTTTGGCCTTAATGTTTGAAATTCCAGTCTGAATTCGCTCTTTATTGATTAGACATTCCCTGGCTCCTCAGAATTACAAGCCTGGCTCCTCAGAAATACAAGCCTGGCTCCTCAGAAATACAAGCCTGGCTCCTCAGAAATACAAGCCTGGCTCCTCAGAAATACAAGCCTGGCTCCTCAGAGTTACAAGCCTGGCTCCTGGGGGGGGAAGGGGGGGAATCTTAACATTAGATCAGCGCAGGCTGCATACGGGTTACAGACAGCATGGGGTGATTTGTATGTCAATTTACACACACAGGCAATACACATATTATATCCCCCACTCTGTGTAAGGAGTGTGGAGCAGGCTCACCCCTGCAGTTGTGCTTTTGGTATGTTCCTTGTTGTGCACAGCATGTGGGGGATTGAGTGATGCAGAACAGCTGTGGCTTTCACTAGGATTCTTGTGATCTCTGATATTTCACTAGGATTCTTGTGATCTCTGATATTTCACTAGGATTCTTGTGATCTCTGATATTTCACTAGGATTCTTGTGATCTCTGATATTTCACTAGGATTCTTGTGATCTCTGATATTTCACTAGGATTCTTGTGATCTCTGATATTTCACTAGGATTCTTGTTATCCCTGATATTTCACTAGGATTCTTGTGATCCCTGATATTACACTAGGATTCTTGTGATCCCTGATATTTCACTAGGATTCTTGTGATCTCTGATATTTCACTAGGATTCTTGTGATCTCTGATATTTCACTAGGATTCTCGTATCTCTGATATTTCACTAGGATTCTTGTGATCCCTGATATTTCACAGCCGACAGTAACACACACAGCCGACAGTAACACACACAGCCGACAGTAACACACACAGCCGACAGTAACACACACAGCCGACAGTAACACACACAGCCGACAGTAACACACAGAGGGGACAGTAACACACAGAGGGGACAGTAACACACAGAGGGGACAGTAACACACAGAGGGGACAGTAACACACAGCGGACAGTTACACACAGAGGGAACAGTTACACACAGAGGGGACAGTTACACACAGAGGGGACAGTTACACACAGAGGGGACAGTAACACACAGAGCGGACAGTAACACACACACAGCGGACAGTAACACACACACAGCGGACAGTAACACTGCCAGGTCACAGCCCAGTATAACCTTTCCCACTGACTGGTCACAGCCCAGTATAACCTTTCCCACTGACTGGTCACAGCCCAGTATAACCTTTCCCACTGCCAGGTCACAGCCCAGTATAACCTTTCCCACTGCCAGGTCACAGCCCAGTATAACCTTTCCCACTGCCAGGTCACAGCCCAGTATAACCTTTCCCACTGCCAGGTCACAGCCCAGTATAACCTTTCCCACTGCCAGGTCACAGCCCAGTATAACCTTTCCCACTGCCAGGTCACAGCCCAGTATAACCTTTCCCACTGCCAGGTCACAGCCCAGTATAACCTTTCCCACTGACTGGTCACAGCCCAGTATAACCTTTCCCACTGACTGGTCACAGCCCAGTATAACCTTTCCCACTGCCAGGTCACAGCCCAGTATAACCTTTCCCACTGACTGGTCACAGCCCAGTATAACCTTTCCCACTGCCAGGTCACAGCCCAGTATAACCTTTCCCACTGACTGGTCACAGCCCAGTATAACCTTTCCCACTGACTGGTCACAGCCCAGTATAACCTTTCCCACTGACTGGTCACAGCCCAGTATAACCTTTCCCACTGCCAGGTCACAGCCCAGTATAACCTTTCCCACTGCCAGGTCACAGCCCAGTATAACCTTTCCCACTGCCAGGTCACAGCCCAGTGTAACCTTTCCCACTGACTGGTCACAGCCCAGTATAACCTTTCCCACTGCCAGGTCACAGCCCAGTATAACCTTTCCCACTGACTGGTCACAGCCCAGTATAACCTTTCCCACTGACTGGTCACAGCCCAGTATAACCTTTCCCACTGACTGGTCACAGCCCAGTATAACCTTTCCCACTGACTGGTCACAGCCCAGTATAACCTTTCCCACTGACTGGTCACAGCCCAGTATAACCTTTCCCACTGCCAGGTCACAGCCCAGTGTAACCCTTACCTTGCCAGGTCACAGCCCACGTGTTCCATTCATAGAATGCTGAGACAGGAAGTAACTTAGAGATACATCGAGCTGGAACAAACCACTTCGCAAGCCGGGGGGGGGAAGGGGAGGAATCTTAACATTAGATCAGCGCAGGCTGCATACGGGTTACAGACAGCATGGGGTGATTTGTATGTCAATTTACACACACAGGCAATACACATATTATATCCCCCACTCTGTGTAAGGAGTGTGGAGCAGGCTCACCCCTGCAGTTGTGCTTTTGGTATGTTCCTTGTTGTGCACAGCATGTGGGGGATTGAGTGATGCAGAACAGCTGTGGCTTTCACTAGGATTCTTGTGATCTCTGATATTTCACTAGGATTCTTGTGATCTCTGATATTTCACTAGGATTCTTGTGATCTCTGATATTTCACTAGGATTCTTGTGATCTCTGATATTTCACTAGGATTCTTGTGATCTCTGATATTTCACTAGGATTCTTGTTATCCCTGATATTTCACTAGGATTCTTGTGATCCCTGATATTTCACTAGGATTCTTGTGATCCCTGATATTTCACTAGGATTCTTGTGATCTCTGATATTTCACTAGGATTCTTGTGATCTCTGATATTTCGCTAGGATTCTTGTGATCTCTGATATTTCACTAGGATTCTTGTGATCTCTGATATTTCACTAGGATTCTTGTATCTCTGATATTTCACTAGGATTCTTGTGATCCCTGATATTTCACTAGGATTCTTGTGATCCCTGATATTTCACTAGGATTCTTGTGATCTCTGATATTTCACTAGGATTCTTGTGATCTCTGATATTTCACTAGGATTCTTGTGATCTCTGATATTTCACTAGGATTCTTGTGATCTCTGATATTTCACTAGGATTCTTGTGATCTCTGATATTTCACTAGGATTCTTGTGATCTCTGATATTTCACTAGGATTCTTGTGATCCCTGATATTTCACTAGGATTCTTGTGATCCCTGATATTTCACTAGGATTCTTGTGATCTCTGATATTTCACTAGGATTCTTGTATCCCTGATATTTCACTAGGTTTCTTGTGATCTCTGATATTTCACTAGGTTTCTAATAGTATAAGCAGTGTTTAGGTGATACAGTCACAGTATAAGCAGTGTTTAGGTGATACAGTCATGGTATAAGCAGTGTTTAGGTGATACAGTCACAGTATAAGCAGTGTTTAGGTGATACAGTCACAGTATAAGCAGTGTTTAGGTGATACAGTCACAGTATAAGCAGTGTTTAGGTGATACAGTATAAGCAGTGATTAGGTGATACAGTCACAGTTTAAGCAGTGTTTAGGTGATACAGTCACAGTATAAGCAGTGTTTGGGTGATACAGTCATGGTATAAGCAGTGTTTGGGTGACACAGTCACAGTATAAGCAGTGTTTAGGTGATACAGTCACAGTATAAGCAGTGTTTAGGTGATACAGTAACAGTATAAGCGGTGTTTAGGTGATACGGTCACAGTATAAGCAGTGTTTGGGTGACACAGTCACAGTATAAGCAGTGTTTAGGTGATACAGTCACAGTATAAGCAGTGTTTAGGTGATACAGTCACAGTATAAGCAGTGTTTGTGATACAGTCACAGTATAAGCAGTGTTTAGGTGACACAGTCACAGTATAAGCAGTGTTTAGGTGACACAGTCACAGTATAAGCAGTGTTTGGGTGACACAGTCACAGTATAAGCAGTGTTTGGGTGATACAGTCACAGTATAAGCAGTGTTTGGGTGATACAGTCACAGTATAAGCAGTGTTTAGGTGATACAGTCACAGTATAAGCAGTGTTTGGGTGATACAGTCACAGTATAAGCAGTGTTTAGGTGATACAGTCACAGTATAAGCAGCGTTTGGGTGACACAGTCACAGTATAAGCAGCGTTTGGGTGATACAGTCACAGTATAAGCAGTGTTTAGGTGATACAGTCACAGTATAAGCAGTGTGTAGGTGATACAGTCACAGTATAAGCAGTGTTTAGGTGACACAGTCACAGTATAAGCAGTGTTTAGGTGATACAGTTTAAGCAGTGTTTAGGTGATACAGTCACAGTATAAGCAGTGTTTAGGTGATACAGTATAAGCAGTGATTAGGTGATACAGTCACAGTTTAAGCAGTGTTTAGGTGATACAGTCACAGTATAAGCAGTGTTTGGGTGATACAGTCATGGTATAAGCAGTGTTTGGGTGACACAGTCACAGTATAAGCAGTGTTTAGGTGATACAGTCACAGTATAAGCAGTGTTTAGGTGATACAGTAACAGTATAAGCGGTGTTTAGGTGATACGGTCACAGTATAAGCAGTGTTTGGGTGACACAGTCACAGTATAAGCAGTGTTTAGGTGATACAGTCACAGTATAAGCAGTGTTTAGGTGATACAGTCACAGTATAAGCAGTGTTTAGGTGACACAGTCACAGTATAAGCAGTGTTTAGGTGACACAGTCACAGTATAAGCAGTGTTTGGGTGACACAGTCACAGTATAAGCAGTGTTTGGGTGATACAGTCACAGTATAAGCAGTGTTTGGGTGATACAGTCACAGTATAAGCAGTGTTTAGGTGATACAGTCACAGTATAAGCAGTGTTTGGGTGATACAGTCACAGTATAAGCAGTGTTTAGGTGATACAGTCACAGTATAAGCAGCGTTTGGGTGACACAGTCACAGTATAAGCAGCGTTTGGGTGATACAGTCACAGTATAAGCAGTGTTTAGGTGATACAGTCACAGTATAAGCAGTGTGTAGGTGATACAGTCACAGTATAAGCAGTGTTTAGGTGACACAGTCACAGTATAAGCAGTGTTTAGGTGATACAGTTTAAGCAGTGTTTAGGTGATACAGTCACAGTATAAGCAGTGTTTAGGTGACAGAGGCCCTTTAACCCCGGAGCCTCTGCTCATATCCCTCCTCTCTGTACAGGGTAATTGGTTAATTTGAAGAGACCCAGTCTGGATTCGACCCCTGTCCCTGCCTTGAGTGAAAGCCATTCACCCCAGAGCTGGGTATTTGTCCAGTGTCCTTGTTTTGACTTTGACCTGATAAGGGGGTCCTTATCGCTCTCCCACCTCCAGGGAGGAGTCTCTGTGCCTGTAATGAGTTTGGATGGGAACAGATCAGTGATCTGGAAATCCTGCCTCATCAAGACCTCTCCAGACTCCTAGATCCAGTGATTATCAGGTGGGTTCAGCTGGTATTAATATTGAGTCAGTTCTGCTGGAGTCTGCCATGCTGATTTCGTCTCTAGGAGCAGGGTGGGTTATATGGAGTGGACCATATCCAGCTAGTAGTTTAGCTTATCTGATTAGGATGACTTTTGATACATACACACACGTTAAATCTGGTTGATAATCCTTTCTCTATTAATTGTTTAGTAAGTGTGAGTTAGTGTGAGAGACAGTTGGTGCTGTGTATGTATATAGTTAAAGATGCTCCACCCCCAGTATTGAAGATGGTGAGTGTACAGTTGTACACATATGATTGATGTGCATGGGACAGTGTGTCTTTGCTGTTAGATCTGTAATATACATCTTGTTTCCTGGTCTTTGGAGTATTTTAACTGATGGTCAGGTGTGTGGGATGTGCACATACATGTATCATGTGCTCCTAGGATCACAAGTGTTTCTTAAACAACTTCTCAGCAAAGTTTGGTGCCTCTAATGGCCAGAGTGGGTGGAATTCCTAATTGGGAAACAAAGGGAATTTCAAACGTGAGCCAAAGCAGCTGAGTTGGAAAACATGTTCCCATTGAGCTACTTCAAACTCTGCTACTTATTGGTCTTAAGTTTGAAATTCTCATCTGAATTCCCCCTTCCATGAAGAAAGCCCGAGGCGTCGATCATTTTGTATTCTCACCGGACATTAAGAGGGAATTGATATGGGAATTGCAAACTTCAGGCCAAAGTTGAAGAGTTTCAAGTATAGCGGCATTGGAGAATATTTTCCAACTTTGGTCTGAAGTTTGTGATTGAGCGGCATGTTACCCTGCCAGTGGTGATGGCGCCTGTCTGGAGCATTACTGGAGGTTTGGGATTATCATGCTTTCTCCCTCCAGATGATACATCACGTGATGATGGGGCCTCGAGTTCATGTTCTGTTCGCCCTGTTTGCATTACTGGTTTCCCCGGCACATTCATCGCAGAATGAAACCTCCATCTGTAAGCTGTCCCCGGCATGGAGTATTGGAGACGAGGCTCCCATGAATGGCACCCTGGGCCAGGTGACGGTGGTGGCACTTCTTCAAGCAAGCTGTGGCTTCTGTCTGGTCCAGGCCGCCAAGTAAGTGAGCTCCTATCATCATGGTCCAAGTAGATTTGGGAAATATTAGGTGCAAACCCTTCAAGGATAAAAATACAATAAAATATGGACATAAAAAGCACAGTTTATCTATATTTATTTGATTAAAAGTACACAGTGTGACGTACATTCTGAAAGCCTATATATACATGGTACCAACTTCTAAAACCAGAATGGTGCCAGGAGTAGGCGGTACACGGATGAAAAACAGAGCAATCTCATTACGTGTGTCGTGGTAACCGAGCACACGCTTTAATTAGTGCGCTGATTTCTGGTGCAATCCCTCACCCTGATTTAAATAATAGTTAATGTAATACAGCATCTATTCATTGACCAACCTTCAAATATCCATGTGATCAGGTCAATCCTACCCTCAAAGTATTCAGAGAATACCCTGTATCTGATTACCTGTGCCTTTTAACTATTTTCAGTAAACTGATGGTTTATATCAAGATAATGGATCCCTGGGATCTGTGATCTGGACCTGGCTTTGTTTCCTGTATTGCGCAGGATCTGTATTGATGCAATTCCTGAAGGACTCTGAGCTCTGTACATGGGTCAGGAGGGTGGGTTCTAGTTCTGTTTGTGGTCTTTGTGCTGGTTTATTAACTGATTATTTCACTTGGTTTAAAGTCCTATATATGTGTTTTGAATATTCCTATTGTGACCATTCGATGTTCATGGACTCTGGACTTGAAATTAGAGAAATCTCAATGTATACTTGCTAGTAAAATACTTTATAAATACATGGCTTGACCTGCCCTTTGTAGAAGTCATTGGCCCCTTTGTTTACAAGGTTCTCCTGTCTGCTCGGCTTCCAGCATGGGGCCTCTACGTGACCAGTTGTTGGCTCGTGGGCTGTCCAACATCAGCTACATGATTGTGAATGACCAGAGCTACCACTCCAAGCTGATGTTACCGGTGCTGCTGCGAAAGGCCCCACTAGGCATCCCTGTCTTCGAGCAAGACCCCAGCCAGGCTGACGTGTGGGATCTGCTGAATGGAGACAAGGATGACTTCCTCATCTATGACCGGTGGGTGGCAGTGGTTGCAATTCTGGACCATCCCAATATTTGAGTGGGCTGTCCCACCAATCTATTTGGTCCCACTTTTTTGGTACAGAGGCAGAGTTCAGTGGGATTCAGGAGCAGAATTCCACAGGATGTGAGAACCGGGACCTGAACTGCTAATCTGTGTAAAACCGTCTTGGGGTTGGATTTCGGCCATGTAATTAAGCTATTCAGGGATTGCATTGGTTGGTCTCTCATTAAAGGATCTTCAGGATTTTATCCCCACTCCAAACCACATTTTATTTATTTTCCCTCCCTGTTTTATTCGTTGTCCCTTAACAGCCGACCCTCTCCATAACACTGTCTGAATTGCTACCATTTTATTGATATTAATCTGACATTAACTCCTCCTACTTCTCATTCCACGCATACAGCTGTATGATCGGCTCCCTGAATAGATCTGACATTAACTCCTCCTACTTCTCATTCCACGCATACAGCTGTATGATCGGCTACCTGAATAGATCTGACATTAACTCCTCCTACTTCTCATTCCACGCATACAGCTGTATGATCGGCTACATGAATAGATCTGACATTAAATCCTCCTACTTCTCATTCCACGCATACAGCTGTACGATCAGCTACCTGAATAGATCTGACATTAACTCCTCCTACTTCTCATTCCATGCATACAGCTGTATGATCGGCTACCTGAATAGATCTGACATTAACTCCTCCTACTTCTCATTCCACGCATACAGCTGTATGATCGGCTACATGAATAGATCTGACATTAAATCCTCCTACTTCTCATTCCATGCATACAGCTGTATGAGAAAGGTATTATTGGTCTGCTCTGTACAGACTCCTGTATAATATGTATGCACACACTGCAAGTATAGTTATCATTCACCCGGTATTATTATATGTCTGCTCTGTACAGACTCCTGTGTAATATATGTATGCACACATTGCAAGTATAGTTATCATTCACCTAGTATTATTATATGTCTGCTCTGTACAGACTCCTGTGTAATATATGTATGCACACACTACAAGTATAGTTATCATTCACCTGGTATTATTATATATCTGCTCTGTACAGACTCCTGTGTAATATATGTATGCACACACATTGCAAGTATAGTTATCATACACCTGGTATTATTATATGTCTGCTCTGTACAGACTCCTGTGTAATATATGTATGCACACATTGCAAGTATAGTTATCATTCACCTGGTATTATGATGTCTGCTCTGTACAGACTCCTGTGTAATATATGTAGCACACACTACAAGTATAGTTATCATTCACCTGGTATTATTATATGTCTGCTCTGTACAGACTCCTGTGTAATATATGTATGCACACACTGCAAGTATAGATATCATTCACCTGGTATTATTATATGTCTGCTCTGTACAGACTCCTGTGTAATATATGTATGCACACACTGCAAGTATAGTTATCATTCACCTGGTATTATTATATGTCTGCTCTGTACAGACTCCTGTGTAATATTTGTATGCACACATTGCAAGTATAGTTATCATTCACCTAGTATTATTATATGTCTGCTCTGTACAGACTCCTGTGTAATATATGTATGCACACACTGCAAGTATAGTTATCATTCACCTGGTATTATTATGTCTGCTCTGTACAGGCTCCTGTGTAATATATGTATGCACACATTGCAAGGATAGTTATCATTCACCTGGTATTATTATATGTGTGCTCTGTACAGACTCCTGTGTAATATATGTATGCACACACTGCAAGTATAGTTATCATTCACCTGGTATTATTATGTCTGCTCTGTACAGGCTCCTGTGTAATATATGTATGCACACATTGCAAGGATAGTTATCATTCACCTGGTATTATTATATGTCTGCTCTGTACAGACTCCTGTGTAATATATGTATGCACACACTGCAAGTATAGTTATCATTCACCTGGTATTATTATATGTCTGCTCTGTACAGACTCCTGTGTAATATATGTATGCACACACTGCAAGTATAGTTATCATCCACCTGGTATTATTATATGTGTGCTCTGTACAGACTCCTGTGTAATATATGTATGCACACACTGCAAGTATAGTTATCATTCACCTGGTATTATTATATGTCTGCTCTGTACAGACTCCTGTGTAATATATGTAGCACACACTACAAGTATAGTTATCATTCACCTGGTATTATTATATGTCTGCTCTGTACAGACTCCTGTGTAATATATGTAGCACACACTACAAGTATAGTTATTATTTGGGACAATATAAAATGCTGCCTCCAGCCAGGTACTGAGACCTGTGGATCACTAGAAGCTGCAAACTGGATATTTGTGACTAAACCTTCATAATTCATACTTTATTGAATACAGATTTTTTTTTTTATAACTTAATATGAATAAAGGTAGTTTAAAGCCTGTGTCGGGAGGAATCCTGCAGCACTGCTTATTAAATTTGGGATTCCTATTTGTCTCCCCTCAGCTGCGGCCGCCTCACTTTCCACATTCGCCTCCCATACAGTTACCTCCATTTTCCTTACGTTGAGTCTGCCATACGCTACACTTACTATCAGGATTATTGCGGAAACTGCAGCTTCTACTCCAACATCACTCGGCTGAGCAAGGTAAGAGACCGTTGTATTATTTATTTGGGTTGAGGCTGCATTGGATGAGGGGAGAGTCTTCTAGAGGCAAATAATCCTCTGGAGAATCTTCCCAATGCTGTGTCCTCGGATTTGTTCTAATGTCTTCCAGATCTCGAACGTGTAAAGGAATGACGCATTTCCCAAAACAGGTTAGATCTTAAAGCTCACGTCCCTTTCTCCAAATTACAGTAAAATCAGCAAGACTGGTGACATAGTCCTGGTACATGCCACATGCTCGGCCATCGCTGCATCAAAGTACTGCAATATTGGTGGATCCTAACACTAAATATTAGTAACCATTAAATCTCTTTAAATGAATTACAATGGGCCTCTCTCTCTCTCTCTCTCTCTCTCTCTCTGCACACAAACGGGTGTTATTGGAGTACTTTGACGCAGTGGTGGGCTAAGCGTTACCTGACATGTAATGTGACCAAATCTCCATTTGATTTTTCCTTAGTTTGCATTTAAGGGTTAACCTGTTTTTGAGGCTGTGCTGATCCCTTTTATTTTAAATGTAATCTTATTTCAGCTGCACCACTTAATATTACTATGTATGCTAGTTTAAGGGTTTATTTGTGCTTCCCTTTCTATATATCTTTATTTATATTATATATATTTATTTATTGCTTGGAACCTACTAGGATTCTAGAGAAGTGTTTCTTAACCAGGGTTCTGCTGAGTCTGGTAGGGGTCCCCCAGGTAAGGTCAGGGTCCCCCAGGTAAGGTCAGGGTCCCTCGCGGGCAGCCGGTGGATGTCATATGTGCCATGCACAGACATGCTTCGATGCTGCGGACACTTCCGCCAGGGCTTCTACGACTGAAGTACAAAAGAGGGTTTGCCATCAGAAAAATGTATGTTTTCCTAATGATCTTTTTAATAAGCTTAACATGATATATCATTGTGTCCTTAAGTTCAACAGTAAAAAGGTTGAGAAACACTGGTTTAGGGCCACGATGGAAGTTCCTGCTGAGATGACTGACATACAGACATTTTATTATTTATTTTCCCCAATAGAATGAATCTATTGCAAACCGCACCGAGCCTACTACCCCTTCAGCCTCGGCGGAGCGCAAGTTAAACCTACAGCAGCCTCCCAATCTGCAACAAACCAATGACCATAAACATGGCGGCCATCTAACGGGACAAGGCCGTGCGACCAACCATGCAGACCGAAGCCAGGTGGATAAGAATGGGGGAGATCAGGAGAAAAGGCCTCACTCTACACACAGAGTAAAGCCGGGAGCAAACCGAAAATGAAAATAACTAGCTGGATTCCCTGCCCAGCCGCGGGTTATAACAGGACTGGCAGCCGCGAGGGACGAAACCAGACCGCGTGATTACATTGGGTTATAATGCTTTTATTTCTAGGAATAACTCATAGGTTTTTATAATTTGTCTGACGACGAACGTCAAACTCTATTGTTACATTTTAAAATAAAGACCAGTCTGTGGAAGAGACTGTGTGACCAGCATTCATGTCGAATTAAACTGTACTAACATGAGCGAGGTGTAGGGAGGCGCTAACTGACACCTAGAGCATTATTTATAAAAGAGTGAATTGCATGGAAGTGACAAGGGAATTGCAAACTTAAGGTGGAAGTAGTGAGTTTGAAAAATTCTCCCATTCAAGGGTCAGACATCACAGATCAGATCTTTCTACATCTGACCCAAGATTCTAAACAACATGTCCGCCCCCTGATAGAGCTATACAGAGCAAAGATTCTAAACAACATGTCCGCCCCCTGATAGAGCTATACAGAGCAAAGATTCTAAACAACATGTCCGCCCCCTGATAGAGCTATACAGAGCAAAGATTCTAAACAACATGTCCACCCCCTGATAGAGCTATACAGAGCAAAGATTCTAAACAACATGTCCACCCCCTGATAGAGCTATACAGAGCAAAGATTCTAAACAACATGTCCGCCCCCTGATAGAGCTATACAGAGCAAGGATTCTTACCAACATGTCCGCCCCTGATTGAGCTATACAGAGCAAAGATTCTATACAACATATCCTCCCCCTGATAGAGCTATACAGAGCAAAGATTATAATCAACATGTCCTCCCCCTGATAGAGCTATACAGAGCAAAGATTCTAAACAACATATCCTCCCCCTGATAGAGCTATACAGAGCAAAGATTCTAAACAACATATCCTCCCCCTGATAGAGCTATACAGAGCAAAGATTCTAAACAACATATCCTCCCCCTGATAGAGCTATACAGAGCAAAGATTCTAAACAACATATAATCCCCCTGATAGAGCTATACAGAGCAAAGATTCTAAACAACATATCCTCCCCCTGATAGAGCTATACAGAGCAAAGATTCTAAACAACATGTCCGCCCCCTGATAGAGCTATACAGAGCAAAGATTCTAAACAACATATCCTCCCCCTGATAGAGCTATACAGAGCAAAGATTCTAAACAACATGTCCACCCCCTGATAGAGCTATACAGAGCAAAGATTCTAAACAACATGTCCGCCCCCTGATAGAGCTATACAGAGCAAGGATTCTTACCAACATGTCCGCCCCTGATTGAGCTATACAGAGCAAAGATTCTATACAACATATCCTCCCCCTGATAGAGCTATACAGAGCAAAGATTCTAAACAACATGTCCTCCCTCTGATAGAGCTATACAGAGCAAAGATTCTAAACAACATGTCCACCCCTGATAGAGCTATACAGAGCAAAGATTCTAAACAACATGTCCTCCCCCTGATAGAGCTATACAGAGCAAAGACGGCACACAAGGGTACTTCATTAATATCGTTCCATTAAAACATTTCTGTTTAAAATGTCTACGCTTGATATAATATTTCAATTAACAAGAACTTTACTTTTTGGCGTCCATTGTTTCTTAAATAGCAAATATAAAAATTCTAATAAAACAAGTTTTGTCCCTTATACGTAAAAAAAATGACATTGCAGAGTTTCCGGTGTAAAACCCGCAGTCACCAAAGGGTGGCGCTGTCTGCGATCTATGTACTGTAACACATGTTTATTGGAGCAATTAATGATACATTTGCTTCTCTCCCTCCATGTCTCGGAGCTGATCAGGTGCAGCTGTCGCATGGGTCGTTCCCTTGGCTTCTGTAGTTTTAAGTTGCAAAAGTAATAAAATAGAAATTAAAAGCATCTATCAGTGAGGGAGGATCATAGGGCAGGGGAAATAGGGGATTTACTAGCAGAAGAAAACATCTGGGCAAAAACAAGAATAAACATGCTTTAAAACATCCCAAATGAAAGGGTTCGATCTAGACCTATATCAGTAACACAATATTACAAGCAATTTATAACCTCAAGCCTTCACTTCCAGGGCAGGAACATGGAAAAGCTAGAAACAAATTGTTTTAATTCTGAGAAATTACAAAACATTTGATTATTGGCAATGTTATAGGTGTTGTCAGTTTAAATGAGCGGATTTTAGTTTGCTTCTCCCTCCTCAAGCCTCGCTCCTAAGGCAGAAATTCTTTACATTCTGCAGTAATCGTGACATTTCTGATTTGAGTCCAGTCTTTTCAATCCGCAGGTTACTCTTCCGCCATGTTGGGCGTGACTTGATACACGCACCACGGGGGGGGGGACACAGAAGCATTATCATTAAATGGACACTATCATCTAACGCAAAAAGAGATGCAGGCTAACCCTAATGCTTTTCCACAGTTTGTGTTATTTTTCCCACCCCGGCTGTGATCATACTACTGGATTAAATACTATTTTTTCACTTACCTGCTTCCGTGAGTGCCGTTCTCTTCTGCATTGTTTCGTCTACAGTAAATGATTGAAATTGTGATCTATACATTGTGTTGGCAGAACTGCAGCAAATGTCTAAATTAGGAGAAAAATGGATCTCCTGTTTGACATCACCTGTGTCCTAATATGCAAATCACACATGTCCCATACAAAACCAGTTCATTTGCATATCAGGCCACATGTGATGTCATAATCAGGAGATCCATTTACAATACATTTTCTCCTAATTTAGGCACTTGGTTGCAATTTTGCTAACACAATGTATAGATCATTTTTTGCCTCTATGTCCACTTTATACATGGATCCCTTGGAGCAAATGTCACTGTACAGGCTGTTTTTTTAACACAGTCTGGGACAGAGGCGAAGAGACAAATTACCACTATGACAAAGTGAGAGGAGCTGACTTTGGTCTTTTGGATCTTTCTGAAATCTCACCTCTTAGAAGAAACTTAGAATTCAATTAACTAGAGCCCATGTGCCAACTACAGACCATGTGCCACCTAGAACCCATGTGCCAACTACAGACCATGTGCCAGCTAGAACCCATGTGCCAACTACAGACCATGTGCCACCTAGAACCCGTGTGCCACCTAGAGCCCATGTGCCAACTACAGACCATGTGCCAGCTAGAACCCATGTGCCAACTACAGACCATGTGCCAGCTAGAGCCCATGTGCCAACTACAGACCATGTGCCACCTAGAGCCCATGTGCCAACTACAGACCATGTGCCAGCTAGAACCCATGTGCCAACTACAGACCATGTGCCAGCTAGAGCCCATGTGCCAACTACAGACCATGTGCCACCTAGAACCCGTGTGCCAGCTAGAGCCCATGTGCCACTTAGAGCCCATGTGCCAACTACAGACCATGTGCCACCTAGAGCCCATGTGCCAACTACAGACCATGTGCCAGCTAGAGCCCATGTGCCACTTAGAGCCCATGTGCCAACTACAGACCATGTGCCAGCTAGAACCCATGTGCCAACTACAGACCATGTGCCAACTACAGACCATGTGCCACCTAGAACCCGTGTGCCAGCTAGAGCCCATGTGCCAACTACAGACCATGTGCCAGCTAGAGGCCATGTGCCAACTACAGACCATGTGCCAGCTAGAGCCCATGTGCCAACTACAGACCATGTGCCAGCTAGAACCCATGTGCCAACTACAGACCATGTGCCACCTAGAACCCGTGTGCCAGCTAGAGCCCATGTGCCACCTAGAGCCCATGTGCCACCTAGAACCCGTGTGCCAGCTAGAGCCCATGTGCCACCTAGAGCCCATGTGCCACTTAGAGCCCAAGCCAGCTAGAACCTATGTAACTATCTGTGGCCCTCCAGCTGCTGTTGAACTACTATTCCACACAGGGCCGCCATCAGGGGGTGATGGGTGATACACCCGTCACGGGCCCCAGCCCTTTAAAAAAAAAAACACACCTCTATGTTGAGGGATCAGGGAGAGAGCTCCCTGTCCCTGGCGAGCTTCTACCCGTTTGTGACTGTCTCCATGTGAGATACACGGGCAGTGACGGGCCGAGGGTGTTCTGCCTATGCAGACTCTGCCGGGAATGTCCTCCTCTCTGCAAATTAGATTAACTAAGCATGGAGGAGGACCAGTAGTATAACTTTTACATTAAAGTGTGTGTAAGTGTGTAGGTGTGTGTGTCAATGTGTGTTACTGTCTCTAAGTATGTAACGGTGTATATTTCTGTGTGTATTTATTCTCTAGTGTAGGAGAGTACCGGAACCTTTTATTCCTTAGTATAGGAGAGTACCGGAACCTTTTATTCTCTAGTATAGGAGAGTAACAGAACCTTTTATTCTCTAGTATAGGGGAGTACTGGAACCTTTTATTCCCTAGTATAGGAGGGTACCGGAACCTTTTATTCTCTAGTATAGGGGAGTACTGGAACCTTTTATTCCCTAGTATAGGAGGGTACCGGAACCTTTTATTCCTTAGTATAGGAGAGTACCGGAACCTTTTATTCTCTAGTATAGGAGAGTACCGGAACCTTTTATTCTCTAGTATAGGAGAGTACCGGAACCTTTTATTCCTTGGTATAGGAGAGTACAGGAACCCTTTATTCTCTAGTATAGGAGAGTACCGGAACCTTTTATTCCCTAGTATAGGAGAGTAGCGGAACCTTTTATTCCCTAGTATAGGAGAGTACCGGAACCTTTTATTCTCCAGTATAGGAGAGTACCGGAACCTTTTATTCTCTAGTATAGGAGAGTACCGGAACCTTTTATTCTCTAGTATAGGAGAGTACCGGTACCTTTTATTCCCCAGTATAGGAGAGTACCGGAACCTTTTATTCCTTAGTATAGGAGAGTACCGGAACCTTTTATTCCCTAGTATAGGAGAGTACCGGAACCTTTTATTCTCTAGTATAGGAGAGTACCGGAACCTTTTATTCTCTTGTATAGGAGAGTACCGGAACCTTTTATTCCCTAGTATAGGAGCGTACTGGTACCTTTTATTTCCTAGTATAGGAGAGTACCGGAACCTTTTATTCTCTAGTACAGGAGAGTACCGGAACCTTTTATTCCCTAGTATAGGAGAGTACCGGAACCTTTTATTCCCTAGTATAGGAGAGTACCGGTACCTTTTATTCCCTAGTATAGGAGCGTACTGGTACCTTTTATTCCCTAGTATAGGAGAGTACCGGAACCTTTTATTCTCTAGTATAGGAGAGTACCGGAACCTTTTATTCCCTAGTATAGGAGAGTACCGGAACCTTTTATTCTCTAGTATAGGAGAGTACCGGAACCTTTTATTACCTAGTATAGGAGAGTACCTGAACCTTTTATTCCCTAGTATAGGAGAGTAGCGGAACCTTTTATTACCTAGTATAGGAGAGTACCGGAACCTTTTATTCCCTAGTATAGGAGAGTACCGGAACCTTTTATTTCCTAGTATAGGAGAGTACCGGTACCTTTTATTCCCTAGTATAGGAGCGTACTGGTACCTTTTATTTCCTAGTATAGGAGAGTACCGGTACCTTTTATTCCCTAGTATAGGAGCGTACTGGTACCTTTTATTCCCTAGTATAGGAGAGTACCGGAACCTTTTATTCCCTAGTATAGGAGAGTACCGGAACCTTTTATTCCCTAGTATAGGAGAGTACCGGAACCTTTTATTCCCTAGTATAGGAGAGTACTGGAACCTTTTATTCCCTAGTATAGGAGAGTACCGGAACCTTTTATTCTCTAGTATAGGAGAGTACCGGAACCTTTTATTCCCTAGTATAGGAGAGTGCAGGAACCGTTTATTCTCTAGTATAGGAGAGTACCGGAACCTTTTATTCCCTAGTATAGGAGAGTACCGGAACCTTTTATTCCCTAGTATAGGAGAGTACCGGAACCTTTTATTCCCTAGTATAGGAGAGTAGCGGAACCTTTTATTACCTAGTATAGGAGAGTACCGGAACCTTTTATTCCCTAGTATAGGAGAGTACCGGAACCTTTTATTCTCTAGTATAGGAGAGTACCGGAATCTTTTATTCCCTAGTATAGTAGAGTACCGGAACCTTTTATTCCCTAGTATAGGAGAGTACCGGAACCTTTTATTCCCTAGTATAGGAGAGTACCGGAACCTTTTATTCCCTAGTATAGGAGAGTACCGGAACTTTTATTCCCTAGTATAGGAGCGTACTGGTACCTTTTATTCCCTAGTATAGGAGAGTACCGGAACCTTTTATTCCCTAGTATAGGAGAGTACCGGAACCTTTTATTCCCTAGTATAGGAGAGTACCGGAACCTTTTATTCCCTAGTATAGGAGAGTAGCGGAACCTTTTATTACCTAGTATAGGAGAGTACCTGAACTTTTTATTCCCTAGTATAGGAGAGTACCGGAACCTTTTATTCCCTAGTATAGGAGAGTACCGGAACCTTTTATTCCCTAGTATAGGAGAGTACCGGAACCTTTTATTCCCTAGTATAGGAGCGTAACGGTACCTTTTATTCACTAGTATAGGAGAGTACCGGAACCTTTTATTCCCTAGTATAGGAGAGTACCGGAACCTTTTATTCCCTAGTATAGGAGAGTACCGGAACCTTTTATTCCCTAGTATAGGAGAGTAGCGGAACCTTTTATTACCTAGTATAGGAGAGTACCTGAACCTTTTATTCCCTAGTATAGGAGAGTACCGGAACCTTTTATTCCCTAGTATAGGAGAGTACCGGAACCTTTTATTTCCTAGTATAGGAGAGTACCGGAACCTTTTATTCCCTAGTATAGGAGCGTACTGGTACCTTTTATTCCCTAGTATAGGAGAGTACCGGAACCTTTTATTCCCTAGTATAGGAGAGTACCGGAACCTTTTATTCTCTAGTATAGGAGAGTACCGGAACCTTTTATTCCCTAGTATAGGAGAGTACTGGAACCTTTTATTCCCTAGTATAGGAGAGTACCGGAACCTTTTATTCCCTAGTATAGGAGCGTACTGGTACCTTTTATTCCCTAGTATAGGAGAGTACCGGAACCTTTTATTCCCTAGTATAGGAAAGTACAGGAACCGTTTATTCTCTAGTATAGGAGAGTACCGGAACCTTTTATTCCCTAGTATAGGAGAGTACCGGAACCTTTTATTCCCTAGTATAGGAGAGTACCGGAACCTTTTATTCCCTAGTATAGGAGAGTAGCGGAACCTTTTATTACCTAGTATAGGAGAGTACCTGAACCTTTTATTCCCTAGTATAGGAGAGTACCGGAACCTTTTATTCCCTAGTATAGGAGAGTACCGGAACCTTTTATTTCCTAGTATAGGAGAGTACCGGAACCTTTTATTCCCTAGTATAGGAGCGTACCGGTACCTTTTATTCCCTAGTATAGGAGAGTACCTGAACCTTTTATTCCCTAGTATAGGAGAGTAACGGAACCTTTTATTCCCTAGTATAGGAGAGTACCGGAACCTTTTATTCCTTAGTATAGGAGAGTACCGGAACCTTTTATTCCCTAGTATAGGAGAGTACCGGAACCTTTTATTCCCTAGTATAGGAGAGTACCGGAACCTTTTATTCCCTAGTATAGGAGCGTACCGGAACCTTTTATTCCCTAGTATAGGAGAGTACCGGAACCTTTTATTCCCTAGTATAGGAGAGTACCGGAACCTTTTATTCCCTAGTATAGGAGCGTACCGGAACCTTTTATTCCCTAGTATAGGAGAGTACTGGAACCTTTTATTCCCTAGTATAGGAGAGTACTGGAACCTTTTATTCCCTAGTATAGGAGAGTACCGGAACCTTTTATTCCCTAGTATAGGAGAGTACCGGAACCTTTTATTCCCTAGTATAGGAGCGTACCGGAACCTTTTATTTCCTAGTATAGGAGAGTACCGGAACCTTTTATTCCCTAGTATAGGAGCGTACTGGTACCTTTTATTCTCTAGTATAGGAGAGTACCGGAACCTTTTATTCCCTAGTATAGGAGAGTACTGGAACCTTTTATTCCCTAGTATAGGAGAGTACCGGAACCTTTTATTCCCTAGTATAGGAGCGTACTGGTACCTTTTATTCCCTAGTATAGGAGCGTACTGGTACCTTTTATTCCCTAGTATAGGAAAGTACAGGAACCGTTTATTCTCTAGTATAGGAGAGTACCGGAACCTTTTATTCCCTAGTATAGGAGAGTACCGGAACCTTTTATTCCCTAGTATAGGAGAGTACCGGAACCTTTTATTCCCTAGTATAGGAGAGTAGCGGAACCTTTTATTACCTAGTATAGGAGAGTACCTGAACCTTTTATTCCCTAGTATAGGAGAGTACCGGAACCTTTTATTCCCTAGTATAGGAGAGTACCGGAACCTTTTATTTCCTAGTATAGGAGAGTACCGGAACCTTTTATTCCCTAGTATAGGAGCGTACCGGTACCTTTTATTCCCTAGTATAGGAGAGTACCTGAACCTTTTATTCCCTAGTATAGGAGAGTAACGGAACCTTTTATTCCCTAGTATAGGAGAGTACCGGAACCTTTTATTCCTTAGTATAGGAGAGTACCGGAACCTTTTATTCCCTAGTATAGGAGAGTACCGGAACCTTTTATTCCCTAGTATAGGAGAGTACCGGAACCTTTTATTCCCTAGTATAGGAGCGTACCGGAACCTTTTATTCCCTAGTATAGGAGAGTACCGGAACCTTTTATTCCCTAGTATAGGAGCGTACCGGAACCTTTTATTCCCTAGTATAGGAGAGTACCGGAACCTTTTATTCCCTAGTATAGGAGAGTACCGGAACCTTTTATTCCCTAGTATAGGAGCGTACCGGAACCTTTTATTCCCTAGTATAGGAGAGTACCGGAACCTTTTATTCCCTAGTATAGGAGCGTACCGGAACCTTTTATTCCCTAGTATAGGAGAGTACCGGAACCTTTTATTCCCTAGTATAGGAGAGTACCGGAACCTTTTATTCCCTAGTATAGGAGAGTACCGGAACCTTTTATTCCCTAGTATAGGAGAGTACCGGAACCTTTTATTCTCTAGTATAGGAAAGTACAGGAACCTTTTATTCTCTAGTATAGGAGAGTACTGGAACCTTTTATTCCCTAGTATAGGAGAGTAACGGAACCTTTTATTCCCTAGTATAGGAGAGTACCGGAACCTTTTATTCCTTAGTATAGGAGAGTACCGGAACCTTTTATTCCCTAGTATAGGAGAGTACCGGAACCTTTTATTCCCGAGTATAGGAGAGTACCGGAACCTTTTATTCCCTAGTATAGGAGAGTACCGGAACCTTTTATTCCCTAGTATAGGAGCGTACCGGAACCTTTTATTCCCTAGTATAGGAGAGTACCGGAACCTTTTATTCCCTAGTATAGGAGAGTACCGGAACCTTTTATTCCCTAGTATAGGAGAATACCGGAACCTTTTATTCCCTAGTATAGGAGAGTACCGGAACCTTTTATTCCCTAGTATAGGAGAGTACCGGAACCTTTTATTCCCTAGTATAGGAGAGTACCGGAACCATTTATTCTCTAGTATAGGAAAGTACAGGAACCTTTTATTCTCTAGTATAGGAGAGTACTGGAACCTTTTATTCTCTAGTATAGGAAAGTACAGGAACCTTTTATTCCCTGGTATAGGAGAGTACCGGAACCTTTTATTCCCTAGTATAGGAGAGTACCGGAACCTTTTATTCCTTAGTATAGGAGAGTACCGGAACCTTTTATTCTCTAGTATAGGAGAGTACCGGAACCTTTTATTACCTAGTATAGGAGAGTACCTGAACCTTTTATTCCCTAGTATAGGAGAGTACCGGAACCTTTTATTCCTTAGTATAGGAGAGTACCGGAACCTTTTATTCCCTAGTATAGGAGAGTACCGGAACCTTTTATTCCCTAGTATAGGAGAGTACCGGAACCTTTTATTCCTTAGTATAGGAGAGTACCGGAACCTTTTATTCTCTAGTATAGGAGAGTACCGGAACCTTTTATTCTCTAGTATAGGAGAGTACCGCTGTAGAATTCACATTCAAGGTGTTTGAATGCTAGCTTTGACAAAATAGTAAATGAGCCCTTCACCACAATACAAGGGTTAATGGTTAAGTGATTGGTGCACAATATATAGTGTCAGCAGGGATTACAGAGAGTGAGAGATGATAGTTCTAGGCCAGTGGCAGGTTATGTTATCTTTGCCATGGGTCAGTAACTAGATGTGAATCCTTGTGAATGGTCAGTGATGATTAAAGGTCAGTTAGAGGCCGTGGTGACCATCTGATGACAGTTTTAGGTCAGCTATAATCCACCCAGACAATTACAGTTTATTTCCACGCCTTCTGGCCTGATGGGGGTACCCTAACCACGAGATCCCCCACGCATGTCCCCAAAATATTTCAGTAATGTGGCTCTGTGGTAGAGGAGGAACTAGTAATATAAATACAAACAGACAGATCTGTCTTCTCATTATTTCCCCTCATGACTGTTGTTATAGTAACCGTCCTCCCTACCCCTCCTCAAGCCCCTCCTTATTAGATTCCAGTGAATTTAGAAGGCCCGGAGAAATTCAATTCTACTGATAGAATACAGGAGAATATATAAGCATGTCACGTATATTAGACACACGGAAAACATACAGAAAATAAGCTGGGGGGACTGCTTCTTTTAACTTCCATTCCCTGGGAGACACAGTGTCAAATGGAATAAAGATCAAACTTATTGCAAGATGTATGTCTGCGAGGGCGTCCCTGGGCATTAGTGGATGACTGGAGCTGGAGCTTCCCAGGTTTGAGCCTTATGTCAGCCTGGGACACAGGAAACTGCAGGACTGGCAGGAGAAATGGATAGGTCATTAATATATAATGTACACTGATCAGCCATAACATTATATATATATATACACAGTGATCAGCCATAACATTATATATATATATACACAGTGATCAGCCATAACATTATATTTATATATACACAGTGATCAGCCATAACATTATATGTATATATACACAGTGATCAGCCATAACATTATATATATATATACACAGTGATCAGCCATAACATTATATATATATATATATACACAGTGATCAGCCATAACATTATATTTATATATACACAGTGATCAGCCATAACATTATATATATATATATATATATACACTGATCAGCCATAACATTATATTTATATATACACTGATCAGCCATAACATTATATATATATATACACAGTGATCAGCCATAACATTATATATACACAGTGATCAACCATAACATTATATATATATATATACACAGTGATCAGCCATAACATTATATATATATACACAGTGATCAGCAATAACATTATATTTATATATATACACAGTGATCAGCCATAACATTATATATATATATATATATATATATATATATATATATATATATATATATATATATATATATACACAGTGATCAGCCATAACATTATATATACACAGTGATCAGCCATAACATTATATATATATATACACACAGTGATCAGCCATAACATTATATTTATATATACACTGATCAGCCATAACATTATATATATATACACAGTGATCAGCCATAACATTATATATTTATATATATACACAGTGATCAGCCATAACATTATATTTATATATACACAGTGATCAGCCATAACATTATATATATATATATATATACACAGTGATCAGCCATAACATTATATATATATATATATATATATATATATATATATATATATACACTGATCAGCCATAACATTATATATATATACACACTGATCAGCCATAACATTATATATATATATATATATATATATATATATATATATATACACAGTGATCAGCCATAACATTATATATATATACACACAGTGATCAGCCATAACATTATATATATATACACAGTGATCAGCCATAACATTATATTTATATATATATATATATATATATATATATATATATATATACACAGTGATCAGCCATAACATTATATATATATATACACAGTGATCAGCCATAACATTATATATATATACACAGTGATCAGCCATAACATTATATATAAATATATATACACAGTGATAAGCCATAACATTATATTTATATATACACAGTGATCAGCCATAACATTATATATATATATACACAGTGATCAGCCATAACATTATATATATATATATATATATATATATATATATATATATATATATATATATATATATATATATACACTGATCAGCCAAAACATTATATATATATACACAGTGATCAGCCATAACATTATATTTAAATATATATATATATATATATATATATATATATATATATATATATATATATATATATATATATATACACAGTGATCAGCCATAACATTATATATATATATATACACAGTGATCAGCCATAACATTATTATATATATACACTGATCAGCCATACCATTATTATATATATACACTGATCAGCCATAACATTATATATATATACACAGTGATCAGCCATAACATTATTATATATATACACTGATCAGCCATAACATTATATATATATATATATATATATACACAGTGATCAGCCAAAACATTATTATATATATACACTGATCAGCCATAACATTATATATATATACACAGTGATCAGCCATAATATATATATATATATATATACACACAGTGATCAGCCATAACATTATATATATATATACACAGTGATCAGCCATGACATTATTATATATATACACTGATCAGCCATAACATTATATATATATACACAGTGATCAGCCATAATACATATATAGATATATATATATATATATATATATATATATATATATATACAGTGATCAGCCATAACATTATATTTATATATAGACAGTGATCAGCCATAACATTATATTTATATATACACAGTGATCAGCCATAACATTATATTTATATATACACAGTGATCAGCCATAACATTATATATATATATATATATACACTGATCAGCCATAACATTATATTTATATATACACTGATCAGCCATAACATTATTATATATATACACTGATCAGCCATAACATTATATATATATATATATATACACAGTGATCAGCCAAAACATTATTATATATATACACTGATCAGCCATAACATTATATATATATATATACACACAGTGATCAGCCAAAACATTATTATATATATACACTGATCAGCCATAACATTATATATATATACACAGTGATCAGCCATAATATATATATATATATATACACACAGTGATCAGCCATAACATTATATATATATATACACAGTGATCAGCCATAACATTATTATATATATATACACTGATCAGCCATAACATTATATATATATACACAGTGATCAGCCATAATACATATATATATATATATATATATATATATATATATATACAGTGATCAGCCATAACATTATATTTATATATAGACAGTGATCAGCCATAACATTATATTTATATATACACAGTGATCAGCCATAACATTATATTTATATATACACAGTGATCAGCCATAACATTATATATATATACACAGTGATCAGCCATAACATTATTATATATATACACTGATCAGCCATAACATTATTATATATATACACTGATCAGCCATAACATTATATATATATACACAGTGATCAGCCATAACATTATTATATATATCCACTGATCAGCCATAACATTATTATATATATACACAGTGATCAGCCATAACATTATATATATATATATATACACAGTGATCAGCCATAACATTATATATATATATACACAGTGATCAGCCATAACATTATATATATATACACGGTGATCAGCCATAACATTATATATAAATATATATACACAGTGATAAGCCATAACATTATATTTATATATACACAGTGATCAGCCATAACATTATATATATATATACACAGTGATCAGCCATAACATTATATATATATATATATATATATATATATATATATATATATATATATATATATATATATACACTGATCAGCCAAAACATTATATATATATACACAGTGATCAGCCATAACATTATATTTAAATATATATATATATATATATATATATATATATATATATATATATATATATACACACAGTGATCAGCCATAACATTATATATATATATATACACAGTGATCAGCCATAACATTATTATATATATACACTGATCAGCCATAACATTATTATATATATACACTGATCAGCCATAACATTATATATATATACACAGTGATCAGCCATAACATTATTATATATATACACTGATCAGCCATAACATTATATATATATATATATATATATATACACAGTGATCAGCCAAAACATTATTATATATATACACTGATCAGCCATAACATTATATATATATACACAGTGATCAGCCATAATATATATATATATATATATATACACACAGTGATCAGCCATAACATTATATATATATATACACAGTGATCAGCCATGACATTATTATATATATACACTGATCAGCCATAACATTATATATATATACACAGTGATCAGCCATAATACATATATATATATATATATATATATATATATATATATATATATATATATATATATATACAGTGATCAGCCATAACATTATATTTATATATAGACAGTGATCAGCCATAACATTATATTTATATATACACAGTGATCAGCCATAACATTATATTTATATATACACAGTGATCAGCCATAACATTATATATATATATATATATACACTGATCAGCCATAACATTATATTTATATATACACTGATCAGCCATAACATTATTATATATATACACTGATCAGCCATAACATTATATATATATATATATATACACAGTGATCAGCCAAAACATTATTATATATATACACTGATCAGCCATAACATTATATATATATATATATACACAGTGATCAGCCAAAACATTATTATATATATACACTGATCAGCCATAACATTATATATATATACACAGTGATCAGCCATAATATATATATATATATATACACACAGTGATCAGCCATAACATTATATATATATATACACAGTGATCAGCCATAACATTATTATATATATATACACTGATCAGCCATAACATTATATATATATACACAGTGATCAGCCATAATACATATATATATATATATATATATATATATATATATATATATATATATATATATACAGTGATCAGCCATAACATTATATTTATATATAGACAGTGATCAGCCATAACATTATATTTATATATACACAGTGATCAGCCATAACATTATATTTATATATACACAGTGATCAGCCATAACATTATATATATATACACAGTGATCAGCCATAACATTATTATATATATACACTGATCAGCCATAACATTATTATATATATACACTGATCAGCCATAACATTATATATATATACACAGTGATCAGCCATAACATTATTATATATATCCACTGATCAGCCATAACATTATTATATATATACACAGTGATCAGCCATAACATTATATATATATATACACAGTGATCAGCCATAACATTATTATATATATACACTGATCAGCCATAACATTATATATATATACACAGTGATCAGCCATAATATATATATACGCTGATCATCCATAACATTATTTTATATACATTTATATATATATATATATATATATATATATATATATATATATATATATATATATATATATATATATATTATAGTAATGTTATGGCTGATCAGCATATATATATATATATATATATATATATATATATATATATATATATATATATATATATAAATATATATATAAATATAATGGCTGAACAGTGTTATCATTGTTATCAGTTATAAAGTATAATGTACAGATGATATATAATGTATAGATGATTCATGTATAATGGACAGTTTATAGATATTAATATATAATGTATAAATTTGTCATGTATAATGTACCGATAATAACTGTATAGGTGATTAATGTATAATGTACAGATTAATTATGAAGCCGCTGGCTGGCTGAGAGTGGTGGCCCCTGGTTATTATCAAGCCGCTGGCTGGCTGAGAGTGGTGGCCCCTGGTTATTATAAAGCCGCTGGCTGGCTGAGGGTGGTGGCCCCTGGTTATTATAAAGCCGTTGGCTGGCTGAGAGTGGCGGCCCCTGGTTATTATAAAGCCGCTGGCTGGCTGAGTTTGGTGGCCCCTGGTTATTATAAAGCCGCTGGCTGGCTGAGTTTGGTGGCCCCTGGTTATTATAAAGCCACTGGTTGGCTGAGTTTGGTGGCCCCTGGTTATTATAAAGCTGCTGGCTGGCTGAGTGTGGTGGCCCCTGGTTATTATAAAGCCGCAGGCTGGCTGAGAGTGGTGACCCCTGGTTATTATAAAGACTGGCTGGCTGAGTGTGGTGGCCCCTGGTTATTATAAAGCCGCTGGCTGAGTGTGGTGGCCCCTGGTTATTATAAAGCCGCTGGCTGAGTGTGGTGGCCCCCTGTTATTATAAAGCCACTGGCTGAGTGTGGTGGCCCCTGGTTATTATAAAACCGCTGGCTGGCTGAGCGTGGTGATCCCTGGTTATCATAAAGCTGCTGGCTGACTGAGTGTGGTGGCCCCTGGTTATTATAAAGCTTCTGGCTGGCTGAGTGTGGTGGCCCCTGGTTATTATAAAGCTGCTGGCTGGCTGGCTAAGTGTGGTGGCCCCTGGTTATCATAAAGCTGCTGGCTGGCTGAGTGTGGTGGACCCTGGTTATTATAAAGCTGCTGGCTGAGTGTGGTGGCCCCTGGTTATTATAAAGCTGCTGGCTGGCTGAGTGTGGTGGCCCCTGGTTATCATAAAGCTGCAGGCTGGCTGGCTGGCTGAGTGTGGTGGCCCCTGGTTATTATAAAGCTGTTGGCTGGCTGAGTGTGGTGGCCCCTGGTTATTATAAAGCTGCTGGCTGGCTGAGTGTGGTGGCCCCTGGTTATCATAAAGCTGCAGGCTGGCTGTGGTGGCCCCTGGTTATCATAAAGCTGCAGGCTGGCTGGCTGAGTGTGGTGGCCCCTGGTTATTATAAAGCTGCTGGCTGGCTGAGTGTGGTGGCCCCTGGTTATTATAATGCTGCTGGCTGGCTGAGTGTGGTGGCCCCTGGTTATTATAAAGCTGCTGGCTGGCTGAGTGTGGTGGCCCCTGGTTATTATAATGCTGCTGGCTGGCTGAGTGTGGTGGCCCCTGGTTATTATAAAGCTGCTGGCTGGCTGAGTGTGGTGGCCCCTGGTTATTATAATGCTGCTGGCTGGCTGAGTGTGGTGGCCCCTGGTTATTATAAAGCTGCAGACTGGCTGGCTGAGTGTGGTGGCCCCTGGTTATTATAGAGCTGCTGGCTGGCTGAGTGTGGTGGCCCCTGGTTATTATAATGCTGCTGGCTGGCTGAGTGTGGTGGCCCCTGGTTATTATAAAGCTGCTGGCTGGCTGAGTGTGGTGGCCCCTGGTTATTATAAAGCCGCAGGCTGGCTGAGAGTGGTGACCCCTGGTTATTATAAAGACTGGCTGGCTGAGTGTGGTGGCCCCTGGTTATTATAAAGCCGCTGGCTGAGTGTGGTGGCCCCTGGTTATTATAAAGCCGCTGGCTGAGTGTGGTGGCCCCCTGTTATTATAAAGCCACTGGCTGAGTGTGGTGGCCCCTGGTTATTATAAAACCGCTGGCTGGCTGAGCGTGGTGATCCCTGGTTATCATAAAGCTGCTGGCTGACTGAGTGTGGTGGCCCCTGGTTATTATAAAGCTTCTGGCTGGCTGAGTGTGGTGGCCCCTGGATATTATAAAGCTGCTGGCTGGCTGGCTAAGTGTGGTGGCCCCTGGTTATCATAAAGCTGCTGGCTGGCTGAGTGTGGTGGACCCTGGTTATTATAAAGCTGCTGGCTGAGTGTGGTGGCCCCTGGTTATTATAAAGCTGCTGGCTGGCTGAGTGTGGTGGCCCCTGGTTATCATAAAGCTGCAGGCTGGCTGGCTGGCTGAGTGTGGTGGCCCCTGGTTATTATAAAGCTGTTGGCTGGCTGAGTGTGGTGGCCCCTGGTTATTATAAAGCTGCTGGCTGGCTGAGTGTGGTGGCCCCTGGTTATCATAAAGCTGCAGGCTGGCTGTGGTGGCCCCTGGTTATCATAAAGCTGCAGGCTGGCTGGCTGAGTGTGGTGGCCCCTGGTTATTATAAAGCTGCTGGCTGGCTGAGTGTGGTGGCCCCTGGTTATTATAATGCTGCTGGCTGGCTGAGTGTGGTGGCCCCTGGTTATTATAAAGCTGCTGGCTGGCTGAGTGTGGTGGCCCCTGGTTATTATAATGCTGCTGGCTGGCTGAGTGTGGTGGCCCCTGGTTATTATAAAGCTGCTGGCTGGCTGAGTGTGGTGGCCCCTGGTTATTATAATGCTGCTGGCTGGCTGAGTGTGGTGGCCCCTGGTTATTATAAAGCTGCAGACTGGCTGGCTGAGTGTGGTGGCCCCTGGTTATTATAGAGCTGCTGGCTGGCTGAGTGTGGTGGCCCCTGGTTATTATAATGCTGCTGGCTGGCTGAGTGTGGTGGCCCCTGGTTATTATAAAGCTGCTGGCTGGCTGAGTGTGGTGGCCCCTGGTTATTATAATGCTGCTGGCTGGCTGAGTGTGGTGGCCCCTGGTTATTATAAAGCTGCTGGCTGGCTGAGTGTGGTGGCCCCTGGTTATTATAATGCTGCTGGCTGGCTGAGTGTGGTGGCCCCTGGTTATTATAAAGCTGCTGGCTGGCTGAGTGTGGTGGCCCCTGGTTATTATAAAGCTGCTGGCTGGCTGAGTGTGGTGGCCCCTGGTTATTATAATGCTGCTGGCTGGCTGAGTGTGGTGGCCCCTGGTTATTATAAAGCTGCTGGCTGGCTGAGTGTGGTGGCCCCTGGTTATTATAATGCTGCTGGCTGGCTGAGTGTGGTGGCCCCTGGTTATTATAAAGCTGCTGGCTGGCTGAGTGTGGTGGCCCCTGGTTATTATAATGCTGCTGGCTGGCTGAGTGTGGTGGCCCCTGGTTATTATAAAGCTGCTGGCTGGCTGAGTGTGGTGGCCCCTGGTTATTATAATGCTGCTGGCTGGCTGAGTGTGGTGGCCCCTGGTTATTATAAAGCTGCAGACTGGCTGGCTGAGTGTGGTGGCCCCTGGTTATTATAGAGCTGCTGGCTGGCTGAGTGTGGTGGCCCCTGGTTATTATAATGCTGCTGGCTGGCTGAGTGTGGTGGCCCCTGGTTATTATAAAGCTGCTGGCTGGCTGAGTGTGGTGGCCCCTGGTTATTATAATGCTGCTGGCTGGCTGAGTGTGGTGGCCCCTGGTTATTATAAAGCTGCTGGCTGGCTGAGTGTGGTGGCCCCTGGTTATTATAATGCTGCTGGCTGGCTGAGTGTGGTGGCCCCTGGTTATTATAAAGCTGCTGGCTGGCTGAGTGTGGTGGCCCCTGGTTATTATAAAGCTGCTGGCTGGCTGAGTGTGGTGGCCCCTGGTTATTATAATGCTGCTGGCTGGCTGAGTGTGGTGGCCCCTGGTTATTATAAAGCTGCAGACTGGCTGGCTGAGTGTGGTGGCCCCTGGTTATTATAAAGCTGCAGACTGGCTGGCTGAGTGTGGTGGCCCCTGGTTATTATAAAGCTGCAGACTGGCTGGCTGAGTGTGGTGGCCCCTGGTTATTATAAAGCTGCAGGCTGGCTGGCTGAGTGTGGTGGCCCCTGCTGCTGCAGTCCCTTGTTTATCTAGCTTGGGGGCGTGTCCTTGGGATGACAGTTGCTCTAGTCGTCGGCCAATCCCCTCGCGAGCTGCGCCGTGTCTCCGCCCCCTGGCCGTGCGCGCGGCGCGCTCCCCGGTCAGTCAGTCAGTCAGTCAGTGAGCGGACATGGCGGAGGGTGAGGGTCTTCCGCCGCCGCTCCCGCTCCCTCCGGCCAAGCGGCTGTGCTCCCGGCTCGGACCCCCGTGCGTCCACTCTCAGGAGGTGCAGGCGGTGCCGGCCCGGGGCCCCGCGGTCCGGCCGCAGCCCATGTTCGAGCCTCCGTCCCTGCTGGACTGTGCGGCCCAGGCCGTGGCCGGGAAATGGGCCTTCGAGCGGGTGGAGGAACGCTTCGCGCGGATCCCGGAGCCCGTGCAGCGCCGCATCGTCTACTGGTCCTTCCCACGCAACGAGCGCGAGATCTGCATGTACTCCTCTTCCCGGGCCGAGGAGGCCGGAGCCGGCCTGTCTGCGGGGGCCGAGGGGCTGCCCTTCCGCCGGGGGATCCGCCTGCTGGACAGCGGCTGTGTGCACAGCGCTCTGCAAGTCGGTGAGTCACGGACTCCGAGTGCCAGGGACTGACCCCCCCGTGTGCCAGGGACTGACCCCCCCCCCCCGTGTGCCAGGGACTGACCCCCCCCCCCCCGCCGTGTGCCAGGGACTGACCCCCCCCCCCCCCGTGTGCCAGGGACTGACCCCCCCCCCCCCCCGTGTGCCAGGGACTGACCCCCCCCCCCCCCGTGTGCCAGGGACTGACCCCCCCCCCCCCCCGTGTGCCAGGGACTGACCCCCCCCCCCCCCCGTGTGCCAGGGACTGACCCCCCCCCCCCGTGTGCCAGGGACTGACCCCCCCCCCGCCGTGTGCCAGGGACTGACCCCCCCCCCCGCCGTGTGCCAGGGACTGACCCCCCCCCCCGCCGTGTGCCAGGGACTGACCCCCCCCCCCCGCCGTGTGCCAGGGACTGACCCCCCGCCCCGTGTGCCAGGGACTGACCCCCCCCCCCCCCCGTGTGCCATGGACTGACCCCCCCCCCCGTGTGCCATGGACTGACCCCCCCCCCCGTGTGCCAGGGACTGACCCCCCCCCGTGTGCCAGGGACTGACCCCCCCCGTGTGCCAGGGACTGACCCCCCCCGTGTGCCAGGGACTGACCCCCCCCGTGTGCCAGGGACTGACCCCCCCTCCCCGTGTGCCAGGGACTGACCCCCCCTCCCCGTGTGCCAGGGACTGACCCCCCCTCCCCGTGTGCCAGGGACTGACCCCCCCTCCCCGTGTGCCAGGGACTGACCCCCCCTCCCCGTGTGCCAGGGACTGACCCCCCCTCCCCGTGTGCCAGGGACTGACCCCCCCTCCCCGTGTGCCAGGGACTGACCCCCCCTCCCCGTGTGCCAGGGACTGACCCCCCCTCCCCGTGTGCCAGGGACTGACCCCCCCTCCCCGTGTGCCAGGGACTGACCCCCCCTCCCCGTGTGCCAGGGACTGACCCCCCCTCCCCGTGTGCCAGGGACTGACCCCCCCTCCCCGTGTGCCAGGGACTGACCCCCCCTCCCCGTGTGCCAGGGACTGACCCCCCCTCCCCGTGTGCCAGGGACTGACCCCCCCTCCCCGTGTGCCAGGGACTGACCCCCCCTCCCCGTGTGCCAGGGACTGACCCCCCCTCCCCGTGTGCCAGGGACTGACCCCCCCTCCCCGTGTGCCAGGGACTGACCCCCCCTCCCCGTGTGCCAGGGACTGACCCCCCCTCCCCGTGTGCCAGGGACTGACCCCCCCTCCCCGTGTGCCAGGGACTGACCCCCCCTCCCCGTGTGCCAGGGACTGACCCCCCCTCCCCGTGTGCCAGGGACTGACCCCCCCCCCCGTGTGCCAGGGACTGACCCCCCCCCCCCGTGTGCCAGGGACTGACCCCCCCCCCCGTGTGCCAGGGACTGACCCCCCCTCCCCGTGTGCCAGGGACTGACCCCCCCTCCCCGTGTGCCAGGGACTGACCCCCCCTCCCCGTGTGCCAGGGACTGACCCCCCCTCCCTGTGTGCCAGGGACTGACCCCCCCTCCCCGTGTGCCAGGGACTGACCCCCCCTCCCCGTGTGCCAGGGACTGACCCCCCCCCCCCGTGTGCCAGGGACTGACCCCCCCCCCCCCGTGTGCCAGGGACTGACCCCCCCCCCCCCGTGTGAAAGTATTGGTACATGGCAGCATGATTGGCGAGAGCATTGATGCATGGCGGCGCGATTGGTGCGAGCATTGGTGCATGGCGGCATTATTGGCGAGAGCATTGGTGCATGGCGGCACAATTGTCGAGAGGATTGGCGCATGGCGTTTGGCAAGAGGATTGGCGCATGGCGTTTGGCAAGAGGATTGGCGCATGGCGTTTGGCAAGAGGATTGGCGCATGGCGTTTGGCAAGAGGATTGGCGCATGGCGTTTGGCAAGAGGATTGGCGCATGGCGTTTGGCAAGAGGATTGGCGCATGGCGTTTGGCAAGAGGATTGGCGCATGGCGTTTGGCAAGAGGATTGGCGCATGGCGTTTGGCAAGAGGATTGGCGCATGGCAATTGGCAAGAGGATTGGCGCATGACGGCGTGTTTGGTGAGAGGATTGATGTGCTTTATGGATACATTGATGGTGTTATGGCAGCGGTGTCACGGATGATTCAGGAGAGATCCTGAGTGGTAGTGACAGCCTAGCGAATGTTGTGGATGGGGATTGTGGGAGTCTGTGGATTTGACGGGGAGACACTGGGGACTGGTTGACAATGTCTGGACTTTATAGTTATTGAGGATATGCCAGGAGCAGAAGCTAATCTATATGCCCGATATAAGTGCTGCTTGCATACCGGAAATGGTTTATTAATGCCCAGTCTTGTGTTATTGTTATTACACTTATATAATCTTTTCTCGCAGTACATTATACAGAATGATGCTTTCGTATAAGGGATTGTTTGCACTTGGCCTCACCAGCAAATCAGGATTGTGGTCTAAAAATGATTCGCACCATACCAGCTTGGGATTCTGGGATTGATTTCCACCAGGGTCAGCTGAGCCCATTATCCTTTCATGGTTGATAAATCAGTAAATCTGTTGTGATTTCCTGTGCCCCTCTTCCAAAGTCTCCAGTGTAATTAGTTATTCCAAATGTATGTGTTAAATGGATCAGCCTTTTATCAGGGGGTGGGGGGGGTGGTAAGGCTGTTCTTTGTTTTGCTTAGTGTTTGTTCCTAGGTGAGCAGTTTTAATAAGTGATACTGTCCAGACAGTAGAGGGGGGATTATACTTCTTGCTCCTCCCCCCCCCCCCCCCTTATCAACAATGGACTGAGCCTAACAGGCTTTGTAGGGGTAAAATCCCTGAACCAGACAGAGGGGCTGTCAGACTGACAATGCAGTTACTCCCTTCCCTGCAGTGACACAGGGCAATTTAATCATCTTCCTGGGGGGATGGAAACATCCACATTAATTAGTGGCTTTTCTTTTAAAGAATAAACATGTCCTTTAATTGTTTTCTACTATTTAGAGCTTTGCTTATTCACCAAATACAATCAAAAGGTGAATGAGGACATATTGCATGTAAGTACTAACTTATTATACAGAGGAATGAGGACATATTGCATGTAAGTACTAACTTATTATACAGGGGAATGAGGACATATCACATGTAAGTACTAACTTATTATACAGAGGAATGAGGACATATCGCATGTAAATACTAACTTATTATACAGGGGAATGAGGACATATCGCATGGAAAGACTAACTTATTATACAGGGGAATGAGGACATATCGCATGGAAAGACTAACTTATTATACAGGGGAATGAGGACATATCGCATGTAAATACTAACTTATTATACAGGGGAATGAGGACATATCACATGTAAATACTAACTTATTATACAGGGGAATGAGGACATATCGCATGTAAATACTAACTTATTATACAGGGGAATGAGGACATATCACATGTAAGTACTAACTTATTATACAGGGGAATGAGGACATATCACATGTAAGTACTAACTTATTATACAGGGGAATGAGGACATATCGCATGTAAATACTAACTTATTATACAGAGGAATGAGGACATATCGCATGTAAATACTAACTTATTATACAGGGGAATGAGGACATATCGCATGTAAATACTAACTTATTATACAGGGGAATGAGGACATATCACATGTAAGTACTAACTTATTATACAGGGGAATGAGGACATATCACATGTAAATACTAACTTATTATACAGGGGAATGAGGACATATCACATGTAAATACTAACTTATTATACAGGGGAATGAGGACATATCACATGTAAATACTAACTTATTATACAGGGGAATGAGGACATATCACATGTAAATACTAACTTATTATACAGGGGAATGAGGACATATCGCATGTAAATACTAACTTATTATACAGGGGAATGAGGACATATCGCATGTAAATACTAACTTATTATACAGGGGAATGAGGACATATCGCATGTAAATACTAACTTATTATACAGGGGAATGAGGACATATCGCATGTAAATACTAACTTATTATACAGGGGAATGAGGACATATCGCATGTAAATACTAACTTATTATACAGGGGAATGAGGACATATCGCATGTAAATACTAACTTATTATACAGGGGAATGAGGACATATCGCATGTAAATACTAACTTATTATACAGGGGAATGAGGACATATCGCATGTAAATACTAACTTATTATACAGGGGAATGAGGACATATCGCATGTAAATACTAACTTATTATACAGGGGAATAAGGACATATCGCATGTAAATACTAACTTATTATACAGGGGAATGAGGACATATCGCATGTAAATACTAACTTATTATACAGGGGAATGAGGACATATCGCATGTAAATACTAACTTATTATACAGGGGAATGAGGACATATCACATGTAAATACTAACTTATACAGGGGAATGAGGACATATCACATGTAAATACTAACTTATTATACAGGGGAATGAGGACATATCACATGTAAATACTAACTTATTATACAGGGGAATGAGGACATATCACATGTAAATACTAACTTATTATACAGGGGAATGAGGACATATCACATGTAAATACTAACTTATTATACAGGGGAATGAGGACATATCACATGTAAGTACTAACTTATTATACAGGGGAATGAGGACATATCACATGTAAATACTAACTTATTATACAGGGGAATGAGGACATATCACATGTAAGTACTAACTTATTATACAGGGGAATGAGGACATATCACATGTAAATACTAACTTATTATACAGAGGAATGAGGACATATCACATGTAAATACTAACTTATTATACAGGGGAATGAGGACATATCGCATGTAAATACTAACTTATTATACAGGGGAATGAGGACATATCGCATGTAAATACTAACTTATTATACAGGGGAATGAGGACATATCGCATGTAAATACTAACTTATTATACAGGGGAATGAGGACATATCGCATGTAAATACTAACTTATTATACAGGGGAATGAGGACATATCGCATGTAAATACTAACTTATTATACAGGGGAATGAGGACATATCGCATGTAAATACTAACTTATTATACAGGGGAATGAGGACATATCGCATGTAAATACTAACTTATTATACAGGGGAATGAGGACATATCACATGTAAGTACTAACTTATTATACAGGGGAATGAGGACATATCACATGTAAATACTAACTTATTATACAGGGGAATGAGGACATATCACATGTAAGTACTAACTTATTATACAGGGGAATGAGGACATATCACATGTAAATACTAACTTATTATACAGGGGAATGAGGACATATCACATGTAAGTACTAACTTATTATACAGGGGAATGAGGACATATCACATGTAAATACTAACTTATTATACAGGGGAATGAGGACATATCGCATGTAAATACTAACTTATTATACAGGGGAATGAGGACATATCGCATGTAAATACTAACTTATTATACAGGGGAATGAGGACATATCACATGTAAGTACTAACTTATTATACAGGGGAATGAGGACATATCGCATGTAAATACTAACTTATTATACAGGGGAATGAGGACATATCACATGTAAATACTAACTTATTATACAGGGGAATGAGGACATATCACATGTAAATACTAACTTATTATACATGGGAATGAGGACATATCACATGTAAATACTAACTTATTATACAGGGGAATGAGGACATATCGCATGTAAATACTAACTTATTATACAGGGGAATGAGGACATATCACATGTAAATACTAACTTATTATACAGGGGAATGAGGACATATCACATGTAAGTACTAACTTATTATACAGGGGAATGAGGACATATCACATGTAAATACTAACTTATTATACAGGGGAATGAGGACATATCGCATGTAAATACTAACTTATTATACAGGGGAATGAGGACATATCGCATGTAAGTACTAACTTATTATACAGGGGAATGAGGACATATCGCATGTAAATACTAACTTATTATACAGGGGAATGAGGACATATCGCATGTAAATACTAACTTATTATACAGGGGAATGAGGACATATCGCATGTAAATACTAACTTATTATACAGGGGAATGAGGACATATCGCATGTAAATACTAACTTATTATACAGGGGAATGAGGACATATTGCATGTAAGTACTAACTTATTATACAGGGTAATGTGGACATATCACATGTAAATACTAACTTATTATACAGGGGAATGAGGACATATCACATGTAAATACTAACTTATTATACAGGGGAATGAGGACATATCGCATGTAAATACTAACTTATTATACAGGGGAATGAGGACATATCGCATGTAAATACTAATTATACAGGGGAATGAGGACATATCACATGTAAATACTAACTTATTGTACAGGGGAATGAGGACATATCACATGTAAGTACTAACTTATTATACAGGGGAATGAGGACATATCACATGTAAGTACTAACTTATTATCAGGGGAATGAGGACATATCACATGTAAATACTAACTTATTATACATGGGAATGAGGACATATCGCATGTAAATACTAATTATACAGGGGAATGAGGACATATCGCATGTAAATACTAACTTATTGTACAGGGGAATGAGGACATATCACATGTAAATACTAACTTATTATACAGGGGAATGAGGACATATCGCATGTAAATACTAACTTATTATACAGGGGAATGAGGACATATCGCATGTAAATACTAACTTATTATACAGGGGAATGAGGACATATCGCATGTAAATACTAACTTATTATACAGGGGAATGAGGACATATCGCATGTAAATACTAACTTATTATACAGGGGAATGAGGACATATCGCATGTAAGTACTAACTTATTATACAGGGGAATGAGGACATATCGCATGTAAATACTAACTTATTATACAGGGGAATGAGGACATATCACATGTAAATACTAACTTATTATACAGGGGAATGAGGACATATCACATGGAAAGACTAAAACTTATTATCCAACTTATTTAATAGTTTAGTGTCCGTTCCTCTATCTTCTCATCACATAAACCAAATATTGCCCATTGCTACATTTACCATCATAATGTTTACAGAAAAACCCTAGTATTTTAGGGTTTTTATATTCGAAGCACAAGTAAAAATAAAGTTTCGTGTTTCCTGCATACAGGCCAGTAATTCCAAGTGACTTGTGCATATGTGTAAAAGAGTATCTCGTGTGGTTGTGGTTTCATATTTTAAAGACATTTGGTGTGTGTGTGATATTCACAGTTTAATGAGAAATTTACCTGGCAGTTTGTCTGCTTCAAAGGGTTCATAGTGGTTGATTATTGAAGTCACAGGTTACTGGGCAGCAGCAAAATGATCTGCAGTGATTCAAACTGACTGACCCGTCCAACACATAGCATGCTAACTGACCCTTCCTATGTGCAGTCCAACACACAGCATGCTAACTGACCCTTCCTATGTGCAGTCCAACACACAGCATGCTAACTGACCCTTCCTATGTGCAGTCCAACACACAGCATGCTAACTGACCCTTCCTATGTGCAGTCCAACACACGGCATGCTAACTGACCCTTCCTATGTGCAGTCCAACACACAGCATGCTAACTGACCCTTCCTATGTGCAGTCCAACACACAGCATGCTAACTGACCCTTCCTATGTGCAGTCCAACACACAGCATGCTAACTGACCCTTCCTATGGGCAGTCCAACACACAGCATGCTAACTGACCCTTCCTATGTGCAGTCCAACACACGGCATGCTAACTGACCCTTCCTATGGGCAGTCCAACACACAGCATGCTATCTGACCCTTCCTATGTGCAGTCCAACACACAGCATGCTGACTGACACTTCCTATGTGCAGTCCAACACACAGCATGCTAACTGAGCCTTCCTATGTGCAGTCCAACACACAGCATGCTAACTGAGCCTTCCTATGTGCAGTCCAACACACAGCATGCTAACTGACCCTTCCTATGTGCAGTCCAACACACAGCATGCTAACTGAGCCTTCCTATGTGCAGTCCAACACACAGCATGCTATCTGACCCTTCCTATGTGCAGTCCAACACACAGCATGCTGACTGACACTTCCTATGTGCAGTCCAACACACAGCATGCTAACTGAGCCTTCCTATGTGCAGTCCAACACACAGCATGCTAACTGAGCCTTCCTATGTGCAGTCCAACACACAGCATGCTAACTGACCCTTCCTATGTGCAGTCCAACACACAGCATGCTAACTGAGCCTTCCTATGTGCAGTCCAACACACAGCATGCTAACTGAGCCTTCCTATGTGCAGTCCAACACACAGCATGCTAACTGACACTTCCTATGTGCAGTCCAACACACAGCATGCTAACTGACCCTTCCTATGTGCAGTCCAACACACAGCATGCTAACTGAGCCTTCCTATGTGCAGTCCAACACACAGCATGCTGACTGACACTTCCTATGTGCAGTCCAACACACAGCATGCTAACTGAGCCTTCCTATGTGCAGTCCAACACACAGCATGCTAACTGAGCCTTCCTATGTGCAGTCCAACACACATTGGAATAGTCAGTTAGCATTCACAACACAGAACATGTGCATGTGTAAACGGGCTGGTTGACATGTACATTCCTAATGTCAATATAATTCTGCTGCTTTATTTTAAAGTGTTTGGTTGAATATTGAATGGTTTATTTTTATGTTTCGGGTAATCTCTGTAACAGTAGAGAGTTTGAGTTGTTGTTCATTGCGAGGGTCTTATGGACGCACCACTTCTCCGCAACTCCTCTCCATCATGCCTTGTCACCAACAGACCCTTCAGAGTGTGTGCTTTACCCTTTCAGTGCCACTAGTATTTGCAGACACTGCAGGCGTACAGTCATTGTAAGAAAACACCCTTCCTGAATAACAGGATATTTTTTTTCAAGGGTGACGGAATGTAAGTAACTTCTTCCAGACCCCAGAAACATTCCCTGAAACACAACATTTGGCATTGGAGGTTTCCATGGGGGAAATAATCAAAGGACTGACTGGAAGAAATACTCCAAAGCTTTCCTGCAGCCGCTCAAACTTCTAAATGCAGCTTCTTTCATCCCTCAAAGAGGGGTTTTTAATTCCCAGTACCAAATTCAAAGGGATTTAATTAGGCATTTCGAAAAAAAACGAGAAACTGGAACAAAGAGGCCATCAGCGTTTGTAGTGTGCATGTTCTGTGTACTCAGAGGATGCTCATTTTCCTCCTGTCATCACTGTGCAATAATAGGAACCTACTTGTTGGGGGGAAAAAAACTGTTTTAGTGTTTTTTTATTTCTTCCCTTAGGTTATTAGGTATTCATTTTTGATTTTGCCTGGATGCCAAGTTGTATCAGATACACACAGGGTTCCTGGACTTTTTGTGCAACAAGAGATTGTCCATTGGCCTCCAAGATGGCTCTATTTGATAGGTCAGCCCCCTGGCGCAATGCACATAAATAGACACAGCTTGAGTCATACAGAACAGGTCAGTAACCAGCCAAGTTATTTTTTCCATGGCTGTCCAGGACTCTCTGGGTCCTGGGATTTGTGAAACCCTGCCCTTCTACAGAACTTCCATTTTGTTGGCTCCAGAAGTCTACAGAAATGTGTCACTTTCCTGCGTTGCTTCTCCACTTCCATGTTTGAGATGCTGTGGCGATAGCTAATGATCATACAAGCCTTGTGTTGGTGAGAGGATTTTGATAGTTGCACTAGAGTAGTTATATTGCTCCTCTACATGCAGCAGAAAAACTCCTTGTTCTCTGCATCCGCAGAATATGTTTAGTGATCCATGAAGGGCTGTGTCTCCCAGCATATAACCTACACACGATTGGAAGCCACTGCTCACCTGTAACATTCCCTATGGGTGTTGTGCCCCAAATAGTGAACATGTTTGAAATGGAGCAGATCTTCCCTTATCTGACCCAAGATTCAAAACTACATGGCTGCTCCCCTGATAGAGCTATACAGAGCAAAGAGGCCTCAATAAGGTACTTTATTTGTATTCTTTCATTAAAGCATTTCCATTTAAAACATCTACACCTGATATTTTTTGTGGACAGTTGTCCTTTATCTTGTGTAGTGTTGAAATCATGGGGATAGTTGTATGCATGTGGAGGTCTTTCATGTAATCCCTGCACAGGGTGTATTTCCTCATCTGGTAACCGGTGGTTGGATATCTGCTCCGAGCACCACAATGTGGAGTGGTTATTTCAGGGTTTTGTGGTCTAAAATAAGAAGCACATTTTCCTCTCTGGTTTCCATATTTTTGGAAATTGGAATCAAATTGTAATGTTTTACATGTGAGGCAGCCTCTGTATTTACTGGAAGTTTGTTTCCCCCCTTTAAAGAAGTGGTGCCAGACAGTAGTATATCTTCCTCAAGGCAAACAGGGCACTCGTCTAGGGCGGCACTTTGCCAGAGGGTGTTAAAGAACACTTCTGGTGCTTCAAACATTTTTGATCCCTCCCCCACCATTCAGCAAGCTTTAGCTCCTTCCAATTAATCGGGGTGATGAGGGCATGTAATGGACGTGGTGGGAGCATGTAATGGATGTGGCGGGGGTATGTAATGTGGGTGATGGTGCATGTCGTGGGTGTGCAACGTGGGTGATTGGGCAATTCGTAGGTGTGCAACATGGGGTGGAGGTGCCCGAATTTTGTCTGCCTAGGGCAGCATAAAACCAAGATACACCACTGGCGCCACATCATGAGGTGGAAACAGTCTCCTTTATCGTCTACAAATATTTATTTACTTTTCACCCGTTAATGTAATCACCTTAAAATAAATGGTCCAGGGAGGAGGAGGTCACGTTACTAATTTACTGATTCAAACATGTGGAAATGGGATTCCCATGAAGTTACAACCAACATTTGTTTGGCAGTGAGCTAGCATTTCCAGGAAAGAAAGGGTTACAGATCCAATTAGCCTTCAATGTCTGCTACAAAGTCTCGGCACAAAAAATATTATTTGTGTTAAAGCCCAAAAGATATCCGAAAATAAGCTAAATTAACCGGATCGTTTTGATATCCTGGAATTAACTCTTTTTATGGCTCCGCAGACTTTCCTTTCATGTGCATTCACTGCAGGGTTTATACAGATCTGAATATTAGCAGCACGTTATCTGGGGATCATTTGTTTCCCCCTCCTTGTGCCAGTGCAAACAAACAGTTTGCTGTGGAAAAAAACAAGTCAAATATAAAAGCCTGTATTGGCTAACTAAGCCTTTGATTGCAAGCATTGAAGACCAGCAGATCACTTCTCTCTGGCATTGAGAAGCTAAAACAGATATCCTAATTCTACAAGCAAAATGCACAGCTTAAAGAGACCCTAAGCCTTTCTTTTCTGTATTAGAAGCACAATTGCTAAAATGGTCCTAGTATGAGAATAAACTGGCTGCTCATCTTCTGACTGGCAGCTATGATGTTTCCCAAAAGTCTTTTGCTCCTACCCCCCCCCCCCCCCCCCCCCCTGATGATTCCCTTTGAAAATGGAGGTCAGTCACTGCCCTAGAAGACTTGACAGCCCCCTATCAGGCAAGACGAGCACACTGCTTTGATTGGCTGTGCACACACTGACATGAAAGCTTGTCTATAAGGGAGCAAGAGTTAATACGAATAGAGTCCATCAGACCTACATATCATGTGTTTGTACCCTACCTTTTGAAATGGGCTATGTTTTGGGATTGGAGTTCCTCTGTGGGCAGTACTATACACCGTACCTCCTAGCAGTTTGTACACACTTTTTTCTGCTTTGTGTATCCTCTAAAAATGATGAAGTTTGATGTTGTTTTGGTTAATGATCCTCACCAGGGCTTCACAGATAATCATAGACTAGAGAGCAGCTCGGGAAATGATACTTCCATAGAGTGTCATGTAAAATAATACAAATAGCATGTCTTATGTAGTGAACACTGTGTGCGGCTCCCTCACAGAGAATTGCTGTTATCTTTGTGACCTTATCTATGATAGATGGATTAGCATTGTTTAGGGAGTGCACTCTTGGGAATGAGAGGAAGAAAGTTTTAATGCAGAATGTAATTAAATGCCCAGAGACCATGAATATGGATGAAGTTTGGGATACTGAAGTCTCAAGTGAGTGGGACAGATCTTCAATCTGTTGTTACCAGTATACGTGGCCTGGCTGTTACTGTATTAACAAAGTAACAAAACCTGATGAAAAGCCATTAAAGGGACACTCAGATATATTACATGGATATGGTAGAACTGGTTACATTAAAGGGACACTCAGATATATTACATGGATATGGTAGAACTGGTTACATTAAAGGGACACAGATATATTACATGGATATGGTAGAACTGGTTACATTAAAGGGACACTCGGATATATTACATGGATATGGTAGAACTGGTGGCATTAAAGGGACACTCAGATATATTACATGGATATGGTAGAACTGGTGGCATTAAAGGGACACTCAGATATATTACATGGATATGGTAGAACTGGTTACATTAAAGGGACACTCAGATATATTACATGGATATGGTAGAACTGGTTACATTAAAGGGACACTTACATATATTACATGGATATGGTAGAACTGGTTACATTAAAGGGACACAGATATATTACATGGATATGGTAGAACTGGTTACATTAAAGGGACACTCGGATATATTACATGGATATGGTAGAACTGGTGGCATTAAAGGGACACTCAGATATATTACATGGATATGGTAGAACTGGTGGCATTAAAGGGACACTCAGATATATTACATGGATATGGTAGAACTGGTTACATTAAAGGGACACTCAGATATATAACATGGATATGGTAGAACTGGTTACATTAAAGGGACACTCAGATATATTACATGGATGTGGTAGAACTGGTTACATTAAAGGGACACTCAGATATATTACATGGATATGGTAGAACTGGTGGCATTAAAGGGACACTCAGATATATTACATGGATATGGTAGAACTGGTTACATTAAAGGGACACTCAGATATATTACATGGATATGGTAGAACTGGTGGCATTAAAGGGACACTCAGATATATTACATGGATATGGTAGAACTGGTGGCATTAAAGGGACACAGATATATTACATGGATATGGTAGAACTGGTGGCATTAAAGGGACACTCAGATATATTACATGGATATGGTAGAACTGGTTACATTAAAGGGACACTCAGATATATTACATGGATATGGTAGAACTGGTTACATTAAAGGGACACTCAGATATATTACATGGATATAGTAGAACTGGTTACATTAAAGGGACACTCAGATATATTACATGGATATGGTAGAACTGGTTACATTAAAGGGACACTCAGATATATTACATGGATATGGTAGAACTGGTGGCATTAAAGGGACACTCGGATATATTACATGGATATGGTAGAACTGGTTACATTAAAGGGACACTCAGATATATTACATGGATATGGTAGAACTGGTTACATTAAAGGGACACTCAGATATATTACATGGATATGGTAAAACTGGTTACATTAAAGGGACACTTAGATATATTACATGGATATGGTAGAACTGGTTACATTAAAGGGACACTCCGACTTTTGAATATTCTTAGTGTACTCAGGACTTCCCTGTTGAAAGTGATGGGAGGACTGTTGTGCACGCAGGACAGTGATGCAGCGTGGCGCATGTGCACTGCGTCTGTGTGACTCTCAAACATGCTTTTGAAGCCCCTGTTCAGAATCCGGTGATGGGCTCTGAATAGATGCGTGTGGAGGCTTAGACTGACAGCTGTGATGGAAGAGGACCCTTCCCCATTAAACAAAGCTTGTCTTTGACATGCATTAATGAACGTTTTATCTTTCGAGACTGGAATGTCCCTTTAAAGGAAAAATGAGACTACTGAGCTATATGGGGAGCAGTAATCTGGAAATCGAAATCTACACTGCTGATCTGCACAATAAACGAATCTCTGATATGTTCTGAAATTAAACATTATTTCACAGCTTATGTTATCCCTTTGAACATTTTTATGCATCATTTTAAAATGTCATTCTTTCTATGCAATACATTTTTTTTGTTATTCCGTTTGGGGCTTTACAGTGATGTTGCGTTTGGAGATGGTCTTGTAGGCATTTAACACAACATTGCTAATCTTGCTAATGCTAATTGTTACATATTATGTGTGATTTGTTTTCCTTTTTGGATGCCCAAGTTCTCTGAATACATTTATACAGCCTATTAGCTGCCCTTTTTGAGCACCTAAAGTCAAGGCCATGTTTTCTGTGGCAGAGGGAAGTTACTCTTCCTCTCCCATCTTAGCTTGGGATCTGCTCTCCATGCTTCTGTTCCTTGGATCTTTTTAAACCAGACAGGTGGAGTTTCCTGAGCTCTTGTTTGCAGGGATTATGTGGCCACAGTGACCCAGATCCCAACAAGTTGGCTGTGAGAAGCTTCATCTCTCCCCTTCCATAGAAGAGACTGTGGACAGCTGCACTCTGGCACTCCGTAATCCTATGCCGCCAAGCCATTTGGAAGTTGACACAACTCCGCTGTGGAGGTTTTGATTGGAGCCTGGGTGGCCACCAATTTCTAGTGAGGATTAACTTTGCCCATGACTAACCTTTTGCAGTTGTGAACTACATTTCCCATAATGCCCGGTCAGGTTAGCTGACTCGATCAATATTAAAGACAGCGGCTGCCACTCTTTTGCACTAGCATGGCTTCTTTCTGCCTAATGCATCTGTACAGGGGAACCAGAGTATTGTTTTGGGGGATTACATTGCAGCTGTAGGGGTTCATTGTATTCATCGCATGTAATTCGGCTGCACTGAGTGCATTAATTGCATTCTGTTATGCTTGGCCAGCTGGAATGAAAGATCTCTGCTGCGTTGGAAAAGACAGGAACACAATGGAGGTTCACACTACATGTTAATATGTACGTTTAATGCATCTTACACAACACCAAAAGGCCATCGAACCAGAACCAAGACTGATAATGCTGCACTTAGATTAGACGGGACTGGTTCTTACACAACAGCTATAGGTGAAAAAGCTAGTCCTAGTTTTGAGGCTTTAACTATAAGCCATCTATGGTATGAATACTAGGAGTGAGTGCATAGATTGTCACATGAATAATATCAGAAATGGGGTTATAATAACACTACCCAATGAATAGACTGAGCTGTTTATCTGGAGTACAAGCCATTGCAGCGGGGGAAGTTTTTATACAAGGTTTGTCATATCTTGTAGCATTCTGTAATAATAAAGAATATTGCTTATTGGTGATTTTGCTAAATTCATACAGACTGCTAGTCTTTGCTGGAAAAAACTTATGAGACAGATGGTAAATGGCAAATTATTGCTATTGTGTATTGATCACTATTGGTGACATTCTACATATATACAGCCCATCACATCCCACTATTTTCACTCTTAGCCAGACTGCGGGCAGGCAATGAGTTGCAGAGGATTATGGGAGTAGTAGTTGAGCTCTCTGACTAGCCTGCTGGCCCAAGCAATGTATAGTGATCCAGACAAGCATGAGATGTTACAGGGATGATCGCGGGAGTGAAATTGCATTGTGTTTGGGTGATGAAGGTGAAGATTCCTCCGGCTCTGGACACAGCAGTCACTTCCTGTCGGGTTTTTATAGTATATAACTAGTATATAGCAGGAAGGGCACATTGACACATACATCCTCGGGATGTGTCCGCTCTCACCCTGCAGTACACATATAAACAAATATACTGCAGGGTTAGCTCTTGTCACGGGTTGCTGCTCATGAAGCTCAACCTGTATATTTGCTGAGAATTTTCTGGAAACAAAGCCACAGCAGGACTTATTTAAAGCCTTGTCTCTGCTCCCACCTTCCAGCCCCTCCTGCTAATTAACGTAATTACAAGTGAAGTGAATATTCATAAACGACTCTGGCTGTAATTTGTATGAAATGACAGGCTGCTCACCCTGTGAGTGATTGAAGAGGAATCAATCTCTCTCACTCCCCCTCTTCCTCTTACTGTCATTGCTTTCTGTGTTTGTTTAAACTCTGGACTATCTCCCCCCCCCCCCCCCCATGCTGATAGTCCATATCCCCCAATGCAAAAGAACTAGCATGTTATCTTTCATTTTGTCTTTTCTGTCTCTCCAGATATGAATGTTTACAGTGTGAGGTCTTGTCACTCCACTAGGTTTATGTACTTTGTGTCAGGGTAGTATGTTAAATAAAATCTGTTTGGTTAAAGCAGGTTCTCGGCCTGTTTGCTTTTCTGATTCTTTATCAAGGGAGAGATGGCTTATTGGCGACTGAGCTGACTGTACAATGTGTTCGATTCCCAGTCAAGGTTAACTCTGTTCTTCATTCTTTCTAAGTTCCTAATTTAAGTATAGTGTAATAACATCACCTGGGTGCTGCGCAAAAACTAGCACCCCATATGTCTATGTACTAGTAAAAATAATGATTGTCAGCGGAGGGGTAATGAATGCACTCAGAGGTGCTTTACCACTGTAACGGTTACATCCGACTTTACAAACCCTCACTACTGCTGGCTCTTACATTTGTGTATTTGGCCCCTAACGTCCAGCACTGGGTTACATTATCTGATTTGCCTGGAGCATAAAGTAGGATTGCTTTTTCAAGCTGTGATTTTTAGTTTGTCTTGTACCTGTTTTCACTGTGGAATAAATCAAAGTCTCATGTAATATCCAGTTAGACCAGCTTCCTAATGTCTCTGGCCTTTGATTTGCAGTGATATGGAGCATGAGATGCTGTTTGTTTCTGTACAGGCTGGGTATGCCAGGGCATTGGCTAGACCAGAAGGGTGACTTATCCCCACTTGAAATGTACCAGGTTTAGTTAACCGGGCCAATTCATAGCTCCCACCCCCCTTATTTCCTATGATCGTTTAGCTTCCAGTCCCACTTGTTATATGAAAGGGCTGCAGTCTGGATTATCCATGGCAGTTACATGCTTGAGAGGTGCCCAAGTGTTTGTTTTGGTTTTTAGTTCTAAGCTGTAGGTTGGAGGCCTTTTTCATGGCGCTGTCACCAGGCCCCCCTCTTTCTCCATGCATTATGTGTCTCTGATTTCATCTCTTGTCCCTGGCTGCACAGACCACTTCAGGAACAATTGTACAGATTGGAAAGGATAAGCAGCTCAACCCTTTCTCACAGCTGTGCCAATCACAGGGTCCATGAAACACTAGGCTTTCTTTCCATACGGGTATACCGAGGCCTGTACACAGTCTGGTGGCATTGTATTGGCTTCATGCTGCAGCACATAGGAAAGGAATGGGGAGATGTGTATCTCCCATGTGCAATGCAGCAGCCGTACTGATTTATATAAACTGGCAAAGTCCTACAGAAATTTAACACACAACATTATTATTTTTCCATTTGTTCTTCTGTTGTACAAGGGAAAATGGTGGTGACCCTGGTGGTGGATAACCAGACATGGATTTTATGTTACATATAATTCTGATGCAGTGCCTCGGATTTGCAAAACACTTACTATATATGTAAAAACAAGAGTCTGTCTCCTCGCTGTCATACAGACGACCCCTGCTCTGACTGGCTGAGTGTGCAATGACCCTGTCAGCGTACAAATCTGCGGAGGAGGAGCTCTGTGGTTACTAGGTACCCATTGGGTTAACGCCAGAGATAAGTCTCCCACTGGAGCAGAGTGTAAGCTCTTTGCACAAGGATCTGTCCATGCATGTGACCATTTCATTCCTCATACATAGACAGCTCTTACTGTGAATACTTAACAAGTTGGTTTGTGTGAAATTGTTTTAGTAAAAAGTTTTATGGTGACTGGGGTTTAGAATTATTTTTTAACTTGCAATCATTCCGTGATCTTAGTGTATCATGTAATATGTGAAACCATCCTGGAAAGTATCTGCTGTCCCGGGGGCACTGGTGTTGGACATTTTATCTCCACTTTATGAACCGGGAATGCTTTTGGTAAAATCTAAATGATCTTTGCAGTGCTCGGCAATCCATGTAAAATCGAGTAGCTTGTGTTGCACCATTACCTTGTTTTGATATTGTTTCTGATCTATGGCAGAGTGTATTCTTCTGTGGTTCTCTGTACATCACGTTTTCCTTTTGATGTTATATATTGTATGTAGTTTTTCTATACAGATCCCGAGCTTTGCCAGCCTCTTGTGACACAGACAGGATCTGTAACTTGCTTTTTTAGTAGTAATAATGATCCACTAGTTAGAAATATATGGTGATTTTATCTCATGCTAAATATTTAATCACAGACGGCTCCTGTTACTGTGCAGGTGAAGGAAGGATTTGCACTGCCATCTTTAATAAGCTAATTACTGACCTCCAGATGCTGAATGACTGAAATCCAACTGGCCTCTCCATTCAGCCAGAAGCTACAGGATATGGTTTCTAAGTGTTGTTATTCATGTGGCCCTCCTGCCCATGTTGGCCGGTCCATCTTGGGTTACAGGCTGCAGCATGCTCCCCTGTAGGTCTCGGAAGAGCAGTCCAGAGGAATCGGGTTGCAGGTTTCGAGGGATTACTAATGCAAGAAAGCTGCCGCTCACATTAAACAGGTTCCTTATTAAAGAGACTGTCGTCCTAAACACTGCTTATAATGTGATCTAAATGGTGCATATTGTGTCAGCACAATTACTGAAAATAAGAGAACAATATGTTTTAAATGTCTCATGCTTATGACATCACCTGTAACTTGATATGCAAATACACATTTCCCATTGAAGATTAATTTTAAAGTCGCAGATGATGTCATAAGCATGAGTCTCCGCAGACATGTTTAAAACATATATTTCCCTTTTATACATTTACTTGCACTTCTGCTAACACAAGGTATAGATACTTTTTCATCTTTTTTTAGTCTCTACATTCACATTGTGAGCAATGTTTAGGTAGACAAAGTCCATTTTCTGTCACCTGTGCACAATGAGGGCCTAGTAGTGCGCTTCTTAATGCTATAGATTTGGGAATGTCTTATAAAAGGTTCCTGGTTTTGTTGATATTAATTTGAGGACAAGTGCAGATGAGCTGAGGACCAAATAAGCATTAGAAGTGGCTTTGTGTTAGTTTTTCTCTAGTCAGTATTATAAGAGGCGATGGTATAAAGCAGTTTCCTTCATGTCTTATTCTGTAACCTGCTCTGCTGTGACATGAAGTCTAGCACATATCACAATCCTCTATTTATAGAAAAGACTCCTTAGGCTGCATTATTAATGAAGTGTCTTCCAATTAAGATGGATGAGTGTGCTCTTGTGGGTGTTTATCAGGGTGAGGTGCCTGGTTAGCAGGATGGAAGTTGAAACAATCGGGAGCTGACGAAAGATCTTTCAGATCCCAAGAGCTGTGCGCGAAAGTGATTGAACAATCTACCAAGTCAAATGGAAAATGCTGATGAAATGAATAACACTTCCCACGCGCCCCCCTTTCCCCCACGCGCCCCCCTTTCCCCCACGCGCCCCCCTTTCCCCCACGTGCCCCCCTTTCCCCCACGCGCCCCCCTTTCCCCCACGCGCCCCCCCCTCCCCATGTTAACAGACACTGATTCCAGGCCAATTCTGTGGCTGTATAAAACCTATGATTTCAATTTTCCTAAAACAATACTTGACATTAAACATTAGGATATTAAATGTATTTTCCATAACATCTGTTCTTTGTGCTTCATCATTATGTATATTACATGACACAAAAAATGTTTCAAGTTCTGTTTGTTGAGAGATTCCATCAAGTGGATGCATTTTATATAGAAATGCTTTAATAAAACAATACAAATTAATACTGTACTGAACCCTTTCTACTTTTATAGCACCATGGGGGACGGACATCTAAGGTCAGAGCTTCCTTCATCTGACCCAGGATTCTAAACATGTCCGCCCACTGATAGAGCTATACAGAACAAAGATTCTAAACAACATATCTGCCCACTGATAGAGCTATACAGAACAAAGATTCTAACCAACATGTCCGCCCCTGATAGAGCTATACAGAGCAAAGATTCTAACCAACATGTCCACCCCTGATAGAGCTATAAAGAGCAAAGATGATAAACAACATGTCCGCCCTCTGGTAGAGCTATAAAGAGCAAAGATTCTAAACAACATGTCTGCCCCCTGATAGAGCTATACAGAGCAAAGATTCTAAACAACATGTCCGCCCCCTGATAGAGCTATACAGAGCAAAGATTCTAAACAACATGTCCTCCCCTGATAGAGCTATACAGAGCAAAGATTCTAAACATGTCCTCCCCCTGATAGAGCTATACAGAGCAAAGATTCTAAACAACATGTCCACTGATGATAAAGCTATACAGAGCAAAGATTCTGTACAGCATGTCCGCCCCTGATAGAACTATACTAAGCAAAGATTCTAAACAGCATGTCCGCCCCCTGATAGAGCTATAAAGAGCAAAGAGGGCTCAGTAAGGTGCTTTGTATTAATTCTTTCATTACATTTCTATTTCAAATGTCTACACTCGATGCAAGCTTTCAATTAAACAGAATTTGATTGTTTGCTGACAGTTTTCTTTTAATATTACATAATGTATGGGGGCTGCAGCCTTTTATCTGCAGGGATTTGGAAGCTCTTCTGTCTTCACATTCAATATTAACGCAATGAATGTACCCCTCCTTGATGCTTGAGCAGGCTTTGATTCATTAGGGCAATGAATATTTGTCAACTCTGACTGATGAGCAAATGAGTGTGTTGGGGGAGGACCACCCCCAGGAGAGGCTTCAGGGGAATGATTGTAGATCAGCGGTTCTCTGTCACAAGGGGGTGTAGTTGGGTTTGGGGGGGGGAGAGCAGACTATCACAATTATACAATGGCTTCTGAAGAACTGTTAGTAGTTTGGCCTATCATGATTCTCACTCTTCCTTGAACTATTCCTCCCAAGAATAGAGTGCAGTCTTTTTAATTACATAATTGAGCAAATAGATTGTCTGGTGCTGCCAGTTTTTTTGTAAATCTGACCCTGCATGTTGAACAAATGACCATTTAGTATAATAACCTTGTCAGCCAGGACACTTCTATACACTTTGGGAAATCCATTTATTTTTTAACCCCTTACTTCTCTGAGACTAACCTCGTAGCCGATGAACCGTCTATAATGCTTTCTTTGGGAAATGCTGTGTTTGCGCCTTGCAAGGTTAGGATTTCACAGCTCCTGATAGATTGGAAGAGACCCCTTGATGCTTCTATTGCAGAGAATTGACAGTGCATTAAATGATTCCTGCAGCAGAGAGATCTGATCTGTCATGCATCCCATACAAAGCCTGTTTCCTTTCCAAACTACTTGTAGAAATGCTGAGGATAACAAATGCTATAAGACATCCAACACCCCAAATCCTGGCCTGTGATTCTCTGCAAGCCCACTGTCTGGTTATGTGTAAACTATATATAAAAGAACAGTGCCTAAGCAAAACACAGAAGTATCAGTGTGTGTGTAATGTATTTAACTGCTAGATGTCAAGGCTGCTTCTCAAATCAAAAGGATTTAAAAAGGGGAACATTCAATAAGAGTGCTCAGATTAAAGAAGCATTATTAAGATGTCTATGTACGGGATATACCGCTAGATTTCCTGCCCTCGGTGACATGTAAACATTAGTCTTGTGCTGAGCAAGAGTCCAAATTTATAAGCAAAACTAATAGTTTGAATGACCAGTGGCCATTCTGTTTCCCCCACTATAGAGATCCAGGCGTTTGTTACCATGTTATGCAGAGGAATAAGGACAGACTGTTAGATAAAATCTGCTGTTGCCATGTCATTACTGGGAAGATACAGCAGGGGCTAAATCCCACTCACCCTGGGACAATTTCCCTACCATCTGTGTGTAAGGATGATCTATTCTGCCTCATTGGACTCTTCTTTGCATGGTAACTAGATTACACATTTATAAATCCACAGCTCGGACCCCAATATCTAGCAATATCTGCCCAATGTCGGTATGACTCCTAAAGGACGAGTTGGCACAAAATCAGCAGAAATATTAATGTACAACTATACTATATTATGTTCTATATTATAAAAATAATTTACATTTTATGTTCATTTTATTTTTATTAATGCATTTTATTGCATTTTGGGAGGACTTCGGCTATTCCATTGAGTTGTACGACAGGACTGCGGATATTTTGGCTATCCCATTGAGTTGTATGACAGGACTGCGGATATTTTGGCTATCCCATTGAGTTGTACGACAGGACTGTGGATATTTTGGCTATCCCATTGAGTTGTATGACAGGACTGCGGATATTTTGGCTATCCCATTGAGTTGTACGACAGGACTGCGGATATTTTGGCTAGCCCATTGACTTCTATGAGAGGACTGCGGATATTTTGGCTATCCCATTGACTTCTATGAGAGGACTGTGGATATTTTGGCTATTTCACTGACTTCTATGAGAGGACTGCGGATATTTTGGCTATCCCATTGACTTCTATGAGAGGACTGCAGATATTTTGGCTATCCCATTGAGTTGTATGACAGGACTGCAGATATTTTGGCTATCCCATTGAGTTGTACGACAGGACTGCAGATATTTTGGCTATCCCATTGAGTTGTACGACAGGACTGCGGATATTTTGGCTATCCCATTGAGTTGTACGACAGGACTGCTGATATTTTGGCTATCCCATTGAGTTGTACGACAGGACTGCTGATATTTTGGCTATCCCATTGAGTTGTACGACAGGACTGCGGATATTTTGGCTATCCCATTGAGTTGTATGACAGGACTGCGGATATTTTGGCTATCCCATTGAGTTGTATGACAGGACTGCGGATATTTTGGCTATCCCATTGACATCTATGAGAGGACTGCGGATATTTTGGCTATCCCATTGAGTTGTATGACAGGACTGTGGATATTTTGGCTATCCCATTGACTTCTATGAGAGGACTGCGGATATTTTGGCTATTTCACTGACTTCTATGAGAGGACTGCGGATATTTTGGCTATTTCACTGACTTCTATGAGAGGACTGCGGATATTTTGGCTATCCCATTGAGTTGTACGACAGGACTGCTGATATTTTGGCTATCCCATTGAGTTGTATGACAGGACTGCGGATATTTTGGCTATCCCATTGAGTTGTATGACAGGACTGCGGATATTTTGGCTATCCCATTGAGTTGTATGACAGGACTGCGGATATTTTGGCTATCCCATTGACATCTATGACAGGACTGCGGATATTTTGGCTATCCCATTGAGTTGTATGACAGGACTGCGGATATTTTGGCTATCCCATTGAGTTGGATGACAGGACTGTGGATATTTTGGCTAGCCCATTGACTTCTATGAGAGGACTGCGGATATTTTGGCTATCCCATTGAGTTGTATGACAGGACTGCGGATATTTTGGCTTTTGGTTTCATTGACTTGAGATATAAACTCTAAATAGATTAAATCTTGCAATATTCTGGGTACTATGGATTAGGTTGTATGTTATTGATATCCTCTGCTCTGTTATACCTCTCTGTATTCCTATATTAACGGTCCATTTTTAAGATTACTCCTGAAGCTTGTGTGTCTCCCACTCTTGGACCCGTCCCTGCTGTTGCTATGGGAATAGCTAGTAGTAGGGATGTCATTGTATGGAACAAATGCTTGGAAGCAATGAGGTGATGGCATCTTTAGGCTTTGCTAGCGTCCAGCTTTCATTATCTGTGTCTCGGCTCAGACTGGATTTCTGTAGGTCCTGGCAGCATTTAATCAGTGTTATTACACATTACATAGTGCTTTCTGTGGGGTGTTATGATCTCATTCTTTATTGCTAGACGTGATTGGGTTTCAGAACCTTTCAAGAATGATCAATATGGAGTTTAAAACATTCCAGCTCTGTTGAATGCAGATTGTGTCTGGATTGACATTACTAAGCTGTCCTTTCAATCCATGCTGTACAGATCAGGGAGGTTGTGCAGGGACTGCAGCTTGTTACAGGGTACTATGTGCCCTTTTACTGAAGGTCATTTAAAACTTGAATCCCCTGTTGTGTTGGTAAAATATACAAAGTGAAACGTTCTTCTCCTTAATAATCTGACATATTTCCATAGAACCCGTATGTTTATGGAGCAGCTCTACCAAGTCATAGTTTACTCTAAGAAAAAGCTTGTAACATTTTTATTTCTCATTCACTGAAATGTTTTTGTTGGGGATGTTGGGATTATTATCCAATGTAATGGCAAGCATTGTATCCACCTTGGGAGGATGAGATAACCCTACAGCCCTAAGGATTGAGCAGAGACAGGAATTGGTGTATTAATATTCCACAGCATGCTCAATGTCCTGGACCAGCAATGCTTGTTTTATTTATATATATTTCAGCTTCATTGGTGGCATTAGTATGGATGCTAGGGAGCACTACCCATCTTCATCCATTCAATACGTTCTACACCCCATGGAGGCAGAGTAATGTGACTTGCACAGTGGGATCACCCTCGCTCTCATAGACATTGCTTGCATTGCAGAGGGGGTGACATCACATTGCAGCATGTTATTACAGAGTAACCGGCCCATGCGTGCACTGCAGAGGGAGTAATGTCACATTGCAGCATGTTATTACAGAGTAACCGGCCCATGCGTGCACTGCAGAGGGAGTAATGTCACATTGCAGCATGTTATTACAGAGTAACCGGCCCATGCGTGCACTGCAGAGAGGGTGACATCACATTGCAGCATGTTATTACAGAGTAACCGGCCCATGCGTGCACTGCAGAGAGGGTTACATCACATTGCAGCATGTTATTACAGAGTAACCGGCCCATGCATGCACTGCAGAGAGGGTGACATCACATTGCAGCATGTTATTACAGAGTAACCGGCCCATGCGTGTGCTGCAGAGAGGGTGACGTCACGTTGCAGGACTATGCATGCATTGCAGAGGGGGTGACGTCACGTTGCAGGACTATACATGCATTGCAGATGGGGTGATGTCACGTTGCAGGACCATGCATGCATTGCAGAGGTGGTGACGTCACGTTGCAGGACCATGCATGCATTGCAGAGCACAGAATTGGTTTTATTTAAGTAAAGTACAGACACAATCACCTACAAGGTTACTGAAGATTCCTGCCGCTCTTGAGTTAAGGTAAAGTGATTTCATTCTCTGGGTGGACCCGCTGTGTTGTCCCTGGTGGTTTTGGTTGGGAACTGCTAGTCTACAGGGTATTCCTGCAGTTTAATTGCCACTATTGGAAGGAGGAGGTTGTAAGAGGCCATTCTAATTGCCTAACTTACTGTTCTGGGCAAACTTACAATGAGCAGGGGATTCACAATGTGCGTCCCAGCGGATTCCACGCTATATAGCTCCGAGCTTTGCTTTCATATAGGCTGATGCAAGAAGTGGAAATGTCTAATGGCAGCCACATGACAAGACCAATGGCTTTCTGGGTGATGCTGCTATTAATTCTCATTGTCCTAATACTATCATGTTTTATGTAAGTCATCAAGTGAGTGCAGAATCCGCTCAATTACCAGTCTCTCAACGAGAATTTATACAGCGTTGTCCCATTTCACATAAAAATCTGTTTGTATTGTTTATTTAATAAACTGTAATTTTTTGGGTGACATTACTTAATATGCTACTGTTGGCATAAAAAATGAAACAAAACCTTCCTGCAATTAATATGCAAAATGAAATGCCCAATCCCTACTGTTTCTTCCACCAAAATGTCCCACCTTGCGCTGAGTTTAGAACCCTTCCCAAACCTCATGTGTAAGCTTGATCTCCATCCAGTGCAGGAACCTCCGATGCTTGCTTATGGGTAAATCTTTTCGGAGATGCAAAAGTTCCTGTGTTTATCTTCCCCCAGGCGTCATGCCCTTTTTCTAGATGCTGTCATTGGTTCTGGGTAACCTGTTTTTGTAGTGCTTCCTGTGGAGAGTCTACAACAAATGTAATAATCTGTCGCTTATTAACTTCCTGGAAAACATAACCTTTGCGATTAACATTTATTTTTATATAAGTAACACTGAAGTTCCATCAAGGACAGGAAAGTGTAATGGGCAGAATCATCTGGTGCCACTGTCATGTCAGGAAGAGAAAGGAGCAATATTGTGTAATCTAATGGCACGCGTTAAGACTGACCAATAATACTGACCAGTGCGCTGTCTGGAGTCTGTGATCTCTCTATAGGGTGGTAATGTGGGTTATTTCATGCCTGATAAATGCAGGGTTCACTTCAAGCTTCTCTTTAAATGACTTTGATTTCCTGGAGAGGAAATTGGGGACTGTAAAGGGCACAGTGGAAGCTGTGTAAGACATGGGGGTAGGAAAACCAATCTGACTATCCTCTGCATGTGCACAGAAAGGGATAGCAAGATGTATTGTTCCTTAACTCTACTTCTGCTGGAACAGATGGGAAGCGGAGGGGCCCTTATTGCTGGGGATTAAGGGCTGGACAGGGGCCCTCATGGCTGATTTGAGGTTAACAAGACTGCATTTTGCAGGAGATGTCCCGGGTGAGGAGCAGATGGTAAGGAGAAGCATCTCTCCAGCTTACTCAGCTGCTCAGGGAAGCTTAGAGGCCACCTCCGGCATAAACATCTTTAGGGTTTAACCCAGAGGGGTATGCATGCTGTCACAGTAATATCTCCAAGCCTTGTCATACCAAATATATGTTATTAAAGAGACTGTGACCCAAACATTTCTCATATTGTGATGAAAATGAGGAAATGTTATCAATACACAGCAAAGGCATAAAATAAGAGAACTAACATGTTTGTGCTGACTCCTTTTTATGACATAACTGTGGCTTGATATGCAAACTATACATTTACCATTAAAAACAAGTTTATTTCTATATCAAACCACATGAGACGCCACTTGCACATTCAAACATTTACGTACTATGCAATTCTGCAAAAACAATGTACGTCTCATGCTTATGACATCAACTGCGGCTTTATATGCAAATGAATCATTTTCAGTGGTAAATGTGTAATTTGCATGTCGAACATCCATAATAGCCCCCCAACCCTAACACTAATACCCCTCATACTTACAATACCACCGATCCCTAATACTAATCCCCCTAAACCCTAATACGAACACCAACACCCGAACCCTAATACTAATCCCCCTGAACCCTAATAGGAACACCAACACCCGGACCCTAATACTAATCCCCTTGAACCCTAACACCAACACCCGAACCCTAATACTAATCCCCCTGAACCCTAACACCAACACCCGAACCCTAATACTAATCCCCCTGAACCCTAACACTAACACCCAAACCCTAATACTAATCCTCCTGAACCCTAACACCCGAACCCTAATACTAATCCCCCTGAACCCTAACACCAACACCCGAACCCCAATACTAATCCCCCTGAACCCTAACACCAACACCCAAACCCTAATACTTATCCCCCTGAACCCTAATACGTTCACCAACACCCGAACCCTAATACTAATCCCCCTGAACCCTAATAGGAACACCAACACCCAAACCCTAATACTAATCCCCCTGTGGGTCTAGGACACTTCTTCGCCGCATCTTCATCGCTGACAGTTCAGCGTGGCAGTTAGAACGCTGAACTGTCAGCAATTAAGAATAACTCGGCCGTTTGATCGCGGCCGCGATGTAAGAGCTGACAGTTCAGCGCCCTTATACTAATACCTAACACCTAATAATACACACCTTGTGCGATCCTGTGGTGAAAGTTATGGTGGTCACCTCACCATCGCGTGATTGGTCATGGTGAAGCGCTCCCGTGTCTAGTTTGGGTGATAGTCACAGTATAAGCAGTGTTTGGGTGATAGTCACAATATAAGCAATGTTTAGGTGACACAGTCACAATATAAGCAATGTTTAGGTGACACAGTCACAGTATAAGCAATGTTTAGGTGACACAGTCACAGTATAAGCAATGTTTAGGTGACACAGTCACAGTATAAGCAATGTTTAGGTGACACAGTCACAGTATAAGCAATGTTTAGGTGACAGTCACAGTATAAGCAATGTTTAGATGATACAGTCACAGTATAAGCAGTGTTTAGGTGATACAGTCACAGTATAAGCAGTGTTTAGGTGACACAGTCACAGTATAAGCAGTGTTTAGGTGACACAGTCACAGTATAAGCAATGTTTAGGTGACACAGTCACAGTATAAGCAATGTTTAGGTGACACAGTCACAGTATAAGCAATGTTTAGGTGACACAGTCACAGTATAAGCAATGTTTAGATGACACAGTCGCAGTATAAGCAGTGTAGGGGTGATACAGTCACAGTATAAGCAGTGTTGGGGTGATACAGTCACAGTATAAGCAGTGTTGGGGTGATACGGTCACAGTATAAGCAGTGTTTAGGTGACACGGTCTCAGTATAAGCAGTGTTTAGGTGATACAGTCTCAGTATAAGCAGTGTTTAGGTGACACAGTCACAATATAAGCAGTGTTTAGGTGACAGTCACAATATAAGCAGTGTTTAGGTGACACAGTCACAGTATAAGCAGTGTTTAGGTGACAGTCACAGTACAAGCAGTGTTTAGGTGATACAGTCACAGTACAAGCAGTGTTTAGGTGATACAGTCTCAGTATAAGCAGTGTTTAGGTGACACAGTCACAATATAAGCAGTGTTTAGGTGACAGTCACAATATAAGCAGTGTTTAGGTGACAGTCACAATATAAGCAGTGTTTAGGTGATACAGTCTCAGTATAAGCAGTGTTTAGGTGATACAGTCTCAGTATAAGCAGTGTTTAGGTGATACAGTCTCAGTATAAGCAGTGTTTAGGTGATACAGTCTCAGTATAAGCAGTGTTTAGGTGATACAGTCTCAGTATAAGCAGTGTTTAGGTGACACAGTCACAGTATAAGCAGTGTTTAGGTGACAGTCACAGTATAAGCAGTGTTTAGGTGACAGTCACAGTATAAGCAGTGTTTAGGTGACAGTCACAGTATAAGCAATGTTTAAGTGACACAGTCACAATATAAGCAGTGTTTAGGTGACAGTCACAGGATAAGCAGTGTTTAGGTGACGGTCTCTTTCAGTAACTGATATGCCTTGTTAATTAGGCAGTGACCAGAGCCTGACCTGAGCTGATATGTGTTAAAATGACCACTTTGAGCTGAGTGTGGGCTCTGTAACTCGGCATACGTTTGTTTAAACTGTAAGAGTAAACAACAGTCAATTACTCCTTCTGCAAGGTTCATCCTTCAGCAGAATCTGCACTCAACCCCTCCAGCTATAATGGGTCATATCCTGTAGATGTGGGAATGGAAATGCTTTTTCTAAATGAATATATTAACAATCTGTGCTAAAAGGCACTGTACTGTCCTCCCGGGTCCTCTGCAAATCATCTGGGCTGATAATCCCCATATTTGTATTATTTGGGTTTAATCCTGAGCAGAGTACATGCTGTGTGAATTGGCTGCAGTGGTCTGAATATTGTCCATACATTTAGCGCTTACTTCATAATCCTTAAAATAAATAAGTTGTGTTTAATTGAAATATTGCATCAAGTGTAGGGGTTTCCATTAGAAATGCTTTAATGAAAGAATATAAATAAAGTACCGTATTAAGCCCTTTTTGCTCTGTATAGCTCTATCACTGGGCAGACATGTTGTGTAGAATCTTTGCTCTGTATAGCTCTATCACTGGGCAGACATATTGTTTTGGAATCTTTGCTCTGTATAGCTCTATCAGGGGTGGACATGTTTAGAATCTTTGCTCTGTATAGCTCTATCACTGGGCAGACATGTTAGAATCTTTGCTCTGTATAGCTCTATCAGGGGGCAGACATGTTGTTTAGAATCTTTGCTCTGTATAGCTCTATCACTGGGCAGACATGTTGTGTAGAATCTTTGCTCTGTATAGCTCTATCAGGGGGCAGACATGTGTAGAATCTTTGCTCTGTATAGCTCTATCACTGGGCAGACATGTGTAGAATCTTTGCTCTGTATAGCTCTATCACTGGGCAGACATGTGTAGAATCTTTGCACTGTATAGCTCTATCACTGGGCAGACATGTTAGAATCTTTGCTCTGTATAGCTCTATCAGGGGGCAGACATGTTGTTTAGAATCTTTGCTCTGTATAGCTCTATCACTGGGCAGACATGTTGTGTAGAATCTTTGCTCTGTATAGCTCTATCAGGGGGCAGACATGTGTAGAATCTTTGCTCTGTATAGCTCTATCAGGGGGTATACATGTTGTTTAGAATCTTTGCTCTGTATAGCTCTATCACTGGGCAGACATGTGTAGAATCTTTGCACTGTATAGCTCTATCAGGGGGCGGACATGTTGTGTAGAATCTTTGCTCTGTATAGCGCTTTCAGGGGGCGGACATATTGTTTTGGAATCTTTGCTCTGTATAGCTCTATCAGGGGTGGACATGTTTAGAATCTTTGCTCTGTATAGCTCTATCACTGGGCAGACATGTTAGAATCTTTGCTCTGTATAGCTCTATCACTGGGCAGACATATTGTTTTGGAATCTTTGCTCTGTATAGCTCTATCAGGGGTGGACATGTTTAGAATCTTTGCTCTGTATAGCTCTATCACTGGGCAGACATGTTAGAATCTTTGCTCTGTATAGCTCTATCAGGGGGCAGACATGTTGTTTAGAATCTTTGCTCTGTATAGCTCTATCACTGGGCAGACATGTTGTGTAGAATCTTTGCTCTGTATAGCTCTATCAGGGGGCAGACATGTGTAGAATCTTTGCTCTGTATAGCTCTATCACTGGGCAGACATGTGTAGAATCTTTGCTCTGTATAGCTCTATCACTGGGCAGACATGTGTAGAATCTTTGCACTGTATAGCTCTATCACTGGGCAGACATGTTAGAATCTTTGCTCTGTATAGCTCTATCAGGGGGCAGACATGTTGTTTAGAATCTTTGCTCTGTATAGCTCTATCACTGGGCAGACATGTTGTGTAGAATCTTTGCTCTGTATAGCTCTATCAGGGGGCAGACATGTGTAGAATCTTTGCTCTGTATAGCTCTATCAGGGGGTATACATGTTGTTTAGAATCTTTGCTCTGTATAGCTCTATCACTGGGCAGACATGTGTAGAATCTTTGCACTGTATAGCTCTATCAGGGGGCGGACATGTTGTGTAGAATCTTTGCTCTGTATAGCGCTTTCAGGGGGCGGACATGTTGTGTAGAATCTTTGCTCTGTATAGCTCTATCAGGGGGCAGACATGTTTAGAATCTTTGCTCTGTATAGCTCTATCACTGGGCAGACATGTTTAGAATCTTGGTCAGATCTTCCTTTATGTGACCCAACATGTCTGCCCCCCATCTGCAATACAGTACAAAGAGGGCTGAATACAATGCTTTATTTATATTCTTCCATTAAATCATTTATATTTAAAATGTCTGAACTTCATGCAATGTTCCAATTAAACAGAACTTCATTTCTTGCCGACAGTTGCTCTTTAAAACCTCTTAGATTTTTCTTTCCAATGATGGTTTTAATAGGAGAGGAGCTCTGTCAGTGCGAACGTGTATTAAACATGAAAGGGTTTAACCATGAATAAAAGTATTTGATCCAGACATCTTGTAGCCACAGGATAGGATGAATGCTTCTACCATGTGCTACTTGGATCTGATTTCTTCATTACAATCAAGTGGTATCACTTTACATGATCACCGATGGCCCCCTGAAAGCATATTATAATGTGAAATCCTGTAATGAGGTCAGAAAGTAACCAGGAGCTTGGCAGGATTTCCTGGGTACCCAGGCTCCTGACCGTGAGAGGAACGGCTAATAATACCTTGTCTGATTCATATTTATACTTTGTGGGGATAAACTTCAAATTAGATTTCATTCTAAATATAATATTTGCAAACTCCTCATTCACCGCCACAGCTGGATTAGACAGTCTGTCATTTGGTAAGCCAGAAGAAACATGAAAGGCTCAGGAGCGTGTGTTACTTATTACATATACTATTTCTGGAAACTTCTATGTGCCTCATGGGCCAGGGATTCATTTACTACTCCTACTGAATATATATATATGCTAGATAAATATATCTGATGAGCTGAAGAGGTGGCTCAGTGAGCTAATATACCTGCAGAATGTGTTCCCTTCCCAAATCAGCCATTCATCAGTCAGACCTATCAAATTCCCCCTCAGATGTGGACCGAGTCTGAATCTGACCAGGCTTTTGCCAAAGTGAGAGGGACCCTAAGGGGGAACCAACAGGGGACTGTGTTAATATGCATACTCTGATTGGTTGTTTTTATTTTTACTATGTGCCATACTGTTTTACATCTTTGCTGCTGAGGGATTGAAGGAAAGAGAGATGCACAAATACGAGACTCCATATCTGTATAAACCACATTCCATATAAATCAGTTTTTTTTTTTATTTGACTCAAGCCCTCCCCCCTTTCTGTGCTGCTGGAATAGAATACATTGTGTGCGCTCTGAGTGACCTTGCTCTTGTACACAGTAGGAACTTTTAACCGTGCAACACATTGTCTTATGATGACATCACTAGGGAGACAGGAAATTCTATTCGTTTGAATGAAATTATTCTCATTGGTTCCTGCAAAAAAAAAAAAAAAAAAAATTACCAGTGTGGGCAGTCCTGGTTTCTTGCAAATGGCTGTAATTTCCCAATTTCATCTAGGTGTAAGTATTTTATATGTTAAGCAATGCAAAATGTAAGACATGCATTAAAGTACTTGGACAGGACATTAATATGTATTAATATTTGGAAGATGCCTTTTGGGCGTCAGACAGTCCATTTAAAGTGCTCGGCTGCAGGATAACATTAGTACAATACCTCAATCCAAAATCAGGGAGAGAAAAAAACCTGCACTTGTATTTTAATAAATGTATATTAAACTGCAGTATCGGTGTAGCTGCTCCTCACATCTGACTAAATCTAAGCATGCTAGTTAAATAACGTTTTTAATCTTCTGTTTATTTCTGCGGGCATAAACTGTGTCTATTTACTAAATGATTTATTACATCAATTTAAAACGGTGACATCTCCTCTCAGGAGTGAGTAGAAATCAGATCTTTTCCTGGTGGGATCTTGGGATCCAGTTTTATGCTTCAGAAGACATTACCATTAATTTACACAGCGCTTGGTACAGATCATAAAGTGGCGTTACAGACTCTGATAGACCTGCAGAGACAGAGCGATGGATTCGATAGGAAGCACTGACCATACGCTGACAATCTACACATACAGAAACCCTTGTTATTCTGTGTACTGGTGTTGTCATTGCAACATACTCCGAGTCCCTGATTAGTCTATTGATCACAAGTTGCTGCCAAACCATCCGTGGATTCAAATGAGCCAACTATTTCATCAGACAAACATATTGCTTCCATAAGGGATCAGCATGCACATGGCTATAATAAGCCTCTGCAATTAGCCAGTCCAGCTCAGTAACGAACCTGCCAATTATTATATCTTCTAATATCACAGCATTTGGTTAAGACACACACACCTAAATAATTACATTTTTAATGATAATAAGTTTCTCGTTTGCTGCATTGGTATATTTGTTTGTGTCACTTGTAAATTTATTTTCAGTAACTGTCTTCAATTTACCTGTTGTGGAGTTTGACGATAGAGGCATTTAAAGCCGACCTATTATATATCCAGATTTCAGCAATAAAATTGCAGACACTTAAAACTATGCAAAAGGAGCTGCCAATCAGGTCAAGGCATGCTTGAAATGTTATTTGCTAAAAACAATGGAAATCTATTACACAGTGCTGATATATTCCACTGGAACATCCATCAACATGGAATTTTGTCCATATATAATTGATATATAAGAGATTGAAGTTGTTGTGAGGAGGGGAGACGGCACAAGGGGGAGGTGGATTGTTTTCTGATCCTTTAGTTTAAATTACAGCGGTAAAGGTTTAAAAGTCGTATCAGGAAGTATTGCTTTACTGAGAGGGTAGTGGATGCATGGAATAGTCTTCCAGTAGAAAGGATAGAGGTTAATACAGTGAAGGATTTTAAGCATGCATGGGATAGGTATAAGGTTATCCTAGATATAAGATAAGGTCAGGGACTAATGAAAGTATTACATTACTGAGAGGGTAGTGGATGTATGGAATAGTCTTCCAGTAGAAGTGGTAGAAGATAATACAGTGAAGGAGTTTAAGCATGCATGGGATAGGTATAAGGCTATCCTAGATATAAGATAAGGCCAGGGACTAATGAAAGTATTACATTACTGAGAGGGTAGTGGATGTATGGAATAGTCTTCCAGTAGAAGTGGTAGAGGTTAATACAGTGAAGGAGTGTAAGCATGCATGGGATAGGTATAAGGCTATCCTAGATATAAGATAAGGCCAGGGACTAATTAAAGTATTACATTACTGAGAGGGTAGTGGATGCATGGAATAGTCTTCCAGTAGAAGTGGTAGAGGTTAATACAGTGAAGGAGTTTAAGCATGCATGGGATAGGTATAAGGCTATCCTAGATATAAGATAAGGTCAGGGACTAATGAAAGTATTACATTACTGAGAGGGTAGTGGATACATGGAATAGTCTTCCAGTAGAAGTGGTAGAGGTTAATACAGTGAAGGAGTTTAAGCATGCATGGGATAGGTATAAGGCTATCCTAGATATAAGATAAGGCCAGGGACTAATGAAAGTATTACCTTACTGAGAGGGTAGTGGATGTATGGAATAGTCTTCCAGTAGAAGTGGTAGAGGTTAATACAGTGAAGGAGTTTAAGCATGCATGGGATAGGTATAAGGCTATCCTAGATATAAGATAAGGCCAGGGACTAATGAAAGTATTACCTTACTGAGAGGGTAGTGGATGTATGGAATAGTCTTCCAGTAGAAGTGGTAGAGGTTAATACAGTGAAGGAGTTTAAGCATGCATGGGATAGGTATAAGGCTATCCTAGATATAAGATAAGGCCAGGGACTAATGAAAGTATTACCTTACTGAGAGGGTAGTGGATGTATGGAATAGTCTTCCAGTAGAAGTGGTAGAGGTTAATACAGTGAAGGAGTTTAAGCATGCATGGGATAGGTATAAGGCTATCCTAGATATAAGATAAGGCCAGGGACTAATGAAAGTATTACCTTACTGAGAGGGTAGTGGATGTATGGAATAGTCTTCCAGTAGAAGTGTTAGAGGTTAATACAGTGAAGGAGTTTAAGCATGCATGGGATAGGTATAAGGCTATCCTAGATATAAGATAAGGCCAGGGACTAATGAAAGTATTACATTACTGAGAGGGTAGTGGATGTATGGAATAGTCTTCCAGTAGAAGTGGTAGAGGTTAATACAGTGAAGGAGTGTAAGCATGCATGGGATAGGTATAAGGCTATCCTAGATATAAGATAAGGCCAGGGACTAATTAAAGTATTACATTACTGAGAGGGTAGTGGATGCATGGAATAGTCTTCCAGTAGAAGTGGTAGAGGTTAATACAGTGAAGGAGTGTAAGCATGCATGGGATAGGTATAAGGCTATCCTAGATATAAGATAAGGCCAGGGACTAATGAAAGTATTACTTTACTGAGAGGGTAGGGGATGTATGGAATAGTCTTCCAGTAGAAGTGGTAGAAGATAATACAGTGAAGGAGTTTAAGCATGCATGGGATAGGTATAAGGCTATCCTAGATATAAGATAAGGTCAGGGACTGATGAAAGTATTACTTTACTGAGAGGGTAGTGGATGTATGGAATAGTCTTCCAGTAGAAGTGGTAGAGGTTAATACAGTGAAGGAGTTTAAGCATGCATGGGATAGGTATAAGGCTATCCTAGATATAAGATAAGGCCAGGGACTAATTAAAGTATTACATTACTGAGAGGGTAGTGGATGCATGGAATAGTCTTCCAGTAGAAGTGGTAGAGGTTAATACAGTGAAGGAGTTTAAGCATGCATGGGATAGGTATAAGGCTATCCTAGATATAAGATAAGGTCAGGGACTAATGAAAGTATTACATTACTGAGAGGGTAGTGGATACATGGAATAGTCTTCCAGTAGAAGTGGTAGAGGTTAATACAGTGAAGGAGTTTAAGCATGCATGGGATAGGTATAAGGCTATCCTAGATATAAGATAAGGCCAGGGACTAATGAAAGTATTACCTTACTGAGAGGGTAGTGGATGTATGGAATAGTCTTCCAGTAGAAGTGGTAGAGGTTAATACAGTGAAGGAGTTTAAGCATGCATGGGATAGGTATAAGGCTATCCTAGATATAAGATAAGGCCAGGGACTAATGAAAGTATTACCTTACTGAGAGGGTAGTGGATGTATGGAATAGTCTTCCAGTAGAAGTGGTAGAGGTTAATACAGTGAAGGAGTTTAAGCATGCATGGGATAGGTATAAGGCTATCCTAGATATAAGATAAGGCCAGGGACTAATGAAAGTATTACATTACTGAGAGGGTAGTGGATGTATGGAATAGTCTTCCAGTAGAAGTGGTAGAGGTTAATACAGTGAGGGAGTTTAAGCATGCGTGGGATAGGTGTAAGGCTATCCTAGATATAAGATAAGGCCAGGGACTAATGAAAGTATTACATTACTGAGAGGGTAGTGGATCCATGGAATAGTCTTCCAGTAGAAGTGGTAGAGGTTAATACAGTGAAGGAGTTTAAGGCATTAAGGTTCTAACTTTTTTGTTCTGTTATCTCTCCTCCAGGCTTCCATTTAAGTGGCACAGTAACGGAGCCAGCAACACAGTCCGAACCCGAAATCACCTACAGAGTGGCCATCAGTTTTGATCGTTGTAAGATTACGTCTGTAACCTGCGGCTGTGGAAACAGGGATATTTTCTACTGTGCTCACGTCGTGGCTCTCTCACTGTATCGCATACGTAAGCCGGACCAAGTGAAACTACGTCTTCCCATCTCAGAGACCCTCTTCCAGATGAACCGAGACCAGCTGCAGAAGTTTGTTCAGTATCTTATCACGGCCCACCACACAGAAGTGCTTCCTACAGCCCAGAAACTGGCTGATGAGATCTTATCCTCTAACTCAGAAATCAACCAAGTGCACGGTACTTACCTGCGATATATATTGCTTTCTACCCATTGTAAAGGACAAGTGTCACAAAACAGAGAAATCCTGCTTAACTGAAAGATTGCATCAAGTGCAGGCATTTTAAACAAAAAAAAAATACAAAGTGCCTTATTGAGCCCTTTTTGCTTGTATAGGGGGCGGACATGTTCAGATGCCTGAGCTATGTGTAGCAAAGAGGGCTCAATAAGCTGCTTTATTTGCATTCATCCAGTGAAGCATTTATATGTAAAATGCCTATCCTTGCAATCTTTAAACTAAACAAGTACCGTATTTATCGGCGTATAACACGCACTTTTTCTCCCTGAAAATAGGGAGCAAATAATGTGTGCGTGTTATACGCCGATCGGTGCTTGAAAAAATAAAAAAAATCTAAAACTTACCTCGTTCCTGCTCTGTCCCCCGGTGCTCTGTCCCCCGGTGCTCTGAAGCTGTGTGGCTGTGAGGGAAGCGTTGTGCGCTCCCCTCCAGCCGCGCGGTCAACAAAGTGTGTTTTTTTAAAACAAACTTTATTGTTCCGCGCGGCTGGAGGGGAGCTCACAATGCTTCCCTCACAGCCACGCAGCTTCAGAGCACCGGGGGACAGAGCAGAAACGAGGTAAGTACTGGGGTCTGGGGAAGGGGGGGAGGAGGGTGGCATAACGAGCATACTAAGGGGCAATATCCTAGCATATTACATGGCATATTGGGGGCAATATCCTGGCATATTGGGGGCAATATCCTGGCATATTGGGGGCAATATCCTGGCATATTGGGGGCAATATCCTGGCATATTAAATGGCATATTGGGGGTAATATCCTGGTATATTAAATGGCATATTGGGGGCAATATCCTGGCATATTGGGGGCAATATCCCGGCATATTAAATGGCATATTGGGGCCAATATCCTGGCATATTAAATGGCATATTGGGGCCAATATCCTGGCATATTAAATGGCATATTGGGGGCAATATCCTGGCATATTGGGGGCAATATACTGGCATATTAAATGGCATATTGGGGGCAATATCCTGGCATATTAAATGGCATATTGGGGGCAATATCATGGCATATTAAATGGCATATTGGGGGCAATATCATGGCATATTGGGCTTCAAAGTTCTTTATTTGAAATTTCAGTTTTTTCCCCTGAAATTTCCTTCTTAAAATGAGGTGCGTGTTATACGTCGGCGCGTGTTATACGCCGATAAATACGGTATTTTTTTGGGGGGCTTGCATTTGTCTCTTAACCCTTTGCAACAATTGACTTGCCAGGCACATGACCCAAAAATGAGCAGTTAGTGAGACGAGAATAGGAAGTGATCGAAAGCCGCCAAAAAGACATAATATGTAAAGCGCCATCTTGAAATGCAGCATGCCTGGACTGGGAAAAATCTTCCGTTGCTCAGAGCAGTCGACAACATTGCAGTTGGGGAAAAAAGATTTTTTTAAATGTAGGGTTCATGTTAGTTCTAGGGTTAAATGTGCAGGGTTAGGGTTAGGGTAGGGTTGCCACCTGGCCGGTATTTTACCGGCAGGCCGGTAAAAAAATGGCACCAGGCCAATGTTAAGTGTATGGAGACAGTACCAAGGTCGGTATTTTTTTGGAAGAAAAGGTGGCAACCCTAGGTTAGGGTGATGGTTGGGGTGATGGTTAGGGTGATGGTTGGGGTGATGGTTGGGGTGATGGTTGGGGTGATGGTTAGGGTGATGGTTAGGGTGATGGTTGGGGTGATGGTTAGGGTGATGGTTAGGGTGATGGTTGGGGTGATGGTTGGGGTGATGGTTAGGGTGATGGTTAGGGTGATGGTTGGGGTGATGGTTGGGGTGATGGTTGGGGTGATGGTTGGGGTGATGGTTGGGGTGACGGTTGGGGTGATGGTTAGGGTTGGGTTAAAAGGTCACTAGGAGAAAATTGTCAGTAATTGTCCAGAATGAGCATAAATGTTGTAGAAGTCTTGTCACTAAGGGCCCTAAATGAGCGGTGCGTGCCATCTAGCTTTGCAAACACCGCTCGGTGATACTTTAATGTCTCGATGTCGAGGCATTAGGCATGACTAGGAATCCCGGGCACCATATTGGAGAGCAACATGCTCCTCCAATATGGCTGCTGCCCTCTTGTGGGAAGAGGAAGTGATGAGTTTTCACTTCTGTTGCTCTGATGCGGTTGCTAGTCTGCCCCTAGAGGCCGTCAGCAACATTGAGTAAGGAGAAAACTGTGCACTCCACTCACCGGATGATAAATAAGATGCTTTAATAATGAAAAGTAGAAATGGGTCCAAAACAAACCGGGAAGGATAAATCCACGGATGATAGAGTCCACGGGAAGGCAACCTAACGCGTTTCGCGTGAAACCACGCTTAGTCATAGGTGCAGTACAAGTGAGCACAGGTATCCTATATACAAATGATAGACCAATGGGATCTCAGTCCTATTAAATGTGAAATGCACTTTGGTGTGTGATTTAACCATGGAAGTGCTGGAATAGGAAAGAAGCAAAGTGAAAAAGTGTGAAAACTAGTAGGGAAAGAACAAAAATATGTACGATGTGATGGAAGTAAAATAAGTGAAAAAAGAAAAAAAATGGAAAAATGCAATCAAGGGAAAATAATCGTGAAAGAAGAGAAGGAAAGTTAGGTAAAGTATACAGCTAAGAGAAATGGTGAAATACAGTACAAGAAATGTGTGTGTGAGAAAAAAGAAAAATATGGTAAGAAAAAATGTGTGTGAGAAACGAGAGAGAAAAAGAAGGGGGGAATCATAGACCAGAGTGCAGAACTACACACAGCAGGCTGAGATGCCAACAAATATATCAAAACAAGTGTAAGTGGAATAAAAACCTTAATACAAAGTGTGACATAAAATACATACATACATTCAATCCTGTAAACAGGTGATGATTGATGTAAAGTCGCTCAATAACAAGGTCTTGTGCTTCATAGGGAAGAGACATGTGAAATATAAGTGTGTGATAAAGAGAACAAAACATATTAGTAACACACGAGAGGAGCAGAAAAACTCGTCTCATAATAATATATAAAACAATAAGCTCTAGGTCAATAGATAAAAACACCACTCACAAAAAGTACTAAATGCATTAGCATGAAAATGCGAAGTAATATGTCACTAAAGGAAAGGTACTGGATGGAAAGGACCGTGTTTAAGGCAGGGGAAACATGATAGTGAATGAACAACCCTGACCTGTATAGCAGAATACCTGGACGTAAGCCAAGTGTGACAAAAAAGAATGTATCAGAAAAACAATAAATGAAAAAATAACGTGAGCAGGGAAAATAGTGGATTTAAGTTTCCAATGATACACAGTAAAAAAGTCTTCAGGTGAAGTAGGAGAGAAGGAAAGGTAGATATATTGTAGCAGAGAAATATTTGCTGAGAGGTCGTAATGGTAAATCTAATAAAAGCATGTGACATCATACTCTGCGTTCATACCCTTGGGATACCTGGTCCCTAATTTAAAGATCCAAAATGTTTCTTGCTGGCATTGTCTTCTATGTTAATAGGTCTATCATTTGTATATAGGATACCTGTGCTCACTTGTACTGCACCTATGACTAAGCGTGGATTCACGCGAAACGCGTTAGGTTGCCTTCCCGTGGACTTTATCATCCGTGGATTTATCCTACTCTGTTTGTTTTGGACACATTTCTACTTTTCATTATTAAAGCATCTTATTTATCATCCGGTGAGTGGAGTGCGCAGTTTTCTCCTTACTCTATGTTCTATTGTAGCACCTAATCAGTGCTGTGGAGCACCCACCCTCCGTGCACACTTGTTTGCAGTGTTTGGAGCCGGTACAGCTGCCTTTACTCTTAGTCAGCAACATTGCAATGAAAAAACGGCAATATTAGCCTTACATCTAGGGTTAGAATAATGGTTAGGGTTACAGTAAAATTAAAGTTAGCATAAGGGTTCGTGTCAAAGGGTCACTGTAGGTGTCTGCTAAGACTTGTGAATATCTGCTTGACTCAGTGCAAGGGATTCTGGGTAGACATATGCACATAAGGTAAATAATGATCACCATTTTGACTCTATCCATGTTATTTGCATATGCCCACCCAGAATCCCTTGCAGTGGTGCTAGCACTACAAGTTTCGGATTTCTGGCTTGTGTAGTGTGTGTAGATTTCTGATGCCAGTGGAGTTGTTTTCCCAGCACCTTTTCCCCACAGTAGTTAATTTGTGCGTGTTTATTTGATTGTGATTTTGTTACTTTTCAGGCGCCCCGGATCCCACTGCAGGGGCCAGCATCACTGATGAGAATTGCTGGCATCTGGACGAGGAGCAGGTCAAGGAGCAAGTGAAACTGTTTCTGTCCCAGGGAGGATATTACAGCTCTGGGAAGCAGCTAAACTCCATGTTTGCCAAGGTAAAAATAAACCCCACATTAAACCTGTGATCAAATGAATTCACCCTAAACATTGCATGATCTGTGAATGCAGAGAATTAAACATGATGAAAATGACTTATACATTGTAAGAGAAACTATGGTTTAAATGTGTCTGTGGTGTCTAACCCTCTGGTTATGCCATCACATGTGGCTTACTATGCCAATGAACTGCTTTTCTGAATGTCAAGCCACAGGGTGATGTCATAAGCCGGACACACCACAGACACATTTAAACCATATATTTTTAATGCTTTGGCTACAATTGTGCTGACACAATGTATAGATCATTCCCATATTTTTGTTGCCCACATTCAGAGTATGAGCAATGTTTGGGTTGACAGCGTCCCTTTAATTCTCCATGTGAGCTACACTTTTCCTGTTTATTGTATCTCAGAAGTGAATCATTTGTGATAATCTAGTTGACTTTAGGACATTCTGTGATGCTATGTGAAATCATACTGCAATCTAAACGCTTATACCATCTTTGTTACATAGTGTGTAATTTCACTCGCTATATGTTCCTATGATTTGCTTCTCCTGTGTTGACAAAACGGGCAGTGATCATGTTGTTCGCTCCTGGTTGGAAGTTGCATTATACATTGGCGCATGGAGATGTTATATGTTACCTCTTACCCTACTGGCTGTAACTTTGTGTTGTTCGTTGCTGGTTGGAAGTTGCATTATACATTGGCGCACGGAGATGTTATATGTTACCTTTTACCCTACTGGCTGTAACTTTGTGTTGTTCGTTGCTGGTTGGAAGTTGCATTATACATTGGCGCACGGAGATGTTATATGTTACCTCTTACCCTACTGGCTGTAACTTTGTGTTGTTTGCTGCTGGTCGGCAGTTGCATTATACATTGGCGCACGGAGATGTTATATGTTACCTCTTACCCTACTGGCTGTAACTTTGTGTTGTTTGCTGCTGGTCGGCAGTTGCATTATACATTGGCGCACGGAGATGTTATATGTTACCTCTTACCCTACTGGCTGTAACTTTGTGTTGTTTGCTGCTGGTCGGCAGTTGCATTATACATTGGCGCACAGAGATGTTATATATAACCTCTTACCCTACTGGCTGTAACTTTGTGTTGTTTGCTGCTGGTCGGCAGTTGCATTATACATTGGCGCACGGAGATGTTATATGTTACCTCTTACCCTACTGGCTGTAACTTTGTGTTGTTTGCTGCTGGTCGGCAGTTGCATTATACATTGGCGCACAGAGATGTTATATATAACCTCTTACCCTACTGGCTGTAACTTTGTGGCTGTTGTTTTCTCAGGTTCGCGAGATGTTGCGCATGAGAGATTCCAATGGTGCTCGAATGCTGACCTTGATTACGGAGCAGTTTATGGCAGACCCTCGGCTGGCCCTCTGGAGACAACAGGGCACTGGCATGACGGATAAATGCCGCCAGCTGTGGGATGAGCTTGGTGAGTTTGTGAAGCCTGTGCAGAGTTTATCCATTGATCAGCGCCGAGGATAGGGGGTCTGCGGTTTCCCTCCAGGAAAAGGTGAAACATGAAGGTTATCAGTGATACATTAGTTCATTCCCCTGTTGCAGGAGGTATTAGGACCCTGCAGTGAGGGGATTGTGAGGATTTAATAGCTGGGAAATGCTCTTCCACCCAATGACATATACAAATAATCCTCCTGAAGGGGAAAAGCTTTAATGGCAGCTTGTAGCAGGTCACATCTCAGATGTTCACATAATGCTATGATCTTCCTCCACAGGGGCTCTGTGGGTTTGCATTGTGCTGAACCCTCACTGCAAACCGGAGGAGAAAGGCTGCTGGGTCAGACAGCTCCGAAAATGGGGCGATCTGGACGTGTGTCCGCTAGAGGACGGGAACTATGGCAATGACCTTCCAAACATCACCAACACTCTGCCTCAAAGCATCGGCCCAGGTGAGTGGTGCCCGCGAGCCTTGCAGTCGGTTGGCGTTTTCCAGGCATGATCACACAGTGCGTTCCCTTCCCTCTGATGGTTTGATGAGCTGTGTAAATCAATGTCTGGGGTGTTAGGTGCACTTGTCCTGATTGCCCTGCACGCCAAGCTCTTCCTCGGAGGGCAGGAGGTTGATTAAACGCTGTTTATACCCTGCGGCCTGGAGTCATGATGTTCAGTCAGTTTAACCCTTGGTGCAGCATGCTCCGGTAGATGTGATTTGTATATTGCCATCGCCTGCAGATCCCCATGTGATGCCGCAGCCTTGCTTTGTATGTGAGCATACAGATCCCGCTCATTTCATAGCTTACTGTCTCACTGGGATTTTCTTCAATGAAGTATTAAACTTGTTATGGTCTAATGTCTATTAACAATGTTAATTGTGAGGTTTAATCCTGAAAGAGGGAATTGAGAAGGGAATTTCAAACTTGAGGCCAAAGTAGACGAGTTGAAAAAATTCTCCCATTCAGGAGAATTTTTGTAACTCTGCTTCTATGGCCTTAAGTTTGAAATTCCCTTGTCAATCCCCTGCATTTCCCACTTTCCTGAGTAAAGGCCTGTGTAACCAGCTCCAGGTGGATTTCTCTCCAGTACATTGAAATTGAGCAGATTTTTCCCTTTTAGATTCTCTGGTCAGACCTCGGAGGACAGTTTTCACCCGGGCGGTGGAGGGCTGTGAGTTACACTGGCAGGACAGTCACTTGCAGAGAATAATCAGCAGCGATTTTTACCTTTCCCCTTCTTATCAGAGAGATGGGGAGAGTCTCCTGTTCAACTCTCAGGGACAAGCTCTGTGGCTGGGTGAGTTCCTATTGCATGATGTTTACATTATAACATGGGTTTTACATCAATATATTCGCGTTATGAGCTGTGAATCTCTGATTATTTGGAAGCACGTGGAATGACGTTAGTTTGATAATGATCGTTTGGGATTCTTTGTAGCGCATCCTAAATTCTGCTAACACACAGACACAGAGACAAACTGCTAATTGTGTTTGTTTCTTTAGAACATGTACCCACGGCATGTGCTAGAGTGGATGCTCTCCGCTCCCACGGTTACCCCAAAGAGGCGCTACGCTTAGCGGTCGCCATTATAAGCACCTTACGATTACAGCAGCAGCGACAGCTGGAGATATACAAACAGCAGAAAAAAGGTATTTCTTCTACTAAGATGTCTTCGTACTAATAATAATAATATTGCTTTTATAATGAAGGTCTGAAGCTTTCCCTGGTTCCTCTCAGCTGTGCGGTTACTTCAGTATTAAAGCTGCAATGCTTATAAGAACTGCTAAACCTGAATAGTCTGGGAGCGATAATCACCTGTATTAATGTGCAATGCTTAGTAACGAGTGCTAATCACAAGAGCCTGAAACCAGGAACAGCTGCTAACACTTCCCTTCCACAGAGAGGATGCTGGGTTAACCCCTTCAGGACCAGAGCTTTTTTGGGAGTTTTTGCAGTGTGTGTAACTGATTTCTCTTTCATTTCTCGACGTCATGCAAACTATATACGTTATTTTTTTATTAAGTAAACGTATGACTTTCTTTTAATGCTAAATTTACCCAGATAACACAGAACTGAATATGACGTACTGTTTACATTCGTGATTGATTTCGATGTTGTGTATCCCCTCCACGGGGTGACACTGCTTGTGACCGCTTGCTGGGTAATGTTTATCACAGTGTAATGTGTTTCTTTATAGATCTGATCCAGAGAAACACAACCACAATAACCAACCTGGAGGGCTGGGTGGGTCATCCGCTGGATCCCATTGGCTGCTTATTTAACACCCTTACTGAGGCCTGTCGAAGCGATGATGAAAACGCGATAGAAGCGTTGGGTAAGTAGATGGAAATGCGTTGGTTGCCAGCTGTGTCAGGTATACCGTGTGTCAGGGAGGGTCATAGATGAGCCATATATACGCCATGTAAGGTATTACTAACTGATTAATGTGTCAGCTTGGGCGTCAGTCAGTAGCCTGCACACACGGATAGCTCCTGTATATATACGTGGCTCCGAGTGTTTTGCAATGTGTTCAGTGTGTGATTCCTGTCTTATCTCATACAGAGAGCAGCGAGTTCCCGAGGCCGCTCTATCAGCATGTGTGTGTATTAAACAGCTCCCTGGAGAATGGAGAATCCTACCTGTCCCTGGCACTGGAGGTGGCACTCCTCGGCATGGGCCAGCAGCGACTCATGCCTGAAGGCCTGTACGCACAGGACAAAGTGTGTCGCAATGAGGAGCAGATCATTGCTCAGCTCCAGGAGCTGGACCTCGATGCCGTGCTGGTTCAGACGCTCCGCAAGCAGTGCATTCTGCTCCTGGAAGGTGAGGCATGGAAAGCTGGGGTAATGTGACAGCATAGAGAGGGGTCTGCCCCAGTATGTTTGGTTTAAAGCTGGGTGAAAGGCTTTATACATTACATTTATTTATTTACACAGCGATTTGTTACAGACAAAACTATACAAACAGATTCAGACAAAAGCCTGAGCTAGAGAGGCCTCTGCTTGCAATCTAGAGATAATGGGGAACACAAGACATATAAGGTGAGTCACACGAGGTTACTAAATGGGTGGATTGTAAGCCACATAGAAAGGAAGGAGTATAGAGCACATACAATATATTGACAGGATAAGATTTGCGGAGACTTTCGCCGCAATAAATTATGTCTCTAATTCTTTCAGATCATTTCTGATAAACTTAACAAGGTTTTAAGATATCGTCATTACCTCCCCCCAAATGATCTTTCCATTCTTTGATATAGGAGGGCCGTTCAGTGGTCTCGGGGAGGTCATACACCGGGAGAGCATTCCCATGCACACATTTGCCAAATACCTGTTCTCTGCTCTGCTGCCACACGATGCAGACCTGGCCTATAAACTGTCCCTGCGAGCGATGAGGTGGGTATACACAGAGAGTGCTGTGCGCGGGGTGAGAGTGCTGTGCGCGGGGTGAGAGCGCTGTGCGAGAGCGCTGTGCGCGGGGTGAGAGCGCTGTGCGCAGAGAGTGTTTCATCATGTCACTTCATACAGAAGCTCACTGACCTTTGCTTGCTTTGTGCCAGGCTGCCTGTGTTGGAGAGCAGTGTTCCCTCAGGAGATGGATCACACCCACATCACATCGTGTCCGTGGTGCCCAGCCGCTACCCGCGCTGGTTTACCCTGGGGCATCTGGAATCCCAACAGTGTGAGCTGGCGTCCACCATGCTGACTGCTGCAAAGGGTAAGATTAGAGGCTGGATGTTATTTTATTCATGAATATGGTAATAACACCTGAGCTAATAAGAAAGCTTCCACTAGAATCAGACTGCAGAGTGTGAGAGCCAAATGCTGACAAATAAACAGTAACCAGACTACTCACAATAACGGATCAATATCCTGTGTGCAGCAAACACTGAGATAACATGTATTAAGGCTGGTGTACAGCAGCCAACATAAAATACAAAAGATCAACTGAGCAGAAGACTCTGACGCTAAACAATTCTGATAGGAGGTAGTACTCCCCGTGTTGCGCACTGTAGACCTCTGTTGGCGTCTTGTCTGTGACACTATGGTGGCTCAGAATAAACAAACAAACAACACGTATTGAGCAGGAAGGGTCTTTGGGGTTGGTCTGTACCACACAGTTTTTACAGAAAGTATGATCTTTCTTATTAGCACCATCTTTTTGTTTTTGCGGATTTGGGTTTTTATTTAGTGCAGAGATTACCATACTCTGCAAGCTATTTTGTGCTATGTTATTTAATCCTACTGCATCACCAAATACTCCATTGGCCACTCCTTACATCTCTCTTGTCATTTCATTAGGAAGGTACTTAGAAGTGTACACTGTGTTGGCACATAAGAACTATCTGCCCAATTTTTGCATAAAAAAAGGTTCCTGGACTTGCCTTATATCCAACTTGTTCCCAATAGTATTCACCTTCATAAAATCATCAAGTCAGCATATGGATTAAATGTATTAAACTGTCTGCAAAAGAGGAAGTTGTGTTTAATTGAAAGTTTGCATCAGGTGTGGACTTTTTAAGTAAAAATGCTTTAAAGAAAGAATCCAAATAAAAAGTACCGTATTGAGCCCTCTCTGTTATTATAGCGCTGGATCAAGTAGGGGACATCTTGGGTCAGATCTTCCAATCGCATCAAATGTGGGCTTTTGAAGTAGAAATGCGTTAATGAAACAATACAAAGAAACAGAACTTTTTTTTTTAGAACAATTGTCCTTTAAGTCATTGCAGCCTTTCCAACACCAACATCTAACAAAGCAATAAGCAAAAGAGCTAAATCACTCTGTGCACCAGGTTATAACCAAAATATGTCTGTTTAATAAAGCCTCTCCTGCAGCCTGTATGTGCTCGGTCTGCTGTAGACATGTGGTGACCCTGTCTGCTTTATTGGTCACACAGGGGACATGCTGCGTCTGCGCACTGTGCTCGAAGCCATCCAGCGGAACATTCACTCCTCCTCTCTCATCTTCAAACTGGCTCAGGATGCATTTAAAATAGCCACGCCAACGGACACCAGCTCGGACACCACTCTGCTCAATGTTGCTCTGGAGCTGGGGCTGCAGGTAAGATTTCTCTCAAACTGTCTCAACGTATCTCGCCAGGGAAATCTCATTCTGTTAGCTTGACGATCCTGGTACATCATGAATGGAAAAGCAAGGGACGTGGTCCCAATCCTATTCAATTCTGCTTAGATATAGCATCAAAAGAAAGCCATACGTTTCTTTAACCCCTTGGCGACACAGGACATACGTGTACATTGATCGCTTCCAGTTGCTCAGCAGGTATTGCTGAAAAGCCATGTTATTGAGAAATTAATCAACACTGATTTCCACCACGGGTTGCTGTGTTATCTCTCTCTGGTGCGGTAACATTTGACATATTGAGAGTCAGACTTTCAAAACGGGCGCTGTGATCAGCGATGGCTTACGTCACACTGGGGGTGTTGCTGGACTGCTTCTAAAGGCAGCAACAGCCAAGCAAGTAAAAATAAAATGAGGGTTTGGGTTACAATGTAATTCTGGGGAGATAATAGGAAAAAGCAATGCACTACTTGTAGCTATTGCCCTGTAACTTGCAACATATTTCTAAACTAAAAACAAATATTAGAATCTATTTACCAGGTTTTTATTAGCGTTTGCAGATATGTAAAACATTTTTCAAGTAAAATGTTAAGTGTTTGTTTTTTTAAAAAAAAAAGTTTCTATCATTTTATGTTATGATTTAAATAATATCTAAAGAAATAGCTTTTCTTATGCTGATAAAAAAAAAAAAACATGTCATTTGTGTGGGTAAATTAAATGGGAGAGAGGAAAACTACAGCTAAACACAAACACAGAAGTGTTAAAACAGCCTGTCACCCCCCCTGGGGGTAACCCCTTTATAAAACCAATATGTAATGTATGAGTGTAGTACATGCCAGAGAGAAATTACTGTTAAACTCAAATATCACAAAAAAGGCGACATACCCCTTAAGGACAATTTTCATTTCATTGCTGGTTTGCCAGTAGGCTTCTGGTTTTAACCCTTTGTGGGCCAGATGATGACATGTATGTTTTTATTTCCGCTGACATGTTCTCCTCTTCTCCAGGTTATGCGAATGACTCTTAGTACCCTGAACTGGCGGCGCAGAGAGATGGTCCGCTGGCTTGTGACCTGCGCCACGGAAGTCGGTATGTAATTCTGTGTTGAGGATGAGAGTCGTGTTACAAGAATGAATGTGGAGTTGGTGCTAATATTGCTTTTTCTTCCTAGGAGTGCGAGCTCTGGTCAGTATCCTCCAAGGCTGGTACACGCTCTTCACCCCGACAGAAGCCACCAGCATCGTGGCAGCAGCTGCCACATCCCACAGCACTGTACTGAGACTCAACCTGGACTACTCCCAGCGTGAGGAGCTGGCCAGCTGTGCTCGGACCCTGGCCTTGCAGTGTGCCATGAAAGACCCCCAGAACTGTGCCCTGTCTGCCTTGACTCTGTGTGAAAAAGACCACTCCGCGTTTGAAACCGCCTATCAGATTGCTGTCGATGCAGCCTCAGGGGGCATGACCTACTCTCAGCTCTTTACAATCGCCCGCTACATGGAGCACCGCGGCTACCCGCTGCGAGCTTTCAAACTATGCTCCCTGGCCATGAGCCACCTTAATCTGGCATATAACCAGGACACACACCCTGCCATTAATGATGTGCTGTGGGCTTGCTCTCTTAGCCACTCTTTGGGGAAAAACGAACTGGCAGCACTGGTGCCACTGGTGGTAAAAAGTGTCCACTGTGCCACGGTACTTTCAGACATCCTTCGGAGATGTACTTTGACTGCTCCAGGTTTAGCCGGCATTCCTGGGCGCCGGAATTCAGGCAAACTCATGTCAACAGACAAACCTCCCCTTCGGCAGTTGCTGGATGCGGCTGTCGGGGCCTACATTAACACCACCCACTCCCGCCTCACCCACATCAGCCCGCGACACTATGGGGAATTTATTGAGTTTCTGAGCAAGGCCCGGGAGACCTTCATGCTGGGCCAGGATGGCCTGATCCAGTTTGCCCAATTCCTAGACAATTTAAAACAGATCTATAAAGGCAAGAAGAAGCTCATGCTGCTGGTGCGGGAACGTTTCGGGTGAGAGGTGCCCATTCCAAACCATTTCTGTGAAGAGCTTCCTCTGTGCTCACATGTATAACGCAGTCCTGTGATGGTAGCATGAGAGGTGCTTCAGGTAGAGTACTTTCACTGCTGGAGACATCTGGTACTCTTTAAAACCACCTCAGCTTCCTGGCTGGAGATCTGGGTTTGTTTTAAGGTTGGTTGTGATCATCTTGGAGAATGTGGTCCAAACGTCCTGAAACCAATGTCTGGGCCTTTTCAGGTTCCTGTGTTGCCGAGCTGTTAACTCTTTCAGTACCTACCTTCAAAGCGTTGCAGATCAAAAGCAGCCAGTGTGTATTTCCCACTCTAAGGAAAGCCCAGCGTTCCTGCAGCACTGTGTCCTGGCTGGCACGCAGGTTACATTTCTGACTGGTATATTTTTTAGTAGGTTTTTTCATTGTTTTTCCCAGACTGTTTAAATCCACATTATTTTCAGTCCCAGCAAAGTGTCACATTCTCAAACGATCCAATAGACCCTCATTATCCTGAGCCTTCATTCCGTTTAGCGATTGATGCATGGGCTGGCTTCTCAGCGGAGGCCATCGTGGCAGTGTAAGGATGTGTGAATGGAGCAGGGGATAGGAATGGATGTGTGGACTGAATTGGGGAGTTGGTTATTATTATCTGAGACACCTTGTCACCCAGTCTCCATTTCTAGGTCCCACCAATCGGGTTAAGTACATGACTGATATTTGATTTTAGAATAGAAATTCAGCAGCTCTTTCCTGTATATTGTACCTTCCAATGGAGTAGATAAAGCAATGCTTCCTGATCCCAGGGTTCCAAGTGGCTGATTCTGATCCTCCTGCTGGGATGGGCAGTGTTTCATGTTGTGGGTTTTGGAGGGGGTTTGATAAATCTCCTTGTTAAAGAGCCCCAGATATTTCCAATTCAGATTTGAATTCCTCAGATATATTTCACATTGCTGTTATCTTCTCCCCACCCTGAGGAACAACAGGCCAGTGGTATGTGCCCCATTCCCTGCTCCCGTGACGGAGGCTTAGAGTTTAATGGCAGCTACAGCTGGCAATGCCTGGCCGTCTTTCAGTATGACACTGTGCCCACCAAAGGAAAGACATAATAATACATCCTGCCCACTCATCACCCAAAGGCAAAGTAATCACTCTTAGAATAGGAAGCATGGGGAAAGCGCTGTCTGCTGTAGGGTTTCCCATAATGCCGTGCTGTAACCCGGGTAATATTTAATATATTCCGCACACCTTCTCCTCGTTTGAATCAGGCATCATATTATTATTATTATTTATTTATTTATAAAGCACCATTTTACTCCAAGCTTTGGCAGGGAAGCAGATACACATACAGACTGGAACATAATATGCGGAATAAAGTACCATAAAATGGACACGCGACATCACAGCATGTTTAATATCAAATATGAAGCAGATTCATTCCCAGCATTAGACTGCCGCTAACCCGCATTACTCTCTGTGCAGTGATTAGACTGCCGCCAACCCGCATTACTCTCTGTGCAGTGATTAGACTGCCGCTAACCCGCATTACTCTCTGTGCAGTGATTAGACTGCCGCTAACCTGCATTACTCTCTGTGCAGTGATTAGACTGCCGCTAACCTGCATTACTCTCTGTGCAGTGATTAGACTGCCTCCAACCCGCGTTCATCTCTGCCTCCAACCCGCGTTCATCTCTGTGCAGTTATTAGACTGCCGCTAACCCGCATTACTCTCTGTGCAGTTATTAGACTGCCGCTAACCCACATTACTCTCTGTGCAGTGATTAGACTGCCGCTAACCCACATTACTCTCTGTGCAGTGATTAGACTGCCGCTAACCCGCATTACTCTCTGTGCAGTGATTAGACTGCCGCTAACCCGCATTACTCTCTGTGCAGTGATTAGACTGCCGCTAACCCGCATTACTCTCTGTGCAGTGATTAGACTGCCGCTAACCCGCATTACTCTCTGTGCAGTGATTAGACTGCCGCTAACCTGCATTACTCTCTGTGCAGTGATTAGACTGCCGCCAACCCGCATTACTCTCTGTGCAGTGATTAGACTGCCGCTAACCCGCATTACTCTCTGTGCAGTGATTAGACTGCCGCTAACCCGCATTACTCTCTGTGCAGTGATTAGACTGCCGCTAACCTGCATTACTCTCTGTGCAGTGATTAGACTGCCGCTAACCTGCATTACTCTCTGTGCAGTGATTAGACTGCCGCCAACCTGCATTACTCTCTGTGCAGTGATTAGACTGCCTCCAACCCGCGTTCATCTCTGCCTCCAACCCGCGTTCATCTCTGTGCAGTTATTAGACTGCCGCTAACCCGCATTACTCTCTGTGCAGTTATTAGACTGCCGCTAACCCACATTACTCTCTGTGCAGTGATTAGACTGCCGCTAACCCACATTACTCTCTGTGCAGTGATTAGACTGCCGCTAACCCACATTACTCTCTGTGCAGTGATTAGACTGCCGCTAACCTGCATTACTCTCTGTGCAGTGATTAGACTGCCGCTAACCCGCATTACTCTCTGTGCAGTGATTAGACTGCCGCTAACCCGCATTACTCTCTGTGCAGTGATTAGACTGCCGCTAACCCGCATTACTCTCTGTGCAGTGATTAGACTGCCGCTAACCCGCATTACTCTCTGTGCAGTGATTAGACTGCCGCTAACCCGCATTACTCTCTGTGCAGTGATTAGACTGCCGCTAACCCGCATTACTCTCTGTGCAGTGATTAGACTGCCGCCAACCTGCATTACTCTCTGTGCAGTGATTAGACTGCCGCTAACCCGCATTACTCTCTGTGCAGTGATTAGACTGCCGCTAACCTGCATTACTCTCTGTGCAGTGATTAGACTGCCGCTAACCCGCATTACTCTCTGTGCAGTGATTAGACTGCCGCTAACCTGCATTACTCTGTGCAGTGATTAGACTGCCGCTAACCCACATTACTCTCTGTGCAGTGATTAGACTGCCGCTAACCTGCATTACTCTCTGGCAGTGATTAGACTGCCGCTAACCTGCATTACTCTGTGCAGTGATTAGACTGCCACTAACCCGCGTTCTCTCTGCCTCCAACCCGCGTTCTCTCTGCCTCCAACCCGCGTTCATCTCTGCCTCCAACCCGCGTTCATCTCTGCCTCCAACCCGCGTTCATCTCTTCCTCTAACCCGCGTTCATCTCTTCTTCTAACCCGCGTTCATCTCTTCCTCCAACCCGCGTTCATCTCTTCCTCCAACCCGCGTTCATTTCTGCCTCCAACCCGCGTTCATCTCTGTGCAGTGAATGAATTGCCAGCTGTAAGGCCAGAAAACATTGATATTTGCTTTACATTGGGAATAACCTACCTGTGCAGGTGAAATCACGTATATATAGATTGTCTCATCTCAGCGATGGCAGAGTGACATCAATATCGCTTGCCGGCAGCTTCCCTAGCGCACTGTATGGTCGTTTAATGAGAAGCCATGTGTGATTATGCGACTGATACACATTAGAGGGTCCGGCCCACCTACATTATCCCAAAGACTCTGCATCATGTAGACAAACATCTCCTAAAGACTGCCACATCACCTGAACATTGGATTGGCAAATAATCTATATATTGTATTAGCAAAGCCTCAATTAGGAGAAAAATGTGTTTTGTATCTGTGTCTCCTGTTTATGACATCACCCGTGACAGTATTAAAATGACACATTTGCATACTGTGCCACAGGTGATGTCATAAGCAGTAGACACAGACCCATTTAGGCATTCTGCCAATGTCTAGATCATTTTCAATCATTTTTTATGCTCAAGAAAAACCAATGTTTAGGTGATACAGTCCCTTTAATGCTGTTCCTATAGTAACAGCCCTCCCATCTCTCCAAGCCCCTCCTTGATGGCTGTCTGAATTTAGAAGCCCCGCTGAAATTATTTTCAGTGTAAAACTTCAGGAGATCTGGAAATTGCTTCCAATGAATAATAAGGGCATTTAACATGGATTAAACATGTGTATAGAAAGATTGCGTGCATGCCCCTCATACCTGATCTCCCAGTGGGTGGATTACGTATGGTCATTAGGGACTGCTCCATTTTAGGGAGTGGCAGAAATCATTGCATGAAGGGGGCTCACTGCGCAGACGAGGGGGTCTGGCTTCCAAAACAAAGAACAGCATTGCTTTAACCTGGAAAATGTACAGCACGACCTTCCTCCTGAGACACGGGCATTACTGGGGGTCTCCGTATGAGGGAGAAAGTGTAACGAGTCCTGATATAAAGGGACGAAACATGATTATAACATGGGGGAAAAGCTTCTATTTATCATGAACTGTGATTTCTGTATAATCCCCCAAAAAACCAAACATTTCCACCTTCCCCACATCAGAGTGTACAGTGCTCAGTCCTGCCACCTCCTGGTCACCATGGGAAGTGTCTCCCGTATGCTCAACTAACAGACTGCAATTCAAACTCAGGGAACACGTGACGCAAGTAAATAGTGACAGCAAAGCATTTATTTACCTGTAAATACAATAATATATGTGGATTATGAAATGGAAAATTCTAATTATTTATAACAGTTGTGTCTCCTCCACAAGGGGCCATACTTTGCTTGGGTGGTAGGGGTTGCTTTAAATGCTTTGCTTTTTTGGAGAGATTTCTCAGGTGGGAGGAGGGGATGGTTTTTGGGGGATCAAAGTGTGTGCAATGGGGGTTACTCAGTATCAGCCAATAAGGGATCTAACCATCCGTAGCAAGACGGGCAATGTGATAATAATAATACACTTTGGAATAAGATCAGGCCTAGCATCACATGGAGGAAATCCTTAAATCTCTTCTCTGCTGAGGTTATGACAGACTGTGAGGTTTAGCAATAAGCAAAGGGGGTAACAGAGACTGCAAAGACCCCAAAACGTCCTGTGAACACTCTGTTTGCTCCTTTGCAACTTTTCTATGTTCATTTTTTTTGATTTATTTATATTTCTTTTCTCTTTGCCCTGTGGTTACCCATTCACCCCCTCCCTGTCGTACTTTTGGTTTGTGGTGTTAGCATGGGAGGGAGCAGGATGGACGTCGGCTGGAATCTCCTGAATTTAACACTAGTTTTCTTCCTTTATTATTTGTACTTTTGCTGCACATCCCAGATATAACAAACCACACGTTCCCACAGTATTCCTTGCCACAGATATATCATGGGTTTAGTTTCTTTTTACTGGTTTTTATTTTATTTGTATGCTCTTTTTTTGTTATATTTGTGCAACCTCTTCCTCTCTGACTGCAGCGGTATCGTGCACCCCACTGGCACTCAGAGAATTCCTATTTATGTATTGCTGATACCATTTATTTTATATGAATTGTGTTATATTCCAGTGCTTTTTTTATGAATAAACAGTTGATCACAGAACTTCTTACTTAACTCCCGTTATTGCACAGGATGTGATACTAGAACAGCTGGAGGCCCACAAAGATGATGTCACAGCCAGGTTTGGAATATGGTGTGTTCCGAGGAGGGTGGAGCCTGTGCACGTAGGGAGCAGTATTTAAAGGGACAGTAGCACACAGGCTGCACCAACACATGGAGCAAATAGTTAACTGTTCCTTTGTCTGCTCCACAGAAAAATCACAGCAAATCTGTAACTTAACCTAAAAGATCATTTTAATCAAGACCAGCAGCCGATGCAAGAAGGAGGTCGTCTGCACACAAGGGGGGCAGAAGCAACGGATACGACTTTATTCAAAAAAGATATTGAAGGAAATGAAAGGCCAAAAGAGATTTGCAGTAACTATTTAATGTCCAATTCCCTGCTTCATTAATACAGCCCTAATGGATTTGTATTCTTTATATGCACTGTATGTTGACCCCCTGAGGAGGGCAGTTTGGTACCAGGCTCCCCCTCCTGTCGAGGTAAATGGCAGGGTTTCAAAGACCATGTATTCAGTGTCTTATTGTGGATCTCGGCTGTCGGACTCTGGGCAATGTTCACTCTCTCCCCCCCGGTGTGGGGGTCCTCACGATCACCCCCCACATATTGAGCAGTCTATTTCCAGGTTTAGTTCTGTTTCTCTTGCGAGTGTTTGTGTACAGCAGATATAAAGGCTGCAACATGATCTGGGTCCATGTCGGGGTATAAGCCATGCCCCAAATTGGCGATGTATCCATGGCGCCCAAAACCTGCAATCATGGTCTTAACCGTCTCCTCGATGGCCTCCTGTGAGATAGATTAGAGCTGATCAGCACAGGCAGAAACACGGGGATTATAGCAGACAGACACCGGATTCATCTAGCGATACCCAGAACCTGACTGGTCACATTGCAGACAGACACCGGATTCATCTAGCGATACCCAGAACCTGACTGGTCACACTGCAGACAGACACCGGATTCATCTAGCGATACCCAGAACCTGACTGGTCACACTGCAGACAGACACCGGATTCATCTAGCGATACCCAGAACCTGACTGGTCACACTGCAGACAGACACCGGATTCATCTAGCGATACCCAGAACCTGACTGGTCACACTGCAGACAGACACCGGATTCATCTAGCGATACCCAGAACCTGACTGGTCACACTGCAGACAGACACCGGATTCATATAGCGATACCCAGAACCTGACTGGTCACATTGCAGACAGACAAGTTAGCATAATCTATACGTTGTATTTTATGGTGTCGCCTGCGCCTCATATTCAATGCTGCCGCTAATCTCGTAACTACAACAGAGCGATGGAAGGTGAGACTTACTGCATGACAAGGCAGCGTCATTTCTGGTGTGGCGCAAACGTTCTCTCCTCGGACGGTGATTTTAACACATGACATGCTGGTCATGTCGGGAAGTTGGTTAGCACAGTTTAGGGTGACTATCCCTCTAACAAGCCTCCCCTTCTGTACCTGGTCTGATCTAATGATCTGGATCCTCTACCTTGACGTATCTGCATGCGATGAGGCTGGAGCGAGTTTACTGATGCCACATAATAACATACCTTGCTGGCATACATGGCACAGGGATCCATGTTACCCTGCAGAGTCACTCTCTTCGCCGTCCGCTGCCTGTGTGGATCAAATAGAAATGACATTACGCTAGTCTAGGGGGAAGATTCAATCCTGAGCAGGTAATACTCACACCAGATTTACCTCAGGGCACAGTACCAGAAATAATACGAATATTAACCACAAGTGATAACATAAACAGCTTTATTTCCCATTTGTGGAATTGCATAGAATGTGGGGGAGCCTGCTTGCTAACAGCAGCTCCTCAGTACAAAGAGGGAAGTGGAGAGGAACTGAACGCTAGCTGAGTGGGCGAGAGAGAGGTTAGTCACCCCCTCTGGTAATAACCGCTTACCTTGCTTCCTGCGGCCGGATCGTCCAGTCTAATCCCACAACCTCGTAACCTGCCTGGGAAAGATCTTCCAATCCGTAGTGAGCATCCTTAGCAAATACAATCTGTAAGAAAGACACAGCAAATAGTGACTTTGATTTATTATGCTCTGGCTCAGATATGAGGCTGAATTACCATGGAAACAGACACTAAATGTGTTCTTCATAACATGTAACGTGTGTGTGTGTAGATCCATTCACCCCTTTACATAATCTGTAATATTAATCACCAAGATACTAATGCACTGAGTGAGGAACACAATAACCGCGCCCATCATATAATACCACATCATGCTCTCACCATGGGGACCTGCTCCAGATCCTCCGCCTTCAGCTTGTGCTTCACTCTTTGGGAGATTTGCTTGAGATACGGGAGTGAAAAGTCTTGGAACTGCTGGGGTCCGAGGCATCCGGCATGAGACTCGAAGACCTGGAGAGCCTGAAATACAAAGCCCCTGGTTACAGCGTTACACAGAGGGCACCTGAACCTGCCCCCAACAGATACCAAGACTGTACCTGGGCTCCGGCTGCCACTTGTCCCACCAGATAGTCTACAATGAGATCCGTCAGCTGCTGCAGTAACTGGTGGCTGGCTGAGGGTTGCTGGTAGAGCCAGCGCTTGGCTTTGGACATGGTGTTTGAGCCTCCACCTTCAATCATATAAGTCATAAGAGTCCACTGCAAGGAGATTTAAACAAAAACAATGGAGCATTATACAGCGTGCTGGGGACCGGATCTCCAGAAGGATATTGATACTTTGGGAAAAGTTGATAGAAGATCTACTAAACTAATGAGTATTACTATACTGAGAGGGTAGTGGATGCATGGAATAGTCTTCCAGTAGAAGTGGTAGAGGTTAATACAGTGAGGGAGTTTAAGCATGCATGGGATAGGTATAAGGCTATCCTAGATATAAGATAAGGTCAGGGACTAATGATAGTATTACATTACTGAGGAGGGTAGTGGATGTATGGAATAGTCTTCCAGTAGAAGTGGTAGAGGTTAATACAGTGAAAGAGTTTAAGCATGCATGGGATAGGTATAAGGCTATCCTAGATATAAGATAAGGCCTGGGACTAATGAAAGTATTACATTACTGAGAGGGTAGTGGATGTATGGAATAGTCTTCCAGTAGAAGTGGTAGAGGGTAATACAGTGAAGGAGTTTAAGCATGCATGGGATAGGTATAAGGCTATCCTAGATATAAGGTAAGGCCAGGGACTAATGAAAGTATTACATTACTGAGAGGGTAGTGGATGTATGGAATAGTCTTCCAGTAGAAGTGGTAGAGGTTAATACAGTGAAGGAGTTTAAGCATGCGTGGGATAGGTATAAGGCTATCCTAGATATAAGTATTCAGTTATATATTTAGGCATACATTGGACCACATGGTTCTTATCTATGGACACTTTCTATGTTAGTAAGAGGTGGGGGGTGAGGTCGGCCGAGGCTGTCAGCAGGTTTGGGGATTAGACCATATTTTACATAAACTGCCCCAGCAGCAGGACTCACCGGGGCCCCTGTGAAGCCGATAAGTGGCACCTTGCCAGCGATTTTGTGTCGAGTCAGAGTAATGGCACGAAACACGTAGCCCAGTTCCTGCGAGACATCCACGGAGGGTTTGAGCTTTTGGAGATCCTGTGGGGATTGTAGGGGATCTGGGAAAACAGGACCTCTCCCAGGCTCCATTCGAATTTCCATCCCCATTGCCTGGGACACAGTACAGAGGTTAGCAACACGATGCAAAGTCTCCGTTACAGAATACAGGGGTCTGATAAATAGGACTTTATTAATGAATGAGGGAATAGAGAAGAGAACTTCAAACTCAAAGTGTGGGGCTGGTTTAACTGATAAGGAACTGAAGACTTTCCTCCCTGAAAAAACAGACGCCAACAAGTTTCTTACATTAAAAAATAATAATGATAATAATGATGATGATGCTTGGTTGGTACCTGTGGGATCACGAGGATATCGGAGAATATGATGGCGGCATCGAGAGGAAACCTTCGCAGCGGCTGTGGATACAGAGACACAATGAAGCGGTATAACATTGTCCATCCAGCTTCTCTACACATTCTGATGAAATAATAACTAATGCAGAGATCAGGGGCAGAAAGCGGATCACAAGCTCCTTTCTATTCGCCCTCCACTGCCAGACGTTACCTGCAGGGTGAGTTCACAGCAGATCTCAGGACTGCGGCAGGAAGCAAAGAAATCCTGACCGGCACGAGTCTCCCGGAACTCTGCAAAGGTCCAGCAGAATGTTACAGGGGAGCAGGGAATCCACGGGACACCAAACACATAGCATCCCATGCATACCCCACCTGCTGGGAGGCTACTCCATACATCCACTACCCTCTCAGTAATGTAATACTGTCATTAGTCCCTGGCCTTATCTTATATCTAGGATAGCCTTATACCTATCCCATGCATGCTTAAACTCCTTCACTGTATTAACCTCTACCACTTCTACTGGAAGACTATTCCATACATCCACTACCCTCTCAGTAAAGTAATACTTTCATTAGTCCCTGGCCTTATCTTATATCTAGGATAGCCTTATACCTATCCCATGCATGCTTAAACTCCTTCACTGTATTAACCTCTACCACTTCTACTGGAAGACTATTCCATACATCCACTACCCTCTCAGTAAAGTAATACTTTCATTAGTCCCTGGCCTTATCTTATATCTAGGATAGCCTTATACCTATCCCATGCATGCTTAAACTCCTTCACTGTATTAACCTCTACCACTTCTACTGGAAGACTATTCCATGCACCCACTACCCTCTCAGTAATGTAATACTGTCATTAGTCCCTGGCCTTATCTTATATCTAGGATAGCCTTATACCTATCCCACGCATGCTTAAACTCCTTCACTGTATTAACCTCTACCACTTCTACTGGAAGACTATTCCATACATCCACTACCCTCTCAGTAAAGTAATACTTTCATTAGTCCCTGGCCTTATCTTATATCTAGGATAGCCTTATACCTATCCCATGCATGCTTAAACTCCTTCACTGTATTAACCTCTACCACTTCTACTGGAAGACTATTCAATACATCCACTACCCTCTCAGTAATGTAATACTTTCATTAGTCCCTGGCCTTATCTTATATCTAGGATAGCCTTATACCTATCCCATGCATGCTTAAACTCCTTCACTGTATTAACCCGTACCACCTCTGCTGGAAGACTATTCCATACATCCACTACCCTCTCAGTAATGTAATACTTTCATTAGTCCCTGACCTTATCTTATATCTAGTATAGCCTTATACCTATCCCATGCATGCTTAAACTCCTTCACTGTATTACCCTCTACCACTTCTACTGGAAGACTATTCCATGCATCCACTACCCTCTCAGTAATGTAATACTTTCATTAGTCCCTGGCCTTACCTTATATCTAGGATAGCCTTATACCTATCCCATGCATGCTTAAACTCCTTCACTGTATTAACCTCTACCACTTCTACTGGAAGACTATTCCATACATCCACTGCCCTCTCAGTAATGTAATACTTTAATTAGTCCCTGGCCTTATCATGTATCTAGGATAGCCTTATACCTATCCCACGCATGCTTAAACTCTTTCACTGTATTAACCTCTACCACTTCTACTGGAAGACTATTCCATACATCCACTACCCTCTCAGTAAAGTAATACTTTCATTAGTCCCTGGTCTTATCTTATATCTAGGATAGCATTATACCTATCCCATGCATGCTTAAACTCCTTCACTGTATTAACCTCTACCACTTCTACAGGAAGACTATTCCATACATCCACTACCCTCTCAGTAATGTAATACTATCATTAGTCCCTGACCTTATCTTATATCTAGGATAGCCTTATACCTATCCCATGCATGCTTAAACTCCTTCACTGTATTAACCTCTACCACTTCTACTGGAAGACTATTCCATGCATCCACTACCCTCTCAGTAAGGTAATACTTTCATTAGTCCCTGGCCTTATCTTATATCTAGGATAGCCTTATACCTATCCCATGCTTGCTTAAACTCCTTCCCTGTATTAACCTCTACCACTTCTACTGGAAGGCTATTCCATACATCCACTACCCTCTCAGTAATGTAATACCTTCATTAGTCCCTGGCCTTATCTTATATCTAGGATAACCTTATACCTATCCCATGCATGCTTAAACTCCTTCCCTGTATTAACCTCTACCACTTCTACTGGAAGACTATTCCATACATCCACTACCCTCTCAGTAATGTAATACTTTCATTAGTCCCTGGCCTTATCTTATATCTAGGATAGCCTTATACCTATCCCATGCATGCTTAAACTCCTTCACTGTATTAACCTCTACCACTTCTACTGGAAGACTATTCCATACATCCACTACCCTCTCAGTAATGTAATACTTTCATTAGTCCCTGGCCTTATCTTATATCTAGGATAACCTTATACCTATCCCATGCATGCTTAAACTCCTTCCCTGTATTAACCTCTACCACTTCTACTGGAAGGCTATTCCATACATCCACTACCCTCTCAGTAATGTAATACCTTCATTAGTCCCTGGCCTTATCTTATATCTAGGATAACCTTATACCTATCCCATGCATGCTTAAACTCCTTCCCTGTATTAACCTCTACCACTTCTACTGGAAGACTATTCCATACATCCACTACCCTCTCAGTAATGTAATACTTTCATTAGTCCCTGGCCTTATCTTATATCTAGGATAGCCTTATACCTATCCCATGCATGCTTAAACTCCTTCACTGTATTAACCTCTACCACTTCTACTGGAAGACTATTCCATGCATCCACTACCCTCTCAGTAATGTAATACTTTCATTAGTCCCTGGCCTTATCTTATATCTAGGATAGCCTTATACCTATCCCACGCATGCTTAAACTCCTTCACTGTATTAACCTCTACCACTTCTACTGGAAGACTATTCCATGCATCCACTACCCTCTCAGTAATGTAATACTTTCATTAGTCCCTGGCCTTATCTTATATCTAGGATAGCCTTATACCTATCCCACGCATGCTTAAACTCCTTCACTGTATTAACCTCTACCACTTCTACTGGAAGACTATTCCATACATCCACTATCCTCTCAGTAAGGTAATACTTTCATTAGTTCCTGGCCTTATCTTATATCTAGGATAGCCTTATACCTATCCCATGCATGCTTAAACTCCTTCACTGTATTAACCTCTACTACTTCTACTGGAAGACTATTCCATACATCCACTACCCTCTCAGTAATGTAATACTTTCATTAGTCCCTGGCCTTATCTTATATCTAGGATAGCCTTGTGCCTATCCCATGCATGCTTAAACTCCTTCACTGTATTAACCTCTACCACTTCTACTGGAAGACTATTCCATACACCCACTACCCTCTCAGTAATGTAATACTTTCATTAGTCCCTGGTCTTATCTTATATCTAGGATAGCCTTATACCTATCCCATGCATGCTTAAACTCCTTCACTGTATTAACCTCTACCACTTCTACTGGAAGACTATTCCATGCATCCACTACCCTCTCAGTAATGTAATACTATCATTAGTCCCTGACCTTATCTTATATCTAGGATAGCCTTATACCTATCCCATGCATGCTTAAACTCCCTCACTGTATTAACCTCTACCACTTCTACTGGAAGACTATTCCATACATCCACCACCCTCTCAGTAAAGTAATACTTTCATTAGTCCCTGACCTTATCTTATATCTAGGATAGCCTTATACCTATCCCATGCATGCTTAAACCCCTTCATTATATTAACCTCTACCACTTCTACTGGAGGGCTATTCCATACATCCACTACCCTCTCAGTAAAGTAATACTTTCATTAGTCCCTGGCCTTATCTTATATCTAGGATAGCCTTATACCTATCCCATGCATGCTTAAACTACCTTCACTGTATTAACCTATACCACTTCTACTGGAAGACTATTCCATACATCCACTACCCTCTCAGTAATGTTATACTTTCATTAGTCCCTGGCCTTATCTTATATCTAGGATAGCCTTATACCTATCCCATGCATGCTTAAACTCCTTCACTGTATTAACCTATACCACTTCTACTGGAAGACTATTCCATACATCCACTACCCTCTCAGTAATGTAATACTTTCATTAGTCCCTGGCCTTATCTTATATCTAGGATAGCCTTATACCTATCCCATGCATGCTTAAACTCCTTCACTGTATTAACCTATACCACTTCTACTGGAAGACTATTCCATACATCCACTACCCTCTCAGTAATGTAATACTTTCATTAGTCCCTGGCCTTATCTTATATCTAGGATAGCCTTATACCTATCCCATGCATGCTTAAACTCCTTCACTGTATTAACCTCTACCACTTCTACTGGAAGACTATTCCATGCATCCACTACCCTCTCAGTAATGTAATACTATCATTAGTCCCTGGCCTTATCTTATATCTAGGATAGCCTTATACCTATCCCATGCATGCTTAAACTCCTTCACTGTATTAACCTCTACCACTTCTACTGGAAGACTATTCCATGCATCCACTACCCTCTCAGTAATGTAATACTTTCATTAGTCCCTGGCCTTATCTTACATCTAGGATAGCCTTATACCTATCCCATGCATGCTTAAACCCTGTCACTGTATTAACCTCTACCACTTCTACTGGAAGACTATTCCATATATCAACTACCCTCTCAGTAATGTAATACTTTCATTAGTCCCTGACCTTATCTTATATCTAGGATAGCCTTATACCTATCCCATGCATGCTTAAACTCCTTCACTGTATTAACCTCTACCACTTCTACTGGAAGGCTATTCCATGCATCCACTACCCTCTCAGTAATGTAATACTTTCATTAGTCCCTGGCCTTATCTTATATCTAGGATAGCCTTATACCTATCCCATGCATGCTTAAACGCCTTCACTGTATTAACCTCTACCACTTCTACTGGAAGACTATTCCATGCATCCACTACCCTCTCAGTAAAGTAATACTTTCATTAGTCCCTGGCCTTATCTTATATCTAGGATAGCCTTATACCTATCCCATGCATGCTTAAACTCCTTCACTGTATTAACCTCTACCACTTCTACTGGAAGACTATTCCATGCATCCACTACCCTCTCAGTAATGTAATACTTTCATTAGTCCCTGGCCTTATCTTATATCTAGGATAGCCTTATACCTATCCCATGCATGCTTAAACTCCTTCACTGTATTAACCTCTACCACTTCTACTGGAAGACTATTCCATCTATCCACTACCCTCTCAGTAAAGTAATACTTTCATTAGTCCCTGACCTTATCTTATATCTAGGATAGCCTTATACCTATCCCATACATGCTTAAACTCCTTCACTGTATTAACCTCTACCACTTCTACTGGAAGACTATTCCATGCATCCACTACCCTCTCAGTAATGTAATACTATCATTAGTCCCTGGCCTTATCTTATATCTAGGATAGCCTTATACCTATCCCATGCATGCTTAAACTCCTTCACTGTATTACCCTCTACCACCTCTGCTGGGAGGCATTTTCACCATGTGGCCTAGCAGACTGGCAGAGGGAGAGCTTGGAATCAGAATGGATTTGATCTACAGCGGGATAGTAATGTGCAGTCACCTGGGAGATATCTTCCTGCCTGTCTCATGCACCACACGGGCACATGTCTGCACTCCTCCCCCCGCGCGGCACGCAGGAACGTGTCATTCTGCAGAGCGGGGAAACCCTCGGGCCTGAGAAGGAAAACAAAGCATTAGTGATCACCTTATCATACTGCGCCAATGCCATTAACCCATGGGTGGCCAGCACTCCAATCTGTATTCCACCCCATACAGCCCGGGAGGGAGCATCACTGGTGCAGTCTCCTTGGTAACTGATGGAATGTTCCTGCTGATTGCTCCAATTTTAGAAACCTGCCAGTGTGCAATTCATTTCTAACCCACCCCAGTCTGACTGTCAGCAGACAACAGTCCTTCCCGCCACTGGGCCGAGCTTCAGGGTGCAGCCTAATCTTCAGTCTGCAGACAGGAGGGGGGGATAAAAACCCACTCACACTCCTCTAACACTCAGACAGGAATCCCCACCCTCTGATAACCAAACTGGAACAGAATGAGGTTCAGCTTCATAGAAAGACTGCATTGTGTGCAGACATTTTAACTAGAAATACTATAATGAAAGAATCCAAATGAAGTCTCCCTCCCCCCCCCCGTGTCACTCTTCTCCCCCCCCCCTTGTGTCACTCTTCTCCCTTCTCCCCCCCCCTTGTGTCACTCTTCTCCCTTCTCCCCCCCCCTTGTGTCACTCTTCTCCCTTCTCCCCCCCCCTTGTGTCACTCTTCTCCCTTCTCCCCCCCCCTTGTGTCACTCTTCTCCCTTCTCCCCCCCCCTTGTGTCACTCTTCTCCCTTCTCCCCCCCCCTTGTGTCACTCTTCTCCCTTCTCCCCCCCCCCTTGTGTCACTCTTCTCCCTTCTCCCCCCCCCCTTGTGTCACTCTTCTCCCTTCTCCCCCCCCCCCTTGTGTCACTCTTCTCCCTTCTCCCCCCCCCCTGTATCACTCTTCTCCCTTCTCCCCCCCCCTTGTGTCACTCTTCTCCCTTCTCCCCCCCCCCTGTATCACTCTTCTCCCTTCTCTCCCCCCCCCCTTGTGTCACTCTTCTCCCTTCTCCCCCCCCCCTTGTGTCACTCTTCTCCCTTCTCCCCCCCCCCTTGTGTCACTCTTCTCCCTTCTCCCCCCCCCCTTGTGTCACTCTTCTACCTTCTCCCCCCCCGTGTCACTCTTCTCCCTTCTCCCCCCCCCCCTTGTGTCACTCTTCTCCCTTCTCCCCCCCCCTTGTGTCACTATCCCCCGGTCTCTCACACTCGGTGCTCCGGTCCCTCACTCCTCCCCCTCCCCCGGTCTCTCACACTCGGTGCTCCGGTCCCTCACTCTCACCCCCTCCCCCGGTCTCTCACACTCGGTGCCCCGGTCTCTCACCCCCTCCCCCGGTCTCTCACACTCGGTGCTCCGGTTGCTCCATGTCTCTCGGCTCCAGGAAATGTCACGGCTCCGGGTTGCTAGCTGTGCTATCACTGGACGCAGCCACGCCCCTCTGCCTCCCCCTTGTCACGTGATAGAATGCTCTTCTGTTTATTGGTCCGTCAACCACCAATGCAGGGGGCGGAATGCAACAGGCGTCGCCAAGCAAAGCGATTGGTTGGCATTGGAAACTGGATGCCCTCCCCTTACCGTATTACCAGGTATTGAGGAGCCAGATGGGCTCAATGCAGCCAGCCAGCCAGACAGTATCTGCTCAGTGTCTTTACTAATGAAAGAGGGAATTAGGAAGCAATGCTACCCCTCCACAGACCACAGGTCCCATGCTACCCCTCCACAGACCACAGGTCCCATGCTACCCCTCCACAGACCACCAGGTCCCATGCTACCCCTCCACAGACCACCAGGTTCCATGCTACCCCTCCACAGACCACAGGTCCCATGCTACCCCTCCACAGACCACCAGGTCCCATGCTACCCCTCCACAGACCACCAGGTCCCATGCTACCCCTCCACAGACCACCAGGTGCCATGCTACCCCTCCACAGACCACCAGGTGCCATGCTACCCCTCCACAGACCACAGGTCCCATGCTACCCCTCCACAGACCACCAGGTGCCATGCTACCCCTCCACAGACCACAGGTCCCATGCTACCCCTCCACAGACCACAGGTCCCATGCTACCCCTCCACAGACCACAGGTGCCATGCTACCCCTCCACAGACCACCAGGTGCCATGCTACCCCTCCACAGACCACCAGGTGCCATGCTACCCCTCCACAGACCACCAGGTGCCATGCTACCCCTCCACAGACCACAGGTCCCATGCTACCCCTCCACAGACCACCAGGTGCCATGCTACCCCTCCACAGACCACAGGTCCCATGCTACCCCTCCACAGACCACCAGGTCCCATGCTACCCCTCCACAGACCACCAGGTCCCATGCTACCACTCCACAGACCACAGGTCCCATGCTACCCCTCCACAGACCACCAGGTGCCATGCTACCCCTCCACAGACCACAGGTGCCATGCTACCCCTCCACAGACCACAGGTCCCATGCTACCCCTCCACAGACCACAGGTCCCATGCTACCCCTCCACAGACCACCAGGTGCCATGCTACCCCTCCACAGACCACAGGTCCCATGCTACCCCTCCACAGACCACAGGTGCCATGCTACCCCTCCACAGACCACAGGTCCCATGCTACCCCTCCACAGACCACCAGGTCCCATGCTACCCCTCCACAGACCACCAGGTGCCATGCTACCCCTCCACAGACCACAGGTCCCATGCTACCCCTCCACAGACCACAGGTCCCATGCTACCCCTCCACAGACCACCAGGTCCCATGCTACCCCTCCACAGACCACAGGTGCCATGCTACCCCTCCACAGACCACAGGTCCCATGCTACCCCTCCACAGACCACAGGTGCCATGCTACCCCTCCACAGACCACAGGTGCCATGCTACCCCTCCACAGACCACCAGGTCCCATGCTACCCCTCCACAGACCACAGGTGCCATGCTACCCCTCCACAGACCACAGGTCCCATGCTACCCCTCCACAGACCACCAGGTCCCATGCTACCCCTCCACAGACCACCAGGTCCCATGCTACCCCTCCACAGACCACAGGTGCCATGCTACCCCTCCACAGACCACCAGGTGCCATGCTACCCCTCCACAGACCACCAGGTCCCATGCTACCCCTCCACAGACCACAGGTCCCATGCTACCCCTCCACAGACCACAGGTCCCATGCTACCCCTCCACAGACCACCAGGTCCCATGCTACCCCTCCACAGACCACCAGGTCCCATGCTACCCCTCCACAGACCACCAGGTGCCATGCTACCCCTCCACAGACCACAGGTCCCATGCTACCCCTCCACAGACCACCAGGTTCCATGCTACCCCTCCACAGACCACAGGTCCCATGCTACCCCTCCACAGACCACCAGGTCCCATGCTACCCCTCCACAGACCACCAGGTCCCATGCTACCCCTCCACAGACCACCAGGTGCCATGCTACCCCTCCACAGACCACCAGGTGCCATGCTACCCCTCCACAGACCACAGGTCCCATGCTACCCCTCCACAGACCACCAGGTGCCATGCTACCCCTCCACAGACCACAGGTCCCATGCTACCCCTCCACAGACCACAGGTCCCATGCTACCCCTCCACAGACCACAGGTGCCATGCTACCCCTCCACAGACCACCAGGTGCCATGCTACCCCTCCACAGACCACCAGGTGCCATGCTACCCCTCCACAGACCACCAGGTGCCATGCTACCCCTCCACAGACCACAGGTCCCATGCTACCCCTCCACAGACCACCAGGTGCCATGCTACCCCTCCACAGACCACAGGTCCCATGCTACCCCTCCACAGACCACCAGGTCCCATGCTACCCCTCCACAGACCACCAGGTCCCATGCTACCACTCCACAGACCACAGGTCCCATGCTACCCCTCCACAGACCACCAGGTGCCATGCTACCCCTCCACAGACCACAGGTGCCATGCTACCCCTCCACAGACCACCAGGTCCCATGCTACCCCTCCACAGACCACAGGTGCCATGCTACCCCTCCACAGACCACAGGTCCCATGCTACCCCTCCACAGACCACCAGGTGCCATGCTACCCCTCCACAGACCACAGGTGCCATGCTACCCCTCCACAGACCACCAGGTCCCATGCTACCCCTCCACAGACCACAGGTCCCATGCTACCCCTCCACAGACCACCAGGTCCCATGCTACCCCTCCACAGACCACCAGGTGCCATGCTACCCCTCCACAGACCACCAGGTGCCATGCTACCCCTCCACAGACCACAGGTCCCATGCTACCCCTCCACAGACCACCAGGTCCCATGCTACCCCTCCACAGACCACCAGGTCCCATGCTACCCCTCCACAGACCACAGGTCCCATGCTACCCCTCCACAGACCACCAGGTGCCATGCTACCCCTCCACAGACCACAGGTCCCATGCTACCCCTCCACAGACCACCAGGTGCCATGCTACCCCTCCACAGACACAGTATAAGCGGTTTTTAGATGATAAAGTCACAGTATAAGCAGTGTTTAGGTGATACAGTCACAGTATAAGCAGTGTTTGGGTGATACAGTCACAGTATAAGCAGTGTTTGGGTGATACAGTCACAGTATAAGCAGTGTTTGGGTGATACAGTCACAGTATAAGCAGTGTTTGGGTGATACAGTCACAGTATAAGCAGTGTTTGGGTGATACAGTCACAGTATAAGAAGTGTTTAGGTGATACAGTCACAGTATAAGCAGTGTTTAGGTGACAGTCACAGTATAAGCAGTGTTTGGGTGATACAGTCACAGTATAAGCAGTGTTTGGGTGATACAGTCACAGTGTAAGCAGTGTTTAGGTGATACAGTCACAGTATAAGCAGTGTTTGGGTGATACAGTCACAGTATAAGCAGTGTTTAGGTGATACAGTCACAGTATAAGCAGTGTTTGGGTGATACAGTCACAGTATAAGTAGTGTTTAGGTGATACAGTCACAGTATAAGGAGTGTTTGGGTGATACAGTCACGGTATAAGTAGTGTTTAGGTGATACAGTCACAGTATAAGCAGTGTTTGGGTGATACAGTCACAGTATAAGCAGTGTTTGGGTGATACAGTCACAGTATAAGCAGTGTTTAGGTGATACAGTCACAGTATAAGCAATGTTTAGATGAAACAGTCACAGTATAAGCAGTGTTTAGGTGACACAGTATAAGCAGTGTTTAGATGATACATTCACAGTATAAACAGTGTTTAGGTGATACAGTCACAGTATAAGCAGTGTTTGGGTGATACAGTCACAGTATAAGAAGTGTTTAGGTGATACAGTCACAGTATAAGCAATGTTTAGATGAAACAGTCACAGTATAAGCAGTGTTTAGGTGACACAGTATAAGCAGTGTTTAGATGATACATTCACAGTATAAGCAGTGTTTGGGTGATACAGTCACAGTATAAGCAGTGTTTGGGTGATACAGTCACAGTATAAGAAGTGTTTAGGTGATACAGTCACAGTATAAGCAGTGTTTGGGTGATACAGTCACAGTATAAGAAGTGTTTAGGTGATACAGTCACAGTATAAGCAGTGTTTGGGTGATACAGTCACATTATAAGCAGTGTTTGGGTGATACAGTCACAGTGTAAGCAGTGTTTAGGTGATACAGTCACAGTGTAAGCAGTGTTTAGGTGATACAGTCACAGTATAAGCAGTGTTTGGGTGATACAGTCACAGTATAAGCAGTGTTTGGGTGATACAGTCACAGTATAAGTAGTGTTTAGGTGATACAGTCACAGTATAAGGAGTGTTTGGGTGATACAGTCACAGTATAAGTAGTGTTTGTTTGGGTGATACAGTCACAGTATAAGCAGTGTTTGGGTGATACAGTCACAGTATAAGAAGTGTTTAGGTGATACAGTCACAGTATAAGCAGTGTTTAGGTGACAGTCACAGTATAAGCAGTGTTTGGGTGATACAGTCACAGTGTAAGCAGTGTTTAGGTGATACAGTCACAGTATAAGCAGTGTTTGGGTGATACAGTCACAGTATAAGCAGTGTTTAGGTGATACAGTCACAGTATAAGCAGTGTTTGGGTGATACAGTCACAGTATAAGCAGTGTTTGGGTGATACAGTCACAGTATAAGCAGTGTTTGGGTGATACAGTCACAGTATAAGTAGTGTTTAGGTGATACAGTCACAGTATAAGGAGTGTTTGGGTGATACAGTCACAGTATAAGGAGTGTTTGGGTGATACAGTCACAGTATAAGTAGTGTTTAGGTGATACAGTCACAGTATAAGCAGTGTTTGGGTGATACAGTCACAGTATAAGCAGTGTTTGGGTGATACAGTCACAGTATAAGCAGTGTTTAGGTGATACAGTCACAGTATAAGCAATGTTTAGATGAAACAGTCACAGTATAAGCAGTGTTTAGGTGACACAGTATAAGCAGTGTTTAGATGATACATTCACAGTATAAGCAGTGTTTAGGTGATACAGTCACAGTATAAGCAGTGTTTGGGTGATACAGTCACAGTATAAGCAGTGTTTGGCTGATACAGTCACAGTTTAAGCAGTGTTTGGGTGATACAGTCACAGTATAAGCAGTGTTTGGGTGATACAGTCACAGTATAAGCAGTGTTTAGGTGATACAGTCACAGTATAAGCAGTGTTTGGGTGATACAGTCACAGTATAAGCAGTGTTTGGGTGATACAGTCACAGTATAAGCAGTGTTTGGGTGATACAGTCACAGTATAAGTAGTGTTTAGGTGAT
>CM069865.1:1815000-1972500 GCA_036172795.1 Pelodytes ibericus | reverse complement strand
TCCCCAACTAGAAATCAGAACTAAATCACACAATCCCCAACTAGAAATCAGAACTAAATCACACAATCCCCAACTAGAAATCAGAACTAAATCACACTATCCCCAACTAGAAATCAGAACTAAATCACACAATCCCCAACTAGAAATCAGAACTAAATCACACAATCCCCAACTAGAAATCAGAACTAAATCACACAATCCCCAACTAGAAATCAGAACTAAATCACACAATCCCCAACTAGAAATCAGAACTAAATCACACAATCCCCAACTAGAAATCAGAACTAAATCACACAATCCCCAACTAGAAATCAGAACTAAATCACACAATCCCCAACTAGAAATCAGAACTAAATCACACAATCCCCAACTAGAAATCAGAACTAAATCACACAATCCCCAACTAGAAATCAGAACTAAATCACACAATCCCCAACTAGAAATCAGAACTAAATCACACAATCCCCAACTAGAAATCAGAACTAAATCACACAATCCCCAACTAGAAATCAGAACTAAATCACACAATCCCCAACTAGAAATCAGAACTAAATCACACAATCCCCAACTAGAAATCAGAACTAAATCACACAATCCCCAACTAGAAATCAGAACTAAATCACACAATCCCCAACTAGAAATCAGAACTAAATCACACAATCCCCAACTAGAAATCAGAACTAAATCACACAATCCCCAACTAGAAATCAGAACTAAATCACACAATCCCCAACTAGAAATCAGAACTAAATCACACAATCCCCAACTAGAAATCAGAACTAAATCACACAATCCCCAACTAGAAATCAGAACTAAATCACACAATCCCCAACTAGAAATCAGAACTAAATCACACAATCCCCAACTAGAAATCAGAACTAAATCACACAATCCCCAACTAGAAATCAGAACTAAATCACACAATCCCCAACTAGAAATCAGAACTAAATCACACAATCCCCAACTAGAAATCAGAACTAAATCACACAATCCCCAACTAGAAATCAGAACTAAATCACACAATCCCCAACTAGAAATCAGAACTAAATCACACAATCCCCAACTAGAAATCAGAACTAAATCACACAATCCCCAACTAGAAATCAGAACTAAATCACACAATCCCCAACTAGAAATCAGAACTAAATCACACAATCCCCAACTAGACATCAGAACTAAATCACACAATCCCCAACTAGACATCAGAACTAAATCACACAATCCCCAACTAGACATCAGAACTAAATCACACAATCCCCAACTAGACATCAGAACTAAATCACACAATCCCCAACTAGACATCAGAACTAAATCACACAATCCCCAACTAGAAATCAGAACTAAATCACACAATCCCTCAATACAGAATCCACCTGTAATCATGATCTCTGTCACTATACCTCAATACAAAATCCACCTGTAATCATGATCTCTGTCACTATACCGCAATACAAAATCCACCTGTAATCATGATCTCTGTCACTATACCGCAATACAAAATCCACCTGTAATCATGATCTCTGTCACTATACCTCAATACAGAATACACCTGTAATCATGATCTCGGTCACTATACCTCAATACAGAATACACCTGTAATCATGATCTGTCACTATACCTCAATACAAAATCCACCTGTAATCACGATATCTGTCACTATACCTCAATACAGAATACACCTGTAATCACAATCTCTGTCACTATACCTCAATACAAAATCCACCTGTAATCACGATATCTGTCACTATACCTCAATACAGAATACACCTGTAATCACGTTCTCGGTCACTATACCTCAATACAGAATACACCTGTAATCACGATCTCGGTCACTATACCTCAATACAAAATCCACCTGTAATCACGATCTCGGTCACTATACCGCAATACAGAATCCACCTGTAATAACGATCTCTGTCACTATACCTCAATACAAAATCCACCTGTAATCATGATCTCGGTCACTATACCTCAATACAGAATACACCTGTAATCATGGCTGGATATATTTCTGTTCATGTTCTGTGTTAAATATTTGTATTGTAATATTAATTTGTACTCTGTTGTAACCATGCGACTTAGGACAGATTTGAAAACGAGAGCTATCTCTGTATCTCTCCTGGTTGTAACATTATAACGTCATACATTTCTCCCTGTCTCTTTCGTTTCTGTCTGTGATCAGGATCAGATGGAGGAATACAAGAGTAGCTGTGATATGGCTGAAGGTTGGGTTCTGCTCTGCCGACTAGATGAAGGAGGTGATAGGCTGATTCCCATGCAATCCTCTGATAAATCCACCAAACAGCAGCATATTTTTGGGGTGGATTTCCAGCCCGTCAGCAGGTGATACACCGTGAGGGGGTACATGCGATCAAGTGAATGAATTCCATGTGTTTAGCCCGGTCTATTTGGTTGTTCGATGAACCTGAAACATCCACAATAAATAGGAAAAATCTCACTAAACACTTGGAAAAATACATTCAAGAATAAAAATATTTATTAGTACAAAGCTACAAACACCTACGACAAGAAACAGACATGCTCTCTGACGAAGACCCTGTGCAAGGTCGGAACATAGCTCTGTATGTAGCTATGTACTAATCAATATTTGTATTCGTTAGTGCATTTTTTAGTGCCCAGTGATCTTCTATTGATTGGTTGTTTAAGTTAGTTCTTACCTCTCCCTATCTCGTGGTCAGTTCACTGCAGGGTTTATTCTTCCAGTGGGAGGGGTATTTTTCCATTCTGAGTACAGCTGTACACTCCCTGCACACACTCAGGATCACAAGGATATGGCTGTGTAATCGGGATGTATAATGGACATTGATTCCTTTTCTTTTCCACTTGCAGGTGGGAGGAGACGGTGGACGTTACATACTCCAAACATTTAGGCAAGAAGCCCAGGATCACCCCCCCGGATGAGGAGGCTGTGCAGAAACTGCGGTAATACTCTGTGATCTGCCCTTCTGCCTCTAACCAGAGGTACCTGCTTCCCACCTCCAGGCACATGCCCCGCCTACTGCCCCACCTACTGCTCCGCCTATCTCCTCTTTACTTTCACTCTGCTGTGAGGGGTACATGTCACAGTCTTGGCCACCATATTTCCACTGACCGCCTGCTTTCTCCCACCCTCATCTCTACAGCTGTTATTCTAAGATGCCTGTCAGTCATTCCAGTCCCTGCTGTGTCACCTGACCTCCTATTACTTTACTGAGAGGGTAGTGGATGTATGGAATAGTCTTCCAGTAGAAGTGGTAGAGGTTAATACAGTGAAGGAGTTTAAGCATGCATGGGATAGGTATAAGGCTATCCTAGATATAAGATAAGGTCAGGGACTAATGAAAGTATTACATTACTGAGAGGGTAGTGGGTGTATGGAATAGTCTTCCAGTAGAAGTGGTAGAGGTTAATACAGTGAAGGAGTTTAAGCATGCATGGGATAGGTATAATGCTATCCTAGATATAAGATAAGGCCAGGGACTAATGAAAGTATTACATTACTGAGAGGGTAGTGGATGCATTGAATAATCTTCCAGTAGAAGTGGTAGAGGTTAATACAGTGAAGGAGTTTAAGCATGCATGGGATAGGTATAAGGCTATCCTAGATATAAGATAAGGCCAGGGACTAATGAAAGTATTACATTACGGAGAGGGTAGTGGATGTATGGAATAGTCTTCCAGTAGAAGTGGTAGAGGGTAATACAGTGAAGGAGTTTAAGCATGCATGGGATAGGTATAAAGCTATCCTAGATATAAGATAAGGCCAGGGACTAATGACAGTATTACTTTACTGAGAGGGTAGTGGATGTATGGAATAGTCTTCCAGTAGAAGTGGTAGAGGTTAATACAGTGAAGGAGTTTAAGCATGCGTGGGATAGGTATAAGGCTATCCTAGATATAAGATAAGGCCAGGGACTTATGAAAGTATTACCTTACTGAGAGGGTAGTGGATGCATGGAATAGTCTTCCAGTAGAAGTGGTAGAGGTTAATACAGTGAAGGAGTTTAAGCATGCATGGGATAGGTATAAGGCTATCCTAGATATAAGATAAGGCCAGGGACTAATGAAAGTATTACTTTACTGAGAGGGTAGTGGATGCATGGAATAGTCTTCCAGTAGAAGTGGTAGAGGTTAATACAGTGAAGGAGTTTAAGCATGCATGGGATATGTATAAGGCTATCCTAGATATAAGATAAGGCCAGGGACTAATGAAAGTATTACTTTACTGAGAGGGTAGTGGATGCATGGAATAGTCTTCCAGTAGAAGTGGTAGAGGTTAATACAGTGAAGGAGTTTAAGCATGCATGGGATAGGTATAAGGCTATCCTAGATATAAGATAAGACCAGGGACTAATGAAAGTATTACTTTACTGAGAGCGCAGTGGATGCATGGAATAGTCTTCCAGTAGAAGTGGTAGAGGTTAATAGAGTGAAGGAGTTTAAGCATGCATGGGATAGGTATAAGGCTATCCTAGATATAAGATAAGGTCAGGGACTAATGAAAGTATTACCTTACTGAGAGGGTAGTTAATGCATGGAATAGTCTTCCAGTGGAAGTGGTAGAGGTTAATAGAGTGAAGGAGTTTAAGCATGCATGGGATAGGTATAAGGCTATCCTAGATATAAGATAAGGTCAGGGACTAATGAAAGTATTACATTACGGAGAGGGTAGTGGATGTATGGAATAGTCTTCCAGTAGAAGTGGTAGAGGTTAATACAGTGAAGGAGTTTAAGCATGCATGGGATAGGTATAAGGCTATCCTAGATATAAGATAAGGCCAGGGACTAATGAAAGTATTACATTACTGAGAGGGTAGTGGGTGTATGGAATAGTCTTCCAGTAGAAGTGGTAGAGGTTAATACAGTGAAGGAGTTTAAGCATGCATGGGATAGGTATAAGGCTATCCTAGATATAAGATAAGGCCAGGGACTAATGAAAGTATTACATTACTGAGAGGGTAGTGGGTGTATGGAATAGTCTTCCAGTAGAAGTGGTAGAGGTTAATACAGTGAAGGAGTTTAAGCATGCATGGCATAGGTATAAGGCTATCCTAGATATAAGATAAGGTCCGGGACTAATGAAAGTATTACATTACTGAGAGGGTAGTGGATGCATGGAATAGTCTTCCAGTAGAAGTGGTAGAGGTTAATACAGTGAAGGAGTTTAAGCATGCATGGGATAGGTATAAGGCTATCCTAGATATAAGATAAGGCCAGGGACTAATGTAAGTATTACTTTACTGAGAGGGTAGTGGATGTATGGAATAGTCTTCCTGTAGAAGTGGTAGAGGTTAATACAGTGAAGGAGTTTAAGCATGCGTGGGATAGGTATAAGGTTATCCTAGATATAAGATAAGGTCAGGGACTAATGAAAGTATTACTTTACTGAGAGGGTAGTGGGTGCATGGAATAGTCTTCCAGTAGAAGTGGTAGAGGTTAATACAGTGAAGGAGTTTAAGCATGCATGGGATAGGTATAAGGCTATCCTAGATATAAGATAAGGCCAGGGACTAATGTAAGTATTACTTTACTGAGAGGGTAGTGGATGTATGGAATAGTCTTCCTGTAGAAGTGGTAGAGGTTAATACAGTGAAGGAGTTTAAGCATGCGTGGGATAGGTATAAGGTTATCCTAGATATAAGATAAGGTCAGGGACTAATGAAAGTATTACTTTACTGAGAGGGTAGTGGGTGCATGGAATAGTCTTCCAGTAGAAGTGGTAGAGGTTAATACAGTGAAGGAGTTTAAGCATGCATGGGATAGGTATAAGGCTATCCTAGATATAAGATAAGATCAGGGACTAATGAAAGTATTACATTACTGAGATGGTAGTGGATGCATGGAATAGTCTTCCAGTAGAAGTGGTAGAGGTTAATACAGTGAAGGAGTTTAAGCATGCATGGGATAGGTATAAGGCTATCCTAGATATAAGATAAGGCCAGGGACTAATGAAAGTATTACATTACTGAGAGGGTAGTGGATGTATGGAATAGTCTTCCAGTAGAAGTGGTAGAGGTTAATACAGTGAAGGAGTTTAAGCATGCATGGGATAGGTATAAGGCTATCCTAGATATAAAATAAGGCCAGAGACTAATGAAAGTATTACTTTACTGAGAGCGCAGTGGATGCATGGAATAGTCTTCCAGTAGAAGTGGTAGAGGTTAATAGAGTGAAGGAGTTTAAGCATGCATGGGATAGGTATAAGGCTATCCTAGATATAAGATAAGGTCAGGGACTAATGAAAGTATTACCTTACTGAGAGGGTAGTTAATGCATGGAATAGTCTTCCAGTGGAAGTGGTAGAGGTTAATAGAGTGAAGGAGTTTAAGCATGCATGGGATAGGTATAAGGCTATCCTAGATATAAGATAAGGTCAGGGACTAATGAAAGTATTACATTACGGAGAGGGTAGTGGATGTATGGAATAGTCTTCCAGTAGAAGTGGTAGAGGTTAATACAGTGAAGGAGTTTAAGCATGCATGGGATAGGTATAAGGCTATCCTAGATATAAGATAAGGCCAGGGACTAATGAAAGTATTACATTACTGAGAGGGTAGTGGGTGTATGGAATAGTCTTCCAGTAGAAGTGGTAGAGGTTAATACAGTGAAGGAGTTTAAGCATGCATGGGATAGGTATAAGGCTATCCTAGATATAAGATAAGGCCAGGGACTAATGAAAGTATTACATTACTGAGAGGGTAGTGGGTGTATGGAATAGTCTTCCAGTAGAAGTGGTAGAGGTTAATACAGTGAAGGAGTTTAAGCATGCATGGCATAGGTATAAGGCTATCCTAGATATAAGATAAGGTCCGGGACTAATGAAAGTATTACATTACTGAGAGGGTAGTGGATGCATGGAATAGTCTTCCAGTAGAAGTGGTAGAGGTTAATACAGTGAAGGAGTTTAAGCATGCATGGGATAGGTATAAGGCTATCCTAGATATAAGATAAGGCCAGGGACTAATGTAAGTATTACTTTACTGAGAGGGTAGTGGATGTATGGAATAGTCTTCCTGTAGAAGTGGTAGAGGTTAATACAGTGAAGGAGTTTAAGCATGCGTGGGATAGGTATAAGGTTATCCTAGATATAAGATAAGGTCAGGGACTAATGAAAGTATTACTTTACTGAGAGGGTAGTGGGTGCATGGAATAGTCTTCCAGTAGAAGTGGTAGAGGTTAATACAGTGAAGGAGTTTAAGCATGCATGGGATAGGTATAAGGCTATCCTAGATATAAGATAAGGCCAGGGACTAATGTAAGTATTACTTTACTGAGAGGGTAGTGGATGTATGGAATAGTCTTCCTGTAGAAGTGGTAGAGGTTAATACAGTGAAGGAGTTTAAGCATGCGTGGGATAGGTATAAGGTTATCCTAGATATAAGATAAGGTCAGGGACTAATGAAAGTATTACTTTACTGAGAGGGTAGTGGGTGCATGGAATAGTCTTCCAGTAGAAGTGGTAGAGGTTAATACAGTGAAGGAGTTTAAGCATGCATGGGATAGGTATAAGGCTATCCTAGATATAAGATAAGATCAGGGACTAATGAAAGTATTACATTACTGAGATGGTAGTGGATGCATGGAATAGTCTTCCAGTAGAAGTGGTAGAGGTTAATACAGTGAAGGAGTTTAAGCATGCATGGGATAGGTATAAGGCTATCCTAGATATAAGATAAGGCCAGGGACTAATGAAAGTATTACATTACTGAGAGGGTAGTGGATGCATGGAATAGTCTTCCAGTAGAAGTGGTAGAGGTTAATACAGTGAAGGAGTTTAAGCATGCATGGGATAGGTATAAGGCTATCCTAGATATAAAATAAGGCCAGAGACTAATGAAAGTATTACATTACTGAGAGGGTAGTGGATGTATGGAATAGTCTTCCAATAGAAGTGGTAGAGGTTAATACAGTGAAGGAGTTTAAGCATGCATGGGATAGGTATAAGGCTATCCTAGATATAAGATAAGGCCAGGGACTAATGAAAGTATTACATTACTGAGAGGGTAGTGGATGCATTGAATAGTCTTCCAGTAGAAGTGGTAGAGGTTAATACAGTGAAGGAGTTTAAGCATGCATGGGATAGGTATAAGGCTATCCTAGATATAAGATAAGGTCAGGGACTAATGAAAGTATTACATTACTGAGAGGGTAGTGGATGTATGGAATAGTCTTCCAGTAGAAGTGGTAGAGGTTAATACAGTGAAGGAGTTTAAGCATGCATGGGATAGGTATAAGGCTATCCTAGATATAAGATAAGGCCAGGGACTAATGAAAGTATTACATTACTGAGAGGGTAGTGGATGCATTGAATAATCTTCCAGTAGAAGTGGTAGAGGTTAATACAGTGAAGGAGTTTAAGCATGCATGGGATAGGTATAAGGCTATCCTAGATATAAGATAAGATCAGGGACTAATGAACGTGTTTATTTAGCTGATTCTTATCTGGTGGTTCACGCAGGGATATTGATGGTGACCAGGTTTTTGTTCTTCATGCAGGTTTCTTCCAGCCTCCTGGATGTACGAATGTGATGAAGATTTAGTGCACTTTCTGTTCGAGCACGTGGGGAAAGAAGATGAGACGCTCGGTAACATCAAGCAGTTCGTGGAGAGCATCAATGTGTCCTCAGCCACGGTATGGAGGTGGATTCACTTATCCTCCTGCTTTGGGAATTTTACCTTAAAAGAGAAACTGTCGCTAAACGTTCTGTTTTATTAAAAGATTACATCAAGTGCTGGGATTTTAAATGGAAATGCTATAATGAAATATTACAAACAAAGCTCCGTATTTAGCCCTCTTTGCTCTGTATAGCTCTATCAGGGGGCAGACATGTTGGTTAGAATCTTTGCTCTGTATAGCTCTATCAGGGGCGGACATGTTGTTTAGAATCTTTGCTCTGTATAGCTCTATCAGGGGGCGGACATGTTGTTTAGAATCTTTGCTTGTATAGCTCTATCAGGGGGCAGACATGTTGGTTAGAATCTTTGCTCTGTATAGCTCTATCAGGGGCGGACATGTTGGTTAGAATCTTTGCTTGTATAGCTCTATCAGGGGGCAGACATGTTGGTTAGAATCTTTGCTCTGTATAGCTCTATCAGGGGCGGACATGTTGGTTAGAATCTTTGCTCTGTATAGCTCTATCAGGGGCAGACATGTTGTTTAGAATCTTTGCTCTGTATAGCTCTCTCAGGGGCAGACATGTTGTTTAGAATCTTTGCTCTGTATAGATCTATCAGGGGGCAGACATGTTGGTTAGAATCTTTGCTCTGTATAGCTCTATCAGGGGCAGACATGTTGTTTAGAATCTTTGCTCTGTATAGCTCCATCAGGGGCGGACATGTTGGTTAGAATCTTTGCTCTGTATAGCTCTATCAGGGGCAGACATGTTGTTTAGAATCTTTGCTCTGTATAGCTCTATCAGGGGGCGGACATGTTGTTTAGAATCTTTGCTTGTATAGCTCTATCAGGGGGCAGACATGTTGGTTAGAATCTTTGCTCTGTATAGCTCTATCAGGGGCGGACATGTTGGTTAGAATCTTTGCTCTGTATAGCTCTATCAGGGGCAGACATGTTGTTTAGAATCTTTGCTCTGTATAGCTCTATCAGGGGCAGACATGTTGTTTAGAATCTTTGCTCTGTATAGCTCTATCAGGGGGCAGACATGTTGGTTAGAATCTTTGCTCTGTATAGCTCTATCAGGGGCAGACATGTTGTTTAGAATCTTTGCTCTGTATAGCTCCATCAGGGGCGGACATGTTGTTTAGAATCTTTGCTCTGTATAGCTCTATCATGGGGCGGACATGTTGTTTAGAATCTTTGCTCTGTATAGCTCTATCAGGGGGCGGACATGTTGTTTAGAATCTTTGCTCTGTATAGCTCTATCAGGGGGCGGACATGTTGTTTAGAATCTTGGCTCTGTATAGCTCTATCAGGGGTGGACATGTTGTTAGAATCTTGGCTCTGTATAGCTCTATCAGGGGGCAGACATGTTTAGAATCTTTGCTCTGTATAGCTCTATCATGGGGCGGACATGTTGTTTAGAATCTTTGCTCTGTATAGCTCTATCATGGGGCGGACATGTTGTTTAGAATCTTTGCTCTGTATAGCTCTATCATGGGGCGGACATGTTGATTAGAATCTTTGCTCTGTATAGCTCTATCATGGGGCGGACATGTTGTTTAGATTCTTTGCTCTGTATAGCTCTATCATGGGGTGGACATGTTGTTTAGAATCTTTGCTCTGTATAGCTCTATCAGGGGGAGGACATGTTGTTTAGAATCTTTGCTCTGTATAGCTCTATCAGGGGCAGACATGTTGGTTAGAATCTTTGCTCTGTATAGCTCTATCAGGGGCAGACATGTTGTTTAGAATCTTTGCTCTCTATAGCTCTATCAGGGGTGGACATGTTGTTAGAATCTTTGCTCTGTATAGCTCTATCAGTGGCGGACATGTTGTTTAGAGTCTTTGCTCTTATAGCTCTATCAGGGGTGGACATGTTGTTAGAATCTTGGCTCTGTATAGCTCTATCAGGGGGCAGACAAGTTTAGAATCTTTGCTCTGTATAGCTCTATCATGGGGCGGACATGTTGTTTAGAATCTTTGCTCTGTATAGCTCTATCATGGGGCGGACATGTTGTTTAGAATCTTTGCTCTGTATAGCTCTATCAGGGGGCGGACATGTTGTTTAGAATCTTTGCTCTGTATAGCTCTATCAGGGGGCGGACATGTTGTTTAGAATCTTGGCTCTGTATAGCTCTATCAGGGGTGGACATGTTGTTAGAATCTTGGCTCTGTATAGCTCTATCAGGGGGCAGACATGTTTAGAATCTTTGCTCTGTATAGCTCTATCATGGGGCGGACATGTTGTTTAGAATCTTTGCTCTCTATAGCTCTATCAGGGGTGGACATGTTGTTAGAATCTTTGCTCTGTATAGCTCTATCAGTGGCGGACATGTTGTTTAGAGTCTTTGCTCTTATAGCTCTATCAGGGGTGGACATGTTGTTAGAATCTTGGCTCTGTATAGCTCTATCAGGGGGCAGACAAGTTTAGAATCTTTGCTCTGTATAGCTCTATCATGGGGCGGACATGTTGTTTAGAATCTTTGCTCTGTATAGCTCTATCATGGGGCGGACATGTTGTTTAGAATCTTTGCTCTGTATAGCTCTATCATGGGGCGGACATGTTGTTTAGAATCTTTGCTCTGTATAGCTCTATCAGGGGGCGGACATGTTGTTTAGAATCTTTGCTCTGTATAGCTCTATCAGGGGGCGGACATGTTGTTTAGAATCTTGGCTCTGTATAGCTCTATCAGGGGTGGACATGTTGTTAGAATCTTGGCTCTGTATAGCTCTATCAGGGGGCAGACATGTTTAGAATCTTTGCTCTGTATAGCTCTATCATGGGGCGGACATGTTGTTTAGAATCTTTGCTCTGTATAGCTCTATCATGGGGCGGACATGTTGATTAGAATCTTTGCTCTGTATAGCTCTATCATGGGGCGGACATGTTGTTTAGAATCTTTGCTCTGTATAGCTCTATCATGGGGTGGACATGTTGTTTAGAATCTTTGCTCTGTATAGCTCTATCAGGGGTGGACATGTTGTTTAGAATCTTTGCTCTGTATAGCTCTATCATAGGGCGGACATGTTGATTAGAATAATTGCTCTGTATAGCTCTATCATGGGGCGGACATGTTGTTTAGAATCTTTGCTCTGTATAGCTCTATCAGGGGGCGGACATGTTGTTTAGAATCTTTACTCTGTATAGCTGTATCAGGGGGCTGACATGCTGTTTAGAATCTTTGCTCTGTATAGCTCTATCAGGGGGCGGACATGTTGTTTAGAATCTTTGCTCTGTATAGCTCTATCAGGGGGCGGACATGTTGTTTAGAATCTTGGCTCTGTATAGCTCTATCAGGGGTGGACATGTTGTTAGAATCTTGGCTCTGTATAGCTCTATCAGGGGTGGACATGTTTAGAATCTTTGCTCTGTATAGCTCTATCATGGGGCGGACATGTTGTTTAGAATCTTTGCTCTGTATAGCTCTATCATGGGGCGGACATGTTGTTTAGAATCTTTGCTCTGTATAGCTCTATCATGGGGCGGACATGTTGTTTAGAATCTTTGCTCTGTATAGCTCTATCAGGGAGAAGGACATGTTGGTTAAAATCTTTGCTCTGTATAGCTCTATCAGGGGGAAGGACATGTTGGTTAGAATATTTGCTCTGTATAGCTCTATCAGGGGGAAGGACATGTTGGTTAGAATCTTTGCTCTGTATAGCTCTATCAGGGGACAGACATGTTGTTTAGAATCTTTGCTCTGTATAGCTCTATCAGGGGTGGACATGTTGTTAGAATATTTGCTCTGTATAGCTCTATCAGGGGTGGACATGTTGTTAGAATCTTTGCTCTGTATAGCTCTATCAGGGGGCGGACATGATTAGAATCTATGCTCTGTATAGCTCTATCAGGGGGAGGACATGTTGTTTACAATCTTTGCTCTGTATAGCTCTATCAGGGGGCGGACATGTTGTTTACAATCTTTGCTCTGTATAGCTCTATCAGGGGGCGGACATGTTGTTTATGGACCTTGACCCAAACATTTTCCTTTCTGACACAGTGTTTGGTATTGGCTCCTAGATTTGAATCAGATTTGTCAAGCCCTGAGGTCATTTATTTTATTCTTTCATTACAGGGTTTCTATGTAAAATGCCTACACTTGATTCAATTCATCAGTTAAAATAAAATACATTGTTTGTCCTTTAAAAGTCCCATGATTTGTATAAATTCCTTTACGTTAAAGTGTCTGTGTAAATAAAGGCCGGTCCCTCACATCTGACCTGCTAAGTGTGAAGTTACAATGGGTTTTATTGGAGTATAGTATTACCCAAAATACAGCACTGAATGCTATGATCATTATCAGAGGTTTTACTGCCCCTAGAGAACCTGACCTGTTTCTCTTTACAGGAGGAAAATGGGGTATCATGTCTGACTGATGGCTACCATGACACCTACTGGGAGAGTGATGGATCCCACGGGCAGCACTGGATCCAGCTGAATATGAAGGAGGATACAATAGTCAAGTAGGGAAATTATCATCTTTTATTCGATGGATACAGTCACATAATAAGCAGTGTTTAGGTGATACAGTCACAGTATAAGCAGTGTTTAGGTGATACAGTCACAGTATAAGCAGTGTTTAGGTGATACAGTCACAGTATAAGCAGTGTTTAGGTGATACAGTCACAGTATAAGCAGTGTTTGGGTGATACAGTCACAGTATAAGCAGTGTTTAGGTGATACAGTCACAGTATGAGCAGTGTTTGGGTGATACAGTCACAGTATAAGCAGTGTTTAGGTGATACAGTCACAGTATAAGCAGTGTTTAGGTGATACAGTCACAGTATAAGCAGTGTGTGGGTGATACAGTCACAGTATAAGCAGTGTTTGGGTGATACAGTTACAGTATAAGCAGTGTTTAGGGGATACAGTCACAGTATAAGCAGTGTTTAGGTGATACAGTCACAGTATAAGCAGTGTTTAGGTGATACAGTCACAGTATAAGCAGTGTTTGGGTGATACAGTCACAGTATAAGCAGTGTTTAGGTGATACAGTCACAGTATAAGCAGTGTTTAGGTGATACAGTCACAGTATAAGCAGTGTTTGGGTGATACAGTCACAGTATAAGCAGTGTTTGGGTGATACAGTCACAGTATAAGCAGTGTTTAGGTGATACAGTCACAGTATAAGCAGTGTTTAGGGGATACAGTCACAGTATAAGCAGTGTTTAGGTGATACAGTCACAGTATAAGCAGTGTTTAGGGGATACAGTCACAGTATAAGCAGTGTTTAGGTGATACAGTCACAGTATAAGCAGTGTTTGGGTGATACAGTCACAGTATAAGCAGTGTTTAGGTGATACAGTCACAGTATAAGCAGTGTTTGGGTGATACAGTCACAGTATAAGCAGTGTTTATGTGATACAGTCACAGTATAAGCAGTGTTTGGGTGATACAGTCACAGTATAAGCAGTGTTTGGGTGATACAGTCACAGTATAAGCAGTGTTTAGGTGATACAGTCACAGTATAAGCAGTGTTTAGGTGATACAGTCACAGTATAAGCAGTGTTTAGGTGATAGTCACAGTATAAGCAGTGTTTAGGTGATACAGTCACAGTATAAGCAGTGTTTGGGTGATACAGTCACAGTATAAGCAGTGTTTGGGTGATACAGTCACAGTATAAGCAGTGTTTGGGTGATACAGTCACAGTATGAGCAGTGTTTGGGTGATACAGTCACAGTATAAGCAGTGTTTAGGTGATACAGTCACAGTATAAGCAGTGTTTAGGTGATGCAGTCACAGTATAAGCAGTGTTTAGCTGATACAGTCACAGTATAAGCAGTGTTTGGGTGATGCAGTCACAGTATAAGCAGTGTTTGGGTGATACAGTCACAGTATAAGCAATGTTTGGGTGATACAGTCACAGTATAAGCAGTGTTTGGGTGATACAGTCACAGTATAAGCAGTGTTTAGGTGATACAGTCACAGTATAAGCAGTGTTTGGGTGATACAGTCACAGTATAAGCAGTGTTTGGGTGATACAGTCACAGTATAAGCAGTGTTTGGGTGATACAGTCACAGCATAAGCAGTGTTTAGGTGATAGTCACAGTATAAGCAGTGTTTAGGTGATACAGTCACAGCATAAGCAGTGTTTGGGTGATACAGTCACAGTATAAGCAGTGTTTAGGTGATACAGTCACAGTATAACCAGTGTTTAGGTGATACAGTCACAGTATAAGCAGTGTTTAGGTGATACAGTCACAGTATAAGCAGTGTTTGGGTGATACAGTCACAGTATAAGCAGTGTTTAGGTGATACAGTCACAGTATAAGCAGTGTTTGGGTGATACAGTCACAGTATAACCAGTGTTTAGGTGATACAGTCACAGTATAAGCAGTGTTTGGGTGATACAGTCACAGTATAACCAGTGTTTAGGTGATACAGTCACAGCATAAGCAGTGTTTGGGTGATACAGTCACAGTATAAGCAGTGTTTAGGTGATACAGTCACAGTATAACCAGTGTTTAGGTGATACAGTCACAGTATAAGCAGTGTTTGGGTGATACAGTCACAGTATAAGCAGTGTTTAGGTGACACAGTCACAGTATAAGCAGTGTTTGGGTGATACAGTCACAGTATAAGCAGTGTTTAGGTGACACAGTCACAGTATAAGCAGTGTTTGGGTGATACAGTCACAGTATAAGCAGTGTTTAGGTGATACAGTCACAGTATAAGCAGCGTTTAGGTGATACAGTCACAGTATAAGCAGTGTTTAGGTGATACAGTCACAGTATAAGCAGTGTTTGGGTGATACAGTCACAGTATAAGCAGCGTTTAGGTGATACAGTCACAGTATAAGCAGTGTTTAGGTGATACAGTCACAGTATAAGCAGTGTTTGGGTGATACAGTCACAGTATAAGCAGTGTTTAGGTGATACAGTCACAGTATAAGCAGTGTGTGGGTGATACAGTCACAGTATAAGCAGTGTTTGGGTGATACAGTTACAGTATAAGCAGTGTTTAGGTGATACAGTCACAGTATAAGCAGTGTTTAGGTGATACAGTCACAGTATAAGCAGTGTTTGGGTGATACAGTCACAGTATAAGCAGTGTTTGGGTGATACAGTCACAGTATAAGCAGTGTTTGGGTGATACAGTCACAGTATAAGCAGTGTTTGGGTGATACAGTCACAGTATATGCAGTGTTTAGGTGATACAGTCACAGTATAAGCAGTGTTTGGGTGATACAGTCACAGTATAAGCAGTGTTTAGGTCATACAGTCACAGTATAAGCAGTGTTTGGGTGATACAGTCACAGTATAAGCAGTGTTTAGGTGATACAGTCACAGTATAAGCAGTGTTTAGGTGATGCAGTCACAGTATAAGCAGTGTTTGGGTGATACAGTCACAGTATAAGCAGTGTTTAGGTGATACAGTCACAGTATAAGCAGTGTTTAGGTGATGCAGTCACAGTATAAGCAGTGTTTGGGTGATACAGTCACAGTATAAGCAGTGTTTAGGTGATAGTCACAGTATAAGCAGTGTTTAGGTGATACAGTCACAGTATAAGCAGTGTTTAGGTGATACAGTCACAGTATAAGCAGTGTTTAGGTGATACAGTCACAGTATAAGCAGTGTTTAGGTGATACAGTCACAGTATAAGCAGTGTTTAGGTGATGCAGTCACAGTATAAGCAGTGTTTGGGTGATACAGTCACAGTATAAGCAGTGTTTAGGTGATAGTCACAGTATAAGCAGTGTTTAGGTGATACAGTCACAGTATAAGCAGTGTTTAGGTGATACAGTCACAGTATAAGCAGTGTTTAGGTGATACAGTCACAGTATAAGCAGTGTTTAGGTGATACAGTCACAGTATAAGCAGTGTTTGGGTGATACAGTCACAGTATAAGCAGTGTTTAGGTGATACAGTCACAGTATAAGTAGTGTTTAGGTGATACAGTTACAGTATAAGCAGTGTTTAGGTGATACAGTCACAGTATAAGCAGTGTTTAGGTGATACAGTCACAGTATAAGCAGTGTTTAGGTGACAGTCACGGTATAAGCAGTGTTTGGGTGATACAGTCACAGTATAAGCAGTGTTTAGGTGATACAGTCACAGTATAAGCAGTGTTTAGGTGATACAGTCACAGTATAAGCAGTGTTTAGGTGATACAGTCACAGTATAAGCAGTGTTTAGGTGATACAGTCACAGTATAAGCAGTGTTTGGGTGATACAGTCACAGTATAAGCAGTGTTTAGGTGATACAGTCACAGTATAAGCAGTGTTTAGGTGATACAGTCACAGTATAAGCAGTGTTTAGGTGATACAGTCACAGTATAAGCAGTGTTTGGGTGATACAGTCACAGTATAAGGATTGTTTAGGTGATAGTCACAGTATAAGCAGTGTTTGGGTGATACAGTCACAGTATAAGCAGTGTTTGGATGATACAGTCACAGTATAAGCAGTGTTTGGGTGATACAGTTACAGTATAAGCAGTGTTTAGGTGATACAGTCACAGTATAAGCAGTGTTTAGGTGATACAGTCCCAGTATAAGCAGTGTTTAGGTGATACAGTCACAGTATAAGCAGTGTTTGGGTGATACAGTCACAGTATAAGGATTGTTTAGGTGATAGTCACAGTATAAGCAGTGTTTGGGTGATACAGTCACAGTATAAGCAGTGTTTGGGTGATACAGTCACAGTATAAGCAGTGTTTGGGTGATACAGTCACAGTATAAGCAGTGTTTGGGTGATACAGTCACAGTATAAGCAGTGTTTAGGTGATAGTCACAGTATAAGCAGTGTTTGGGTGATACAGTCACAGTATAAGCAGTGTTTGGGTGATACAGTCACAGTATAAGCAGTGTTTGGGTGATACAGTCACAGTATAAGCAGTGTTTGGGTGATACAGTCACAGTATAAGCAGTGTTTAGGTGATAGTCACAGTATAAGCAGTGTTTAGGTGATAGTCACAGTATAAGCAGTGTTTGGGTGATACAGTCACAGTATAAGCAGTGTTTGGGTGATACAGTCACAGTATAAGCAGTGTTTGGGTGATACAGTCACAGTATAAGCAGTGTTTGGGTGATACAGTCACAGTATAAGCAGTGTTTAGGTGATACAGTCACGGTATAAGCAGTGTTTGGGTGATACAGTCACACTATAAGCAGTGTATGGGTGGTACAGTCACAGTATAAGCAGTGTTTGGGTGATACAGTCACAGTATAAGTAGTGTTTAGGTGATACAGTCACAGTATAAGCAGTGTTTAGGTGATACAGTCACAGTATAAGCAGTGTTTGGGTGATACAGTCACAGTATAAGTAGTGTTTAGGTGATACAGTCACAGTATAAGCAGTGTTTAGGTGATACAGTCACAGTATAAGCAGTGTTTGGGTGATACAGTCACAGTATAAGCAGTGTTTAGGTGATACAGTCACAGTATAAGTAGTGTTTAGGTGATACAGTCACAGTATAAGCAGTGTTTAGGTGATACAGTCACAGTATAAGCAGTGTTTGGGTGATACAGTCACAGTATAAGCAATGTTTAGGTGATACAGTCACAGTATAAGCAGTGTTTGGGTGATACAGTCACAGTATAAGCATTGTTTAGGTGATACAGTCACAGTATAAGCAGTGTTTGGGTGATACAGTCACAGTATAAGCAGTGTTTAGGTGATACAGTCACAGTATAAGCAGTGTTTAGGTGATACAGTCACAGTATAAGCAGTGTTTAGGTGATACAGTCACAGTATGAGCAGTGTTTGGGTGATACAGTCACAGTATAAGCAGTGTTTGGGTGATACAGTCCCAGTATAAGCAGTGTTTAGGTGATACAGTCACAGTATATAAGCAGTGTTTGGATGATACAGTCACAGTGTAAGCAGTGTTTGGGTGATACAGTCACAGTATAAGCAGTGTTTAGGTGATACAGTCACAGTGTAAGCAGTGTTTGGGTGATACAGTCACAGTATAAGCAGTGTTTGGGTGACACAGTCACAGTATAAGCAGTGTTTGGGTGATACAGTCACAGTATAAGCAGTGTTTAGGTGATACAGTCACAGTATAAGCAGTGTTTGGGTGATACAGTCACAGTATAAGCAGTGTTTAGGTGATACAGTCACAGTATAAGCAGTGTTTAGGTGATACAGTCACAGTATAAGCAGTGTTTAGGTGATACAGTCACAGTATAAGCAGTGTTTGGGTGATACAGTCACAGTATAAGCAGTGTTTAGGTGATACAGTCACAGTATAAGCAGTGTTTAGGTGATACAGGTGATGCTTGTTGTCTCTGCTAATAGGAAGCTGGTGCTGACTATTGATTCCACGGATGAGACCTACATGCCGAGGAGAGTAGTGGTTTTCGGTGGGGAAAGGGATTCCCTGAAGAAGATAAATGACGTCAGTATAGACAAGTGAGTCCAGGCTAGAGAAGAGCTTAATCCAGAACACTGACACCACTAATCCAGAACACTGCCGCCACTCATCCAGAACACTGACACCACTAATCCAGAACACTGACACCACTAATCCAGAACACTGACACCACTAATCCAGAACACTGACACCACTAATCCAGAACACTGACGCCACTCATCCAGAACACTGCCGCCACTAATCCAGAACACTGCCGCCACTCATCCAGAACACTGCCGCCACTCATCCAGAACACTGCCGCCACTCATCCAGAACACTGACGCCACTCATCCAGAACACTGACACCACTAATCCAGAACACTGACACCACTCATCCAGAACACTGCCGCCACTCATCCAGAACACTGACACCACTAATCCAGAACACTGACACCACTAATCCAGAACACTGACACCACTAATCCAGAACACTGACGCCACTAATCCAGAACACTGACACCACTAATCCAGAACACTGACACCACTAATCCAGAACACTGACACCACTAATCCAGAACACTGACACCACTAATCCAGAACACTGCCGCCACTCATCCAGAACACTGACACCACTAATCCAGAACACTGACACCACTCATCCAGAACACTGCCGCCACTCATCCAGAACACTGCCGCCACTCATCCAGAACACTGCCGCCACTCATCCAGAACACTGCCGCCACTCATCCAGAACACTGCCGCCACTCATCCAGAACACTGCCGCCACTCATCCAGAACACTGCCGCCACTCATCCAGAACACTGCCGCCACTCATCCAGAACACTGCCGCCACTCATCCAGAACACTGCCGCCACTCATCCAGAACACTGCCGCCACTCATCCAGAACACTGCCGCCCTTTAATCCAGCACACTGCCGCCCTTTAATCCAGCACACTGCCGCCCTTTAATCCAGCACACTGCCGCCCTTTAATCCAGCACACTGCCGCCCTTTAATCCAGCACACTGACGCCCTTTAATCCAGCACACTGACGCCCTTTAATCCAGCACACTGACGCCCTTTAATCCAGCACACTGACGCCCTTTAATCCAGCACACTGACGCCCTTTAATCCAGCACACTGACGCCCTTTAATCCAGCACACTGACGCCCTTTAATCCAGCACACTGACGCCCTTTAATCCAGCACACTGACGCCCTTTAATCCAGCACACTGACACTGTTTTTTTGTCCCTTGGCATCATCATTCCAGCTGCTGAGAGATCTTACTTTTCATGTGGCGTAAGCTGTAAGATACGGTCAGTCTCACGAGCCCCCACTATGGCTGAGCACATGCGTTGAGCGTGCGCCGGGCTCTGCCTTCAGGCCAACATTTTTTTACTTTTGCTTTAAACAAACCAGACATTGTAATTACAGGAGAACAAGTAGTGTTTACACCCTGCAGCCAGCTTAGCATCCTGCTGATCTAATCCTGCTTCTTTTCCTGCAGCAATCTAATCGGGGATGTTTGTGTCCTGGAAGGTATGACCACTCATCTCCCTGTCATCGAGGTCCGTATCATGGAGTGTTCTGGTGAGTCCCCTCCCTGCAAAGATTCTGACCAACATGTCCGCCCCCTGATAGAGCTATACAGAGCAAAGATTCTAAGCAACATGTCCGCCCCTGATAGAGCTATACAGAGCAAAGATTCTGACCAACATGTCCGCCCCCTGATAGAGCTATACAGAGCAAAGATTCTAAGCAACATGTCTGCCCCCTGATAGAGCTATACAGAGCAAATATTCTAAGCAACATGTCCGCCCCCTGATAGAGCCATACAGAGCAAATATTCTAAGCAACATGTCTGCCCCCTGATAGAGCTATACAGAGCAAATATTCTAAGCAACATGTCTGCCCCCTGATAGAGCTATACAGAGCAAAGATTCTAAGCAACATGTCTGCCCCCTGATAGAGCTATACAGAGCAAATATTCTAAACAACATGTCCGCCCCTGATAGAGCTATACAGAGCAAATATTCTAAACAACATGTCTGCCCCTGATAGAGCTATCCAGAGCAAAGATTCTAACCAACATGACCACCTCCTGATAGAGCTATACAGAGCAAAGATTCTAAACAACATGTCCGCCCCCTGATAGAGCTATACAGAGCAAAGATTCTAACCAACATGACCACCTCCTGATAGAGCTATACAGAGCAAAGATTCTAAACAACATGTCCGCCCCTGATAGAGCTATACAGAGCAAATATTCTAAACAACATGTCCGCCCCTGATAGAGCTATACAGAGCAAAGATTCTAACCAACATGACCACCTCCTGATAGAGCTATACAGAGCAAAGATTCTAACCAACATGTCTGACCCCTGATAGAGCTATACAGAGCAAATATTCTAAACAACATGTCCGCCCCTGATAGAGCTATCCAGAGCAAAGATTCTAACCAACATGACCACCTCCTGATAGAGCTATACAGAGCAAAGATTCTGACCAACATGTCCGCCCCCTGATAGAGCTATACAGAGCAAAGATTCTAACCAGCATGTCCACCCCTGATAGAGCTATACAGAGCAAAGATTCTAACCAGCATGTCCACCCCTGATAGAGCTATACAGAGCAAATATTCTAAACAACATGTCCGCCCCTGATAGAGCTATCCAGAGCAAAGATTCTAACCAACATGACCACCTCCTGATAGAGCTATACAGAGCAAAGATTCTAACCAACATGTCTGACCCCTGATAAAGCTATACAGAGCAAAGATTCTAAACAACATGTCTGACCCCTGATAGAGCTATACAGAGCAAAGATTCTAAATAACATGTCTGCCCCTGATAGAGCTATACAGAGCAAAGATTCTAACCAACATGTCTGCCCCTGATAGAGCTATACAGAGCAAAGATTCTAACCAACATGACCACCTCCTGATAGAGCTATACAGAGCAAAGATTCTAACCAACATGTCTGACCCCTGATAGAGCTATACAGAGCAAAGATTCTAACCAACATGTCTGCCCCTGATAGAGCTATGCAGAGCAAAGATTCTAATCAACATGTCCGCCCCTGATAGAGCTATACAGAGCAAAGATTCTAAACAACATGTCCACCCCCTGATAGAGCTATACAGAGCAAAGATTCTAAACAACATGTCTGCCCCTGATAGAGCTATACAGAGCAAAGATTCTAATCAACATGTCCGCCCCTGATAGAGCTATAGAGAGCAAAGATTCTAAACAACATGTCCACCCCCTGATAGAGCTATACAGAGCAAAGATTCTAAACAACATGTCTGCCCCTGATAGAGCTATACAGAGCAAAGATTCTAATCAACATGTCCGCCCCTGATAGAGCTATACAGAGCAAAGATTCTAAACAACATGTCCACCCCCTGATAGAGCTATACAGAGCAAAGATTCTAAACAACATGTCCGCCCCCTGATAGAGCTATACAGAGCAAAGATTCTAAACAACATGTCCGCCTCCTGATAGAGCTATACAGAGCAAAGATTCTAATCAACATGTCCACCCCCTGATAGAGCTATACAGAGCAAAGATTCTAATCAACATGTCCACCCCCTGATAGAGCTATACAGAGCAAAGATTCTAAACAACATGTCCACCCCCTGATAGAGCTATACAGAGCAAAGATTCTAAACAACATGTCTGCCCCTGATAGAGCTATACAGAGCAATTTAGGTTGAAAAAAAACATAAGTCCATCAAGTTTAACCCTTCTACATATCATTCCTGCTTTTGATCCAAAAATCGCTGTGTGTAACATATAGCATTGTGACACTGCTCTGCGCTCGCTAGGTGTAATATATAGCATTGTGACACTGCTCTGCGCTCGCTAGATGTAATATATAGTATTGTGACACTGCTCTGCGCGCGCTAGGTGTAATATATAGTATTGTGACACTGCTCTGCGCTCGCTAGGTGTAATATATAGTATTGTGACACTGCTCTGCGCGCGCTAGGTGTAATATATAGTATTGTGACACTGCTCTGCGCTCGCTAGGTGTAATATATAGTATTGTGACACTGCTCTGCGCTCGCTGGGTGTAATATATAGCATAGTGACACTGCTCTGGGCGCGCTAGGTGTAATATATAGTATTGTGACACTGCTCTGCGCTCGCTGGGTGTAATATATAGCATGGTGACACTGCTCTGCGCGCGCTAGGTGTAATATATAGCATGGTGACAGTGCTCTGCGCTGGCTAGGTGTAATATATAGTATTGTGACACTGCTCTGCGCTCGCTAGGTGTAATATATAGTATTGTGACACTGCTCTGCGCTCACTGGGTGTAATATATAGCATGGTGACACTGCTCTGCTCGCGCTAGGTGTAATATATAGCATGGTGACAGTGCTCTGCGCGTGCTAGGTGTAATATATAGCATTGTGACAGTGCTCTGCGCTCGCTGGGTGTAATATATAGCATGGTGACACTGCTCTGCGCTCGCTGGGTGTAATATATAGCATGGTGACTGCTCTGCGCTCGCTGGGTGTAATATATAGCATGGTGACACTGCTCTGCGCTCGCTGGGTGTAAGATATAGCATGGTGACACTGCTCTGCGCTCGCTAGGTGTAATATATATCATGGTGACAGTGCTCTGCGCGCGCTAGGTGTAATATATAGCATGGTGACAGTGCTCTGGGCGCGCTAGGTGTAATATATAGCATGGTGACAGTGCTCTGGGCGCGCTAGGTGTAATATATAGCATGGTGACAGTGCTCTGCGCGCGCTAGGTGTAATATATAGCATGGTGACAGTGCTCTGCGCGCGCTAGGTGTAATATATAGCATGGTGACAGTGCTCTGCGCGCGCTAGGTGTAATATATAGCATGGTGACAGTGCTCTGGGCGCGCTAGGTGTAATATATAGCATGGTGACAGTGCTCTGGGCGCGCTAGGTGTAATATATAGCATGGTGACAGTGCTCTGCGCGCGCTAGGTGTAATATATAGCATGGTGACAGTGCTCTGCGCGCGCTAGGTGTAATATATAGCATGGTGACAGTGCTCTGCGCTCGCTAGGTGTAATATATAGCATGGTGACACTGCTCTGGGCGCGCTAGGTGTAATATAGCATAGTGACACTACTCTGGGCGCGCTAGGTGTAATATATAGCATAGTGACACTGCTCTGGGCGCGATAGGTGTAATATATAGCATGGTGACAGTGCTCTGGGCGCGCTAGGTGTAATATATAGCATAGTGACACTGCTCTGGGCGCGCTAGGTGTAATATATAGCATGGTGACACTGCTCTGGGCGCGCTAGGTGTAATATATAGCATAGTGACACTGCTCTGGGCGCGCTAGGTGTAATATATAGCATAGTGACACTGCTCTGGGCGCGCTAGGTGTAATATATAGCATAGTGACACTGCTCTGCGCGCGCATGTTTCTGCAGATGAAGGAATTGATGTCCGGATTCGGGGGCTAAAGATTGTGTGTTGTAAGGAGAGAGATTTGGGTCTGTCTGCAGACATGTTCCAGCCGTCAAACCTTGTGAGATACCCACGGCTGGAAGCCACTGACCCCGACATTCTGTATCGCAGAGCCATCGTTATACAGAGGTAACTCATGCTGCATTCATACAGAGGCCTCACTGGCCTAGAAGGGAAGATCAGGAGATCAGGTTTCTATTCTTTGTCGCAGGTTTGTGAAGCTCCTGGACAATGTCTTACGTCATCTGGTACCAGCCTGGGATCACAGCATAGGAACCTTCAACCAGCTCAAGGTAACTGTCTCTCTCTGTGTGTGTGACCGGTTCTGTCTCTCTCTGTGTGTGTGTGACCGGTGCTGTCTCTCTCTGTGTGTGTGTGACCGGTGCTGTCTCTCTCTGTGTGTGTGTGACCGGTGCTGTCTCTCTGTGTGTGTGTGACCGGTGCTGTCTCTCTCTGTGTGTGTGTGTGACCGGTGCTGTCTCTCTCTGTGTGTGTGTGACCGGTGCTGTCTCTCTCTGTGTGTGTGTGACCGGTGCTGTCTCTCTCTGTGTGTGTGACCGGTGCTGTCTCTCTTTGTGTGTGTGACCGGTGCTGTCTCTCTCTGTGTGTGTGACCGGTGCTGTCTCTCTCTGTGTGTGTGACCGGTGCTGTCTCTCTCTCTGTGTGTGACCGGTGCTGTCTCTCTTTGTGTGTGTGACCGGTGCTGTCTCTCTGTGTGTGTGTGACCGGTGCTGTCTCTCTCTGTGTGTGTGACCGGTGCTGTCTCTCTCTGTGTGTGTGTGACCGGTGCTGTCTCTCTCTGTGTGTGTGATCGGTGCTGTCTCTCTCTGTGTGTGTGATCGGTGCTGTCTCTCTTTGTGTGTGTGACCGGTGCTGTCTCTCTTTGTGTGTGTGACCGGTGCTGTCTCTCTGTGTGTGTGTGTGACCGGTGCTGTCTCTCTGTGTGTGTGTGTGACCGGTGCTGTCTCTCTCTGTGTGTGTGACCGGTGCTGTCTCTCTCTCTGTGTGTGACCGGTGCTGTCTCTCTCTGTGTGTGTGACCGGTGCTGTCTCTCTCTGTGTGTGTGACCGGTGCTGTCTCTCTTTGTGTGTGTGACCGGTGCTGTCTCTCTCTGTGTGTGTGACCGGTGCTGTCTCTCTTTGTGTGTGTGACCGGTGCTGTCTCTCTGTGTGTGTGACCAGTGCTGTCTCTCTTTGTGTGTGTGACCGGTGCTGTCTCTCTGTGTGTGTGTGTGTGACCGGTGCTGTCTCTCTCTGTGTGTGTGACCGGTGCTGTCTCTCTTTGTGTGTGTGACCGGTGCTGTCTCTCTCTGTGTGTGTGACCGGTGCTGTCTCTCTTTGTGTGTGTGACCGGTGCTGTCTCTCTGTGTGTGTGACCAGTGCTGTCTCTCTTTGTGTGTGTGTGACCGGTGCTGTCTCTCTCTGTGTGTGTGACCGGTGCTGTCTCTCTCTGTGTGTGTGACCGGTGCTGTCTCTCTCTCTGTGTGTGACCGGTGCTGTCTCTCTGTGTGTGTGACCAGTGCTGTCTCTCTTTGTGTGTGTGACCGGTGCTGTCTCTCTGTGTGTGTGTGTGTGTGTGTGTGTGTGACCGGTGCTGTCTCTTTCCCCAGTATATCAAGCAGTTTCTCTTGCTGTCTAAGAGACGCGCGGCCCTTATTGCGCAGTGTCTGAGGGATTCGGAGACCAGCAAACCAAACTTCATGCCGCGGCTGTACATCAACCGGCGACTGGCGGTGGAGCATCGTGACAATCCCCTGCTCGACCCCACGTACAAGAAGACAGTCTTCAGCCAGGTAATCACGGGACAGGGGGGGACTACAACTCCCAGAATCCCAGCCGGCTGCGGGAGTGAGTGGGGAAAAGCTCCTTAAAGACCCCGTATTGACTTGGAGGGTCCTCTAGCTGTATCCTCTGCCCGGCCGACACATTGCAGGTTAAATGATCATTTGGTTGAGAAGCTAACGCTGATTATAAAGTCCAGCACTAGGAGATTCGCCCCCTGAAATCTCAGCAGTAGACACGCCCACCCCACCCAGACCACACCCACAGGCTGACACTGGCGCAAATCACTGGCAGCTGTACAGATTTCTAATGCTGCAGTTCCATTATGGAGACGTCTCTGTTTCTTTCCCTGCAGGTTTATGAAGGACTGAAACCCACTGACAAATCAGAGAAGCCCCTGGATTACAGGTTAGTACGGACTGCGTGTGACCCAGGAGATGGCACATTTGGCATGGGATTGTGGGTAGTGTAGTTTGTAGCCTTCTCTCTGATCACATCACCAGGGAAACTAATCAATAACCACACGGCATCTTGGAATACAGTTAACCCTTCAGACCGCATTATGAGCTAACTTGTTTTAAAGAAGGAATTGGTCATACTCAGTCTAATTTAAATAAACTCTGAGATGACACTGCCGGGTTCTTTGCCAGGTTCACTGCCAGGTTCTCTGCCAGGTTCTCTGCCAGGTTCACTGCCGGGTTCTCTGCCGGGTTCTCTGCCGGGTTCACGGCTGAGTTCAGCTCTGGTCTTGCTGTAGGTTTTGGGGTATTAAGGGAGTGTACCCGGGGGGTTTAAATTCACTCACATTTCATCTTCCAGGTGGCCAGTTCGCTATGACCAGTGGTGGGAGTGTAAATTTATTGCTGAAGGAATCATCGATCAAGGTAAATAAAGGAGTGTACTGAGTACACATAGACACCGTGTACAACCTCCAGGAATGGCTAGCTTTATTCCGAGTATTAACATGGGGATTATGTCTGCACTTCTTTGGTCCATTCCTAACTTGGTCTTCTTTCATGAATAAGTAATACATTCTGCGTCAGAGATCTGTCTCTCCCGCGTGCAAGTCATAGTAGAAGCCATTTCTCTTGCGCCACATAATGTCATGTGCTTCTTGTCGCAGGGGGCGGATTCCGCGACAGTCTGGCTGATATATCCGAGGAGTTGTGCCCTAGTTCGGCAGATTCTCCTGTTCCACTGCCATTCTTTGTTCGCACTTCAAACCAGGTAAAACATCACTTACTAACCCGGGTGAGACCCGCATCAACCACATACTAACCCTATGTGACCGGCAGCAGCCCGGTGAGACCCTCATCCACCACGTACTAACCCTATGTGACCAGCAACGGCCCGGTGAGACCCTCATCCACCACGTACTAACCCTATGTGACCGGCAGCGGCCCCGTGAGACCCTCATCCACCACGTACTAACCCTATGTGACCGGCAGCGGCCCCGTGAGACCCTCATCCACCACGTACTAACACTATGTGACCGGCAGCGGCCCCGTGAGACCCTCATCCACCACGTACTAACCCTATGTGACCGGCAGCGGCCGGGTGAGACCCTCATCCACCACATACTAACCCTATGTGACCGGCAGCAGCCGGGTGAGACCCTCATCCACCACGTACTAACCCTATGTGACCGGCAGCGGCCGGGTGAGACCCTCATCCACCACATACTAACCCTATGTGACCGGCAGCGGCCGGGTGAGACCCTCATCCACCACGTACTAACCCTATGTGACCGGCAGCGGCCGGGTGAGACCCTCATCCACCACGTACTAACCCTATGTGACCGGCAGCAGCCCGGTGAGACCCTCATCCACCACGTACTAACCCTATGTGACCGGCAGCGGCTGGGTGAGACCCCCATCCACCACCTACTAACCCTATGTGACCGGCAGCAGTAGAAGTCTCTGCACCTATACATGTTTTGTCTTTATAAATACGACCCATACGTGGCAGGTAAATGTCAAACTATTTCTGCCCTTTGCTACTCTTGTGATGTACTAAACGTTTAACCTTCAATAGTAAATATGAGTAAATTGTGAATAATTATGGGCCTATTTGTAAATAAACGTGGTGTGATTTTCTTACCCAGAATAATAATTAATTTTCACAAAACATTTAGTAAAGTCGTTATTGTGTGCAAAGATTATTACAATATAGTAAGTAGCACAACTGGTAAAGGACACTTAAGAATGCACACAAAACAGAAAAAAACTCAGTACATTACATGCTTATACTGGGACTGTACAGATTAAAGGGATTCTGTCACCTAAACACTGCTTATACTGTGACTGTACAGATTAAAGGGATTCTGTCACCTAAACACTGCTTATACTGTGACTGTACAGATTAAATGGATTCTGTCACCTAAACATTGCTTATACTGTGACTGTACAGATTAAAGGGATTCTGTCACCTAAACACTGCTTATACTGTGACTGTGCAGATTAAAGGGATCTGTCACCTAAACACTGCTTATACTGCGACTATACAGATTAAAGGGATTCTGTCACCTAAACACTGCTTATACTGTGACTGTACAGATTAAAGGGCTCTGTCACCTAAACACTGCTTATACTGTGACTGTGCAGATTAAAGGGACTCTGTCACCTAAACACTGCTTATACTGTGACTGTACAGATTAAAGGGATTCTGTCACCTAAACACTGCTTATACTGTGACTGTACAGATTAAATGGACTCTGTCACCTAAACACTGCTTATACTGTGACTGTACAGATTAAAGGGATTCTGTCACCTAAACACTGCTTATACTGTGACTGTGCAGATTAAAGGGATCTGTCACCTAAACACTGCTTATACTGCGACTATACAGAATAAAGGGATTCTTTCACCTAAACACTGCTTATACTGTGACTGTACAGATTAAAGGGCTCTGTCACCTAAACACTGCTTATACTGTGACTGTACAGATTAAATGGATTCTGTCACCTAAACACTGCTTATACTGTGACTGTGCAGATTAAAGGGATCTGTCACCTAAACACTGCTTATACTGCGACTATACAGATTAAAGGGATTCTGTCACCTAAACACTCCTTATACTGTGACTGTACAGATTAAAGAGCTCTGTCACCTAAACACTGCTTATACTGTGACTGTGCAGATTAAAGGGACTCTGTCACCTAAACACTGCTTATACTGTGACTGTACAGATTAAAGGGACTCTGTCACCAAAACACTGCTTATACTGTGACTGTACAGATTAAAGGGACTCTGTCACCTAAACACTGCTTATACTGTGACTGTACAGATTAAAGGGATTCTGTCACCTAAACACTGCTTATACTGTGACTGTACAGATTAAAGTGCTCTGTCACCTACACACTGCTTATACTGTGACTGTGCAGATTAAAGGGCTCTGTCACCTACACACTGCTTATACTGTGACTGTGCAGATTAAAGGAACTCTGTCACCTAAACACTGCTTATACTGTGACTGTACAGATTAAAGGGACTCTGTCACCTAAACACTGCTTATACTGTGACTGTGCAGATTAAAGGGACTCTGTCACCTAAACACTGCTTATACTGTGACTGTACAGATTAAAGGGATTCTGTCACCTAAACACTGCTTATACTGTGACTGCACAGATTAAAGGGCTCTGTCACCTACACACTGCTTATACTGTGACTGTGCAGATTAAAGGGCTCTGTCACCTACACAGTGCTTATACTGTGACTGTGCAGATTAAAGGGACTCTGTCACCTAAACACTGCTTATACTGTGACTGTGCAGATTAAAGGTACTCTGTCACCTAAATACTGCTTATACTGTGACTGTGCAGATTAAAGGGACTCTGTCACCTAAACACTGCTTATACTGTGACTGTGCAGATTAAAGGGACTCTGTCACCAAAACACTGCTTATACTGTGACTGTACAGATTAAAGGGATTCTGTCACCTACACACTGCTTATACTGTGACTGTACCGATTAAAGGGATTCTGTCACCTAAACACAGCTTATACTGTGACTGTACAGATTAAAGGGATTCTGTCACCTAAACACTGCTTATACTGTGACTGTACAGATTAAAGGGATTCTGTCACCTAAACACTGCTTATACTGTGACTGTACATATTAAAGGGGCTCTGTCACCTAAACACTGCTTATACTGTGACTGTACAGATTAAAGGGGCTCTGTCACCTACACACTGCTTATACTGTGACTGTACAGATTAAAGGGGCTCTGTAACCTAAACACTGCTTATACTGTGACTGTACAGATTAAAGGGATTCTGTCACCTAAACACTACTTATACTGTGACTGTACAGATTAAAGGGATTCTGTCACCTAAACACTACTTATACTGTGACTGTGCAGATTAAAGGGATTCTGTCACCTAAACACTACTTATACTGTGACTGTGCAGATTATTCCTCATTCCTCCTGATCTTTTTCCCTTTCTATAAGGAGTTCAAGTAAATATTGTGCAGTAAAGTGTCTAACATCCTCATGTCCGTCTTAGATCCTATCAGTTACTGGCTTCTCCATAATGGGAGTGGGGGATAGTGTAGGCACAGGCTGAGCACCATCTCAGTGGTCTTACCAGCACTGTTTGAGCGTGCATGTAATGAGGGGGATACCGGCAGGATGTGCAGCTTGTATTGATCTCTGGTCTCCTTGTTTCAGGGTAACAGCACTGGGGAAGCGCGAGACATGTATGTGCCAAATCCATCGTGTAAGGACATCGCAAAGTACGAGTGGATTGGACAGCTGATGGGAGCGGCTCTGAGAGGGAAGGAATTCCTGGTATGAGATCACTGCTACATCGCACAGCGCAGCCGATATAGCTCACGCCGCACAGCGCCAGCCAATACAGCGCACAGCTCCAGCCGATACAGCGCCAGCCAATACAGCGCGCAGCGAGGCCAATATAGCACATGGCGCACAGCGAGGCAAATACAGCACACAGCGCCAGCCAATAGAGCGCACGCCGCACAGCGCCAGACGATACAGCGTTGGTCAATACATTGCACGCCGCACAGTGTCAGCCAATACAGCGCACAGCACAGCCGATACAGTGCCAGCCAATGCAGCGCACAGCACAGCCGATACAGTGCCAGCCAATACAGCGCAGCCGATACGGTGCCAGCCAATACAACGCAGCCGATACGGCGCACAGTGCCAGCTGATACAGCGCACAGTGCCAGCTGATACAGCGCACAGCGCCAGCCAATACAACACATGCCGCAAAGCGCCAGCCAATACAGCGCACGCCGCACAGCGGCAGACGATACAGCGTCAGCCAATACAGTGGTATATTTGCTCTGCGCCGTGGTATATTCGGTCTGTGCCGTGGTATATTCGCTCTGCGCCGCGGTATATTCACTCTGTGCTGTGGTATATTCGCTCTGTGCCGTGGTATATTCGCTCTGCGCCGTGGTATATTCGCTTTGTGCCGTGGTACATTCGCTCTGCGCCGTGGTATATTCGCTCTGTGCCGTGGTATATTCGCTCTGTGCCGTGGTATATTCGCTCTGTGCCGTGGTATATTCGCTCTGCGCCGTGGTATATTCACTCTGCGCCGTGGTATATTCACTCTGCGCCGTGGTATATTCGCTCTGCGCCGTGGTATATTCGCTCTGTGCCGTGGTATATTCGCTCTGTGCTGTGGTATATTCGCTCTGTGCCGTGGTATATTCGCTCTGCGCCGTGGTATATTCACTCTGCGCCGTGGTATATTCACTCTGCGCCGTGGTATATTCGCTCTGCGCCGTGGTATATTCACTCTGCGCCGTGGTATATTCACTCTGTGCCGAGGTATATTCGCTCTGTGCCGTGGTATATTCACTCTGTGCCGAGGTATATTCGCTCTGCGCCGTGGTATATTCACTCTGCGCCGTGGTATATTCACTCTGCGCCGTGGTATATTCACTCTGCGCCGTGGTATATTCACTCTGTGCCGTGGTATATTCGCTCTGCGCCGTGGTATATTCGCTCTGTGCCGTGGTATATTCGCTCTGCGCCGTGGTATATTCGCTCTGCGCCGTGGTATATTCGCTCTGTGCCGTGGTATATTCACTCTGCGCCGTGGTATATTCGCTCTGTGCCGTGGTATATTCGCTCTGTGCCGTGGTATATTCACTCTGCGCCGTGGTATATTCACTCTGCGCCGTGGTATATTCGCTCTGTGCCGTGGTATATTCGCTCTGTGCCGTGGTATATTCGCTCTGCGCCGTGGTATATTCGCTCTGTGCCGTGGTATATTCGCTCTGTGCCGTGGTATATTCACTCTGCGCCGTGGTATATTCGCTCTGCGCCGTGGTATATTCGCTCTGTGCCGTGGTATATTCACTCTGCGCCGTGGTATATTTGCAGGTTTTAGCGTTACCCGGCTTTGTGTGGAAACGTCTCACCGGAGAGGACGTCGCCTGGAACAAGGATTTTCCTGCTGTGGATTCTCTCTTAGTGAGTTAAATCTCTTGTTCTAATGATGGATAATATGGGATCCGGTCACCAGAGGTGAAGGTGGATCCGTGGGAGGGCAGGGGGTCTGTGTGTTTGGCTTGGCATACTAGGAGTGGTTCTGCCTCGGCAGGTCAAGCTCCTCGAGATGATGGAGCTGATGGACAAGGAGACGTTTGAGTTCAAGTTTGGAGAGGAGCTGAGCTACACAACGGTGCTAAGTGACCAGAAAATGGTGGAGCTGGTCCCCGGGGGCAGCAATATCTGTGTCCGCTACGAAGACCGCATGGAGTTCATTAAACTAGTGCAGCGAGCGCGTCTGGACGAGAGCAAAGAGCAGGTGACTCTGTAATGTTATCATTACCCAGCTTATCCAGCTTTGTAGGATGAAAGGCGTAGCTAGCTCTGTGTGGTTAATCAGATTCTACAGGTGGGACATGAGCCCCCTGTGCCAGCTCACACTGCAAATTAACACCCCAAGGACACGTACATGTATGTCTTGAATGTTAACATGGGTGTTGTCTTGGCCAAATAAAAACAAATTGATGTTAAATTCTGCTTTTTAAAAAACATCCCTATTAATGATCAAGCTGCAAAATAACATCAAGAAGATTTTATTTAGAGAAAGCTTTGTTTCCATCAGGAATCAGACTGGACACAAATGGGGCCCAATGTGTCCCCCCCCACCCCAGTAATACTGAGTGCTCCGCGCCTCTCTCCCTGGCTCCGCACCTCTCTCCCTGGCTCCGCGCCTCTCTCCCTGGCTCCGCGCCTCTCTCCCTGGCTCCGCGCCTCTCTCCCTGGCTCCGCGCCTCTCTCCCTGACTCCTCGCCTCTCTCCCTGGCTCCTCGCCTCTCTCCCTGGCTCCTCGCCTCTCTCCCTGGGTCCGCGCCTCTCTCCCTGACTGCGCTCCTCTCTCCCTGGCTGCGCTCCTCTCTCCCTGGCTGCGCGCCTCTCTCCCTGGCTCCGCGCCTCTCTCCCTGGCTGCGCTCCTCTCTCCCTGGCTGCGCTCCTCTCTCCCTGACTGCGCTCCTCTCTCCCTGGCTCCTCGCCTCTCTCCCTGGCTCCGCGCCTCTCTCCCTGACTGCGCTCCTCTCTCCCTGACTGCGCTCCTCTCTCCCTGGCTGCGCTCCTCTCTCCCTGGCTGCGCTCCTCTCTCCCTGGCTGCGCTCCTCTCTCCCTGGCTCCTCGCCTCTCTCCCTGGCTCCGCGCCTCTCTCCCTGACTGCGCTCCTCTCTCCCTGACTGCGCTCCTCTCTCCCTGGCTGCGCTCCTCTCTCCCTGGCTGCGCTCCTCTCTCCCTGGCTGCGCTCCTCTCTCCCTGGCTGCGCTCCTCTCTCCCTGGCTCCGCGCCTCTCTCCCTGACTCCTCGCCTCTCTCCCTGACTCCTCGCCTCTCTCCCTGGCTCCGCGCCTCTCTCCCTGACTGCGCTCCTCTCTCCCTGGCTCCGCGCCTCTCTCCCTGACTGCGCTCCTCTCTCCCTGGCTGCGCTCCTCTCTCCCTGACTGCGCTCCTCTCTCCCTGGCTGCGCTCCTCTCTCCCTGGCTCCTCGCCTCTCTCCCTGGCTCCGCGCCTCTCTCCCTGACTGCGCTCCTCTCTCCCTGGCTGCGCTCCTCTCTCCCTGACTGCGCTCCTCTCTCCCTGGCTGCGCTCCTCTCTCCCTGGCTGCGCTCCTCTCTCCCTGACTGCGCTCCTCTCTCCCTGACTGCGCTCCTCTCTCCCTGGCTCCGCGCCTCTCTCCCTGGCTGCGCTCCTCTCTCCCTGGCTCCGCGCCTCTCTCCCTGGCTCCGCGCCTCTCTCCCTGGCTCCGCGCCTGACTGTGCTCTGTTTCTCTCTCAGATTGCAGCGATCCAGGCTGGGCTCCTGAAAGTAATTCCTCAGGCTGTGCTGGATCTTCTAACCTGGCAGGAACTGGAGAAGAGGGTCTGTGGAGACCCAGAGATCTCTGTGGAAGCCTTGAAAAAACTCAGTAAGACCATCAGCCAAGGGTAGAAACATAGACACCTGAAAGTATAGCAAATAGAGGATTTTCTTCTTTAAAGGGACAGTCTGGTCCCCAAACTCACTTTGGTGCAAGATGAAGATCACTGCTTGTATAGTGCGCAGGCCTTTATCCCTGTGTGATTTGATGCAGGTATTCTGTATAAATCACATGTTTAATATTTGACTCAAGCCCTCCCCAGTGATTACTCTGCATGTTTACTGCAGGTGCGGCAGCAATGATTATATAGTCACTGAGGATATAAAGTTTTGTTTCATTTAGTCACTTCCTGTGCTGCTGGAATATAATACATTGTGTGGACTGTGATAAACTTGCTCTTGTACACAGTTAACAGTACTCATAACAGTGCAGCACATTGTCTGATGACATCACTAGAGAGACAGGAAATTCCATTCATTTGAATGAAGTTGATCTCATTGGTTTCATGGAAATGACTTTTACGCAGCTAGTGTGGGCAGTCCTGGTTTCTTGCAAACTGCTGTAATTTTCAAATTCCATCTAGCAGTAAGTATTTTATATTTTAAGCCATGCAAAATGTAAAACATACATTGTAAAGTACTTTGATAGCACATTAATATTCATTCATATTTGGAAGATTCTGGTCCCTTTAATGTCCAGTTTCTTTAGGGTAACACTGACACCTGCCTCTCGGTCTCATGGGGCGAATCACAAATTTAATTTGGGATTTAATGGTTCTTCCACTAAACCCCTTCTGTTCTTTTCCTCTTCTGCAGCTCGGTTTGAGGACTTGGATTCAACGAATATCCGAGTTCAGTATTTCTGGGAAGCACTGAATAACTTTACCAATGGTAAGTATGGAAAGATTCTGAAATAATTAGCATATTATTATTATAATCAATGTATAGGTTCTGCAGGGTCTGTAACCCAGCAGGTAATTCATAGAAAGAGGGATAACAACCTTTGTGCACACAACATCTTGGGTGTGTGTAGTGTGAGACGCAGGTCACAGATGGCGCAGAGGGAGGAGCTAGGTGAACTAACTGAAACATTCCTCTCCATCTATTAGAGGATCGCAGCCGCTTCCTGAGGTTTGTAACTGGGCGAAGTCGTCTCCCAGCTCCGATATACATATATCTGGATAAATCAGGGTGAGTGCGAGCATGGGGGTAAACGGGGGGAGGGTGTAAGCATGGGAGTAAATGAGGCTGGGGTAAATGGTGAGCGAGCATTGGGGTAAATGGCAGGTGAGCTTGGGGGTCATAGGCAGGTGAGCGTGGGGGTAAATAGGGGGCGAGCGCAGGGATTATTATTCTCTTGGTTAAAGTTTTTTTTCTGTTTCTCTGCCTGCAGAGCAGACATTACGGACTCTTTACCTGAATCATCCACCTGTTCCAGCACCTTGTACCTTCCCCTCTACGCCAGGTGAGTGTGCACTCAGCCTTCACTCTAAATGCCCTACTGTGTCCTAGTTATAATGCGCTAGTGACGATGCTTTATTTAGAGCTCGCTAGTGACGATGCTTTATTTAGAGCGCGCTAGTGACGATGCTTTATTTAGAGCGCGCTTGTGACGATGCTTTATTTAGAGCGCGCTAGTGACGATGCTTTATTTAGAGCGCGCTAGTGACGATGCTTTATTTAGAGCGCGCTAGTGACGATGCTTTATTTAGAGCGCGCTAGTGACGATGCTTTATTTAGAGCGCGCTAGTGACGATGCTTTATTTAGAGCGCGCTAGTGACGATGCTTTATTTAGAGCGCGCTAGTGACGATGCTTTATTTAGAGCGCGCTAGTGACGATGCTTTATTTAGAGCGCGCTAGTGACGATGCTTTATTTAGAGCGCGCTAGTGACGATTCTTTATTTAGAGCGCGCTAGTGACGATGCTTTATTTAGAGCGCGCTAGTGACGATGCTTTATTTAGAGCGCGCTAGTGACGATGCTTTATTTAGAGCGCGCTAGTGACGATGCTTTATTTAGAGCGCGCTAGTGACGATGCTTTATTTAGAGCGCGCTAGTGACGATGCTTTATTTAGAGCGCGCTAGTGACGATGCTTTATTTAGAGCGCGCTAGTGACGATGCTTTATTTAGAGCGCGCTAGTGACGATGCTTTATTTAGAGCGCGCTAGTGACGATGCTTTATTTAGAGCGCGCTAGTGACGATGCTTTATTTAGAGCGCGCTAGTGACGATTCTTTATTTAGAGCGCGCTAGTGACGATGCTTTATTTAGAGCGCGCTAGTGACGATGCTTTATTTAGAGCGCGCTAGTGACGATGCTTTATTTAGAGCGCGCTAGTGACGATGCTTTATTTAGAGCGCGCTAGTGACGATGCTTTATTTAGAGCGCGCTAGTGACGATGCTTTATTTAGAGCGCGCTAGTGACGATGCTTTATTTAGAGCGCGCTAGTGACGATGCTTTATTTAGAGCGCGCTAGTGACGATGCTTTATTTAGAGCGCGCTAGTGACGATGCTTTATTTAGAGCGCGCTAGTGACGATGCTTTATTTAGAGCGCGCTAGTGACGATGCTTTATTTAGAGCGCGCTAGTGACGATGCTTTATTTAGAGCGCGCTAGTGACGATGCTTTATTTAGAGCGCGCTAGTGACGATGCTTTATTTAGAGCGCGCTAGTGACGATGCTTTATTTAGAGCGCGCTAGTGACGATGCTTTATTTAGAGCGCGCTTGTGACGATGCTTTATTTAGAGCGCGCTAGTGACGATGCTTTATTTAGAGCGCGCTAGTGACGATGCTTTATTTAGAGCGCGTTTGTGACGATGCTTTATTTAGAGCGCGCTAGTGACGATGCTTTATTTAGAGCGCGCTAGTGACGATGCTTTATTTAGAGCGCGCTAGTGACGATGCTTTATTTAGAGCGCGTTTGTGACGATGCTTTATTTAGAGCGCGCTAGTGACGATGCTTTATTTAGAGCGCGCTAGTGACGATGCTTTATTTAGTGCGCGCTAGTGACGATGCTTTATTTAGAGCGCGCTAGTGACAGTAATTTGACTCGTTTCTCATACCCACCAGCGCCAAGGTTTGTGAGGAGAAGTTGCGCTACGCCGCGTATAACTGCGTGGCCATCGATACAGACATGAGCCCATGGGAGGAGTGACGCCACCTGGTCCGCTGCGGTGCCCACCCCGCTTGGCTCTGTTGCAGGCGCCTCTTGCCGGATCCGGCGGCCGGAGCAGCTAATGAATGTTGGCACACGCGTGGAATTCACGTGTGACATACTGCATCATGTTTACATACCGTGCAGTGTATGTGTGATCTATTTTTGTACAGTTCCGGCCCTGTGCGATATATTAATCATTTATCTCTGTGTGTGTTATATATAAATATACATTCTATGAAGAGGCCAGTGTCGAATGAGTCAATATTAGCTCCATGCGCTGTGCATTATGGGAATTGTAGTCCACAGCAGCCATACTACATTGTAACAGTGTGCAACTGCTTTGTGCGGCCACCAGAGGGACCCAGACACCATCAAACCATTTCATGACCCGTCCCTGAGCCCTGTAGGGGGAGCCAGACCTGCACAGGACACTGGATTTACCCTGGTCACTTACGGTTTTTATTATAAGGCTTTATGATTCAATATCCAGTGATCTAGTTATCTGTAATACTAGACTACGGCCCCCAATGGGGTGCAATGTACTAATGGGAGAATCACAGCGGCAGTAATCCACACATTCATTGCTGAATTATATTGTATTGAACAAAATACATCTATTGTAATGTAATGTTTGCTCCTATCATACGAGGTGTTCATTGGTCCCCATGGTTACTGCCCCACTATTAATGTAATGTTTGGCTGATCGGTGTATATATATATAATGTTACGGCTGATTGGTGTATATATAATAATGTTATGGCTGATCGGTGTATATATATAATAATGTTTGGCTGATCACTGTGTATATATATAATAATGTTATGGCCGATCAGTGTATATATATAATAATGTTATGGCTGATCACTGTGTATATATATATAATGTTATGGCTGATCACTGTGTATATATATAATAATGTTATGGCTGATCAGTGTATATATATAATAATGTTATGGCCGATCAGTGTATATATATAATAATGTTATGGCTGATCGGTGTATATATATAATAATGTTATAGGTGATCGGTGTATATATATAATAATGTTTGGCTGATCACTGTGTATATATATAATAATGTTATGGCTGATCAGTGTATATATATAATAATGTTATGGCTGATTAGTGTATATATATAATAATGTTATGGCTGATCAGTGTATATATATAATAATGTTATGGCTGATCGGTGTATATATATAATAATGTTATGGCTGATCAGTGTATATATATAATAATGTTATGGCTGATCGGTGTATATATATATAATAATGTTATGGCTGATCGGTGTATATATATAATAATGTTATGGCTGATCGGTGTGTATATATATAATAATGTTATGGCTGATCGGTGTATATATATATATAATAATGTTATGGCTGATCGGTGTATATATATATAATAATGTTATGGCTGATCAGTATATATATATATAATGTTATGGCTGATTGGTGTATATATATATAATGTTATGGCTGATTGGTGTATATATATATATAATGTTATGGCTGATCAGTGTATATATAATAATGTTATGGCTGATCAGTGTATATATATAATAATGTTATAGCTGATCGGTGTATATATATATAATAATGTTATGGCTGATTGGTGTATATATATAATAATGTTATAGGTGATCGGTGTATATATATATAATAATGTTATGGCTGATTGGTGTATATATATATAATAATGTTATGGCTGATCAGTGTATATATATAATAATGTTATGGCTGATCAGTGTATATATATAATAATGTTATGGCTGATCGGTGTATATATATATAATAATGTTATGGCTGATCGGTGTATATATATATAATAATGTTATGGCTGATCGGTGTATATATATATAATAATGTTATGGCTGATCAGTGTATATATATAATAATGTTATGGCTGATCAGTGTATATATATAATAATGTTATGGCTGATCAGTGTATATATATAATAATGTTATGGCTGATCAGTGTATATATATAATAATGTTATGGCTGATCGGTGTATATATATATAATAATGTTATGGCTGATCGGTGTATATATATATAATAATGTTATGGCTGATCGGTGTATATATATATAATAATGTTATGGCTGATCAGTGTATATATATAATAATGTTATGGCTGATCAGTGTATATATATAATAATGTTATGGCTGATCAGTGTATATATATAATAATGTTATGGCTGATCGGTGTATATATATATATAATAATGTTATGGCTGATCGGTGTATATATATATATAATAATGTTATGGCTGATCAGTATATATATATATAATGTTATGGCTGATTGGTGTATATATATATAATGTTATGGCTGATCAGTGTATATATAATAATGTTATGGCTGATCAGTGTATATATATAATAATGTTATGGCTGATCGGTGTATATATATATAATAATGTTATGGCTGATTGGTGTATATATATAATAATGTTATAGGTGATCGGTGTATATATATATAATAATGTTATGGCTGATTGGTGTATATATATAATAATGTTATAGGTGATCAGTGTATATATATAATAATGTTATGGCTGATCGGTGTATATATATATAATAATGTTATGGCTGATCAGTATATATATATATATTATGGCTGATCAGTATATATATATATAATGTTATGGCTGATCAGTGTATATATATAATAATGTTATGGCTGATCGGTGTATATATATAATAATGTTATGGCTGATCAGTGTATATATATATTAATGTTATGGCTGATCAGTGTATATATATATTAATGTTATGGCCGATCAGTGTATATATATAATAATGTTATGGCTGATCGGTGTATATATATAATAATGTTATGGCTGATCGGTGTATATATATAATAATGTTATGGCTGATCAGTGTATATATATATTAATGTTATGGCCGATCAGTGTATATATATAATAATGTTATGGCTGATCGGTGTATATATATAATAATGTTATAGGTGATCGGTGTATATATATAATAATGTTATGGCTGATCGGTGTATATATATATAATAATGTTATGGCTGATTGGTGTATATATATAATAATGTTATAGGTGATCAGTGTATATATATAATAATGTTATGGCTGATTGGTGTATATATATAATAATGTTATGGCTGATCGGTGTATATATATATAATAATGTTATGGCTGATCAGTATATATATATATATTATGGCTGATCAGTATATATATATATATAATGTTATGGCTGATCAGTGTATATATATAATAATGTTATGGCTGATCGGTGTATATATATAATAATGTTATGGCTGATCAGTGTATATATATAATAATGTTATGGCTGATCAGTGTATATATATAATAATGTTATGGCTGATCAGTGTATATATATAATAATGTTATGGCTGATCAGTGTATATATATAATAATGTTATGGCTGATCAGTGTATATATATAATAATGTTATGGCTGATTAGTGTATATATATAATAATGTTATGGCTGATCAGTGTATATATATAATAATGTTATGGCTGATTAGTGTATATATATAATAATGTTATGGCTGATCAGTGTGTATATATATAATAATGTTATGGCTGATCAGTGTGTATATATATAATAATGTTATGGCTGATTGGTGTATATATATAATAATGTTATGGCTGATCAGTGTGTATATATATATAATAATGTTATGGCTGATTAGTGTATATATATAATAATGTTATGGCTGATCAGTGTGTATATATATATATATAATAATGTTATGGCTGATCGGTGTATATATATAAAAAATATTATGGCTGATCAGTGTATATATATAATAATGTTATGGCTGATCGGTGTATATATATAATAATGTTATGGCTGATCAGTGTATATATATAATAATGTTATAGGTGATCAGTGTATATATATAATAATGTTATGGCTGATTGGTGTATATATATAATAATGTTATGGCTGATCAGTGTGTATATATATAATAATGTTATGGCTGATTAGTGTATATATATAATAATGTTATAGGTGATCAGTGTATATATATAATAATGTTATGGCTGATTGGTGTATATATATAATAATGTTATGGCTGATTGGTGTATATATATAATAATGTTATGGCTGATCAGTGTGTATATATATATATAATAATGTTATGGCTGACCGGTGTATATATATAATAATGTTATGGCTGATCAGTGTATATATATATAATAATGTTATAGGTGATCAGTGTATATATATAATAATGTTATGGCTGATTGGTGTATATATATAATAATGTTATGGCTGATTGGTGTATATATATAATAATGTTATGGCTGATCAGTGTGTATATATATATATAATAATGTTATGGCTGACCGGTGTATATATATAATAATGTTATGGCTGATAGGTGTATATATATAATAATGTTATGGCTGATCAGTGTATATATATATATATATATAGAAACATAGAATGTGTCGGCAGATAAGAACCATTCGGTCCATCTAGTCTGCCCAGTTTTTTTTTTAGTACTTTTATTAGTCCCCCGTTCCCGGTCTTATAGCTAGGATAGCCTTGTGTCTATCCCACGCATGCTTAAAATCCTTGACTGTGTTTACCTCTACCACTTCTGCTGGCAGGCTATTCCATGCATCCACTACCCTCTCAGTAAAGTAATACTTCCTGATATTACTTTTAAATCGTTGCCCCTCTAATTTCAGACTATGTCCTCTAGTTGTGGTAGTTTTTCTTCATATAAATATACTCTCTTCCTTTACTGTGTTGATTCCCTTTATGTATATAAATGTTTCTATCATATCCCCCCTGTTACGTCTTTCCTCCAAGCTATACATGTTAAGATGCTGTAACCTTTCCTGGTAAGTTTTATCCTTCAACCCATGAACCAGTTTAGTAGCCCTTCTCTGAACTCTCTCCAAAGTATCAATATCCTTCTGGAGATACGGTCTCCAGTACTGCGTACAATACTCCAAGTGAGGTCTCACCAGCGCTCTATACAATACTCCAAGTGAGGTCTCACCAGCGCTCTGTACAATACTCCAAGTGAGGTCTCACCAGCGCTCTGTACAATACTCCAAGTGAGGTCTCACCAGCGCTCTGTACAATACTCCAAGTGAGGTCTCACCAGTGCTCTGTACAATACTCCAAGTGAGGTCTCACCAGTGCTCTGTACAATACTACAAGTGAGGTCTCACCAGCACTCTGAACAATACTCCAAGTGAGGTCTCACCAGCGCTCTGTATAATACTCCAAGTGAGGTCTCACCAGCGCTCTGTACAATACTCCAAGTGACGTCTCACCAGCGCTCTGTACAATACTCCAAGTGAGGTCTCACCAGCGCTCTGTACAGTACTCCAAGTGAGGTCTCACCAGCGCTCTGTACAATACTCCAAGTGAGGTCTCACCAGCGCTCTGTACAATGACTCCAGGTGAGGTCTCACCAGCGCTCTGTACAATACTCCAAGTGAGGTCTCACCAGCGCTCTGTACAATACTCCAAGCGAGGTCTCACCAGCACTCTGTACAATACTCCAAGTGAGGTCTCACCAGCGCTCTGTACAATACTCCAAGTGAGGTCTCACCAGTACTGTGTACAATACTCCAAGTGACGTCTCACCAGCGCTCTGTACAATACTCCAAGTGAGGTCTCACCAGCGCTCTGTACAATACTCCAAGTGAGGTCTCACCAGTGCTCTGTACAATACTCCAAGTGAGGTCTCACCAGTGCTCTGTACAATACTACAAGTGAGGTCTCACCAGCACTCTGAACAATACTCCAAGTGAGGTCTCACCAGCGCTCTGTATAATACTCCAAGTGAGGTCTCACCAGCGCTCTGTACAATACTCCAAGTGACGTCTCACCAGCGCTCTGTACAATACTCCAAGTGAGGTCTCACCAGCGCTCTGTACAGTACTCCAAGTGAGGTCTCACCAGCGCTCTGTACAATACTCCAAGTGAGGTCTCACCAGCGCTCTGTACAATGACTCCAGGTGAGGTCTCACCAGCGCTCTGTACAATACTCCAAGTGAGGTCTCACCAGCGCTCTGTACAATACTCCAAGCGAGGTCTCACCAGCACTCTGTACAATACTCCAAGTGAGGTCTCACCAGCGCTCTGTACAATACTCCAAGTGAGGTCTCACCAGTACTGTGTACAATACTCCAAGTGACGTCTCACCAGCGCTCTGTACAATACTCCAAGTGAGATCTCACCAGCACTCTGTACAATACTCCAAGTGAGGTCTCACCAGTGCTCTGTACAATGGCATGAGCACTTCCCTCTTCCTACTGCTAATACCTCTCCCTATGCAACCAAGCATTCTGCTAGCATTTCCTGCTGCTCTATTGCATTGCCTACCTACCTTCAAGTCCTCTAAAATTATTACTCCTAAATCCCTTTCCTCATAATAATGTTATGGCTGATTAGTGTATATATATAATAATGTTATGGCTGATCAGTGTGTATATATATAATAATGTTATGGCTGATCAGTGTATATATATAATAATGTTATGGCTGACCGGTGTATATATATAATAATGTTATGGCTGATTGGTGTATATATATAATAATATTATGGCTGATCAGTGTATATATATAATAATGTTATGGCTGATAGGTGTATATATATAATAATGTTATGGCTGATCGGTGTATATATATAATAATGTTATGGCTGATCGGTGTATATATATAATAATGTTATGGCTGATCGGTGTATATATATAATAATGTTATGGATGATCAGTGTATATATATAATAATGTTATGGCTGATCGGTGTATATATATAATAATGTTATGGCTCATCAGTGTGTATATATATAATAATGTTATGGCTGACCGGTGTATATATATAATAATGTTATGGCTCATCAGTGTGTATATATATAATAATGTTATGGCTGACCGGTGTATATATATAATAATGTTATGGCTGATCAGTGTATATATATAATAATGTTATGGCTGATCGGTGTATATATATAATAATGTTATGGCTGATCGGTGTATATATATAATAATATTATGGCTGATCGGTGTATATATATAATAATATTATGGCTGATCGGTGTATATATATAATAATTTTATGGCTGATTGGTGTATATATATAATAATATTATGGCTGATCAGTGTATATATATAATAATGTTATGGCTGATCGGTGTATATATATAATAATGTTATGGCTGATCGGTGTATATATATAATAATGTTATGGCTGATCAGTGTATATATATAATAATGTTATGGCTGATCAGAGTATATATATAATAATGTTATGGCTGATCAGTGTATATATATAATAATGTTATGGCTGATCGGTGCATATATATAATAATGTTATGGCTGATCGGTGTATATATATAATGTTATGGCTGATCGGTGTATATATATAATAATGTTATGGCTGATCGGTGTATATATATAATAATGTTATGGCTGATCGGTGTATATATATAATAATGTTATGGCTGATCAGTGTATATATATATAATGTTATGGCTGATCAGTGTATATATATATATAATGTTATGGCTGATCAGTGTATATATATAAAAATGTTATGGCCGATCAGTGTATATATATAATAATGTTATAGGTGATCGGTGTATATATATAATAATGTTATGGCTGATCAGTGTATATATATAATAATGTTATGGCTGATCGGTGTATATATATAATAATGTTATGGCTTATCGGTGTATATATATAATAATGTTATAGGTGATCGGTGTATATATATATATAATAATGTTATGGCTGATCAGTGTGTATATGTTATAATAATTATAACATATTTATACCTAGGACGAGTTTCTCTGGTTTTCAGGTACGTCCTGGGGATGTGACTTTTAACCAGTTTTATGGCTCATTTTATTGATCTTGGACAGATGATGGTCCACGTTTAGGACCACAAATGCTTTACTAGGTAGTGAAAAAGTGGACAAAATGCTCCCATTCATCTGAATTTCCCTCTTTCATGAATACATCCTTGGTAAATCTCACCGCTGTTATTCCCTGACAGATTCAAATCATTTCTTCATTTACAGATAAATCATGTCTGTTATTCCCCTCAGACCCCCCTATACTCAGGTTTCCCCCTCATTAAACAGTCCCAGTATACACTGTCAGTGTTCACACTGTGCCACGTTTGCCACTGTCGTCCCACCCTGCTCACCGCAGACAGGCCTGGGATGTCCGGATGCTGCTGTATTCCTGACATGAGGTCTGTGACTCCCACTGTCAGCACGAGCACTTTGATCACACACCTGCAGGCCATTCTCTGTCTCTCAACAAACTCAATGCTTTATAGTTTCTTTTCTAAAAAAGGATGTGTGTGTATCTTACTTCCCAAGCAGAGCGGCCACACACAGAGCGAGACCTCACTGGATGAGCCCGGAGCTCAGGACAAATCCATGACGAGCTCCTCCCCGGGGTTTATAAAATATACGTCGCGTACAAGAATATTTTCCTTTATTTGCCTCACAAAGGATTGTAGATACTGTGAAGTGTCAGGCGAATGCTTTCTACGATTGTAAAGATAAAAGCTCAGAGCAAATTGGACAAGACCACCCAAGAAACCTGAACTCAAGCACCGCTCTCAGGCGAGTATTCAGGAATAAAACCTTGCCATGGTGCAGGAATCCATCTCTCATATAATACATCCTATAATATTCCTATAATATAATGCATCCTATAATATAATGCATCCTATAATATACCTATAATATAATGCATCCTATAATATAATGCCTCCTATAATATAATGCATCCTATAATATACCTATAATATAATGCATCCTATAATATACCTATAATATAATGCATCCTATAATATACCTATAATATAATGCATCCTATAATATACCTATAATATAATGCATCCTATAATATACCTATAATATAATGCATCCTATAATATACCTATAATATAATGCATCCTATAATATACCAATAATATAATGCATCCTATAATATACCTATAATATAATACATCTTATAATATACCTATAATATAATGCATCCTATAATATAATACATCCTATAATATACCTATAATATAATGCATCCTATAATATACCTATAATATAATACATCCTATAATATAATGCATCCTATAATATAATACATCCTATAATATACCTATAATATAATGCATCCTATAATATACCTATAATATAATACATCCTATAATATAATGCATCCTATAATATAATACATCCTATAATATACCTATAATATAATGCATCCTATAATATAATACATCCTATAATATACCTATAATATAATGCATCCTATAATATAATGCATCCTATAATATAATACATCCTATAATATACCTATAATATAATGCATCCTATAATATACCTATAATATAATACATCCTATAATATAATGCATCCTATAATATACCTATAATATAATGCATCCTATAATATAATACATGCTATAATATACCTATAATATAATACATCCTATAATATACCTATAATATAATGCATCCTATAATATACCTATAATATAATACACCTATAATATAATACATCCTATAATATACCTATAATATAATGGATCCTATAATATAATGCATCCTATAATATAATACATCCTATAAACACTCCGATTGAAAGGCACTTGTTTTACTCCGTTGCTCCCTGAGTTTGTTAGTCTGGCGCAGTGACCAGTGCTCTGGTTATTTGGAGTGCGATCCCATGGTCTCATTCTCTGCACATCGAACCCCCGAAACCTGCATTAGTGCTGACCTCGCAGACCGGAGGTCAGATTTGCCAGGGTTAGAAGATAATGGGATGGTAACCTGAATATAACATACCAGCTAGTGGGTATCACCCCTTCATAGGGCACCTTCCCCCCCAGGGTAACAAACCCTCGGCTTACACTAGTAGCAATTGGGGCTTAATTCATGAAAGAGGGAATTGAGAACATTTCAAACTTATGGCCAAAGTTCAACTGAATTGGAATTTTTTTCCAGCTTGGCTACTTTGGCCTTGACTCTGATAGTCCCTTTTCAAGCCCTTGTTGCGCAGGCCTGAGTAAAAGCTGAGTATCCTGTTTGATGTAAAAACAAAGTTATAGATTTCACTAGAACCATTAAAGATCAGCTTCCCATATATAATTGAGGCAGCCGAGCTCTATGCCCCAAAGAGCTTACAATCTATTCAATCAAATACCAAACGCAGGCAAGCAATAACCGGCTCCTAAACATGACATCTATTCCTATCATTCATCAGACAAAGATATACAAATCCTGCCACCCATAGAGATGGAGACACATCTGGGCCTGATTGTATAAATACACAATTATACAGGAAAAGGTACACAAATAAATCTGTCTCTCACACACATAAACACAGACACACAAATAACCAGCAAATGTCCAACAAACATACAGGCACAAGATATGCACAGATACAAACATACAGGCCCCTCGCACAGCTAAACCTCTCTGGGTGGTCCGAGCCACTTCCAAGCAGCTGCCAAGAGTTAACTCCTTCCCTGCTGGTGACAGATTTATCTTGGAAATTCCAGACACAGCACGTGTGACACACACACACAGGTCTTTGGTAGGTTTGGGACAAGGGTTTTGGTTTTTTTATTCTCTTCGTGCAAAAGAAGCCATGACACATTTTATCATAAACATGAGTCAAACATACCTGTTACATGCAAGATAAGACACACAATGAAATACAGACTGATTACGTATTGGCACAGTGCTACTTTCTGCAATAATCTCCATTTATCAGTAATATGATCACAGTAATGATTATATTGCAATGAGTCTTGTAATATATTATATAAAACATTCTACAGCAAACTAAGAGGCATTTTCCTTTGTCAGCCCACCCTGGATAAAGTGTGGCCCCCTGAAATGACTTTCATATTATTGGATCTTTATCAGTCCCATCCACCTGGTCTATTAAATTGTTATATATTGTTTGTATATGTTAAGTTGTGTGCCTTCCAGCCAATCCATACGAGCAAATTGCAATTTTGTTTTGAACAAGGTCAATGTCGGAGGTTCGGGATGGATTCGCTGCTGTTTGGATAATTTGCAGATGTTTCTAATTCCTCTGACGTCTCCTGTTAACGTGCAGAATCGCCAGTCCTGGGTTCAAATCAGCAGGAATTACATTTAAATGGTTTACAGTGTGTTTACTGGCTGCCAGACCCTGGTAATGGCCGAAAAGGGCCAGAAACAATGGGGGAAAAAGGTCTGATCCACACTTTGGACAGGAGTCTGGGGTCCTGGTACCCATCTGAAATAGCCACAGAGGGGAGAAATGTGCCAGAATAAGAGGCCACTGGTAACACCATGTACCTCAAATGGAATTACTGGATCTTAATAAACCTCTGCTAATGTAATGAGGGGGGAACTATCATCCAATGAGTATAGCCAATTAGTACAATCCTTTAATCTAAATATAGATTACAGAGAAGTAAAGTTATGTTTATATCCCCGATAGGTGAGTTATCACACATATCAGTATATGGATGGGAAGCCTGACCACCCTGAAAATAGATACCCAACCAAGGGAGGAATGAAAAACATACACTGTGTCACCGGCAGATAAGATCCATTCAGCCCATCTAGTCTGCCCAATATCTGAATACTTTCATTAGTCCCTGGCCTTATATCTAGGATAGCCTTATACCTATCCCACGCATGCTTAAACTCCACTGTATTAACCTCTACCACTTCTACTGGAAGACTATTCCATGCATCCACTACCCTCTCAGTAAAGTAATACTATCATTAGTCCCTGGCCTTATCTTATATCTAGGATAGCCTTATACCTATCCCACGCATGCTTAAACTCCTTCACTGTATTAACCTCTACCACTTCTACTGGAAGACTATTCCATGCACCCACTACCCTCTCAGTAATGTAATACTTTCATTAGTCCCTGGCCTTATCTTATATCTAGGATAGCCTTATACATATCCCATGCATGCTTAAACTCTTTCACTGTATTAACCTCTACCACTTCTACTGGAAGACTATTCCATACATCCACTACCCTCTCAGTAATGTAATACTTTTATTAGTCCCTGGCCTTATATCTAGGATAGCCTTATACCTATCCCATGCATGCTTAAACTCCTTCACTGTATTAACCTCTACCACTTCTACTGGAAGACTATTCCATGGATCCACTACCCTCTCAGTAAAGTAATACTTTCATTAGTCCCTGACCTTATCTTATATCTAGGATAGCCTTATACCTATCCCATGCATGCTTAAACTCCTTCACTGTATTAACCTCTACCACTTCTACTGGAAGACTATTCCATGGATCCACTACCCTCTCAGTAATGTAATACTTTCATTAGTCCCTGGCCTTATCCTATATCTAGGATAGCCTTATACCTATCCCATGCATGCTAAAACTCCTTCACTGTATTACCCTCTACCACTTCTACTGGAAGACTATTCCATGTATCCACTACCCTCTCAGTAATGTAATACTTTCATTAGTCCCTGGCCTTATCTTATATCTAGGATAGCCTTATACCTATCCCATGCATGCTTAAACTCCTTCACTGTATTAACCTCTACCACTTCTACTGGAAGACTATTCCATACATCCACTACCCTCTCAGTAAAGTAATACTTTCATTAGTCCCTGGCCTTATCTTATATCTAGGATAGCCTTATACCTATCCCACACATGCTTAAACTCCTTCACTGTATTAACCTCTACCACTTCTACTGGAAGACTATTCCATACATCCACTACCCTCTCAGTAAAGTAATACTTTCATTAGTCCCTGACCTTATCTTATATCTAGGATAGCCTTATACCTTTCCCACGCATGCTTAAACTCCTTCACTGTTAGGTCTTTCCTCCAAGCTACACGTGTTAAGATCAGAGGATGGACATGTTTAGAATCTTTGCTCTGTATAGCTCTATCAGGTGGTGGACATGTTGTTTAGGGAGAGAACAGGAATAATGCACAGAGCGAGGAGAGAGCAGGCACAGAGAAGGGAGAGTGCAGGCACAGGGCACAGAGCAGGGAGAGAGCAAGAACAGGACAGAGAGCAGGCACAGAGCACAGAGCAGGCACAGGGCACAAAGCAGGGAGAGAGCAGGCCCAGAGCGGGGAGAGAGCAGGCAGCGGGCACAGAGCAGGCACAGGGTGCAGGCACAGAGCACAGAGCAGGGAGAGAGCACAGGGCACAGAGCGAGCACAGGGCACAGAGCAGGCACAGGGCACAGAGCAGGCACAGGGCACAGAGCAGGCACAGAGCACAGAGCAGGGAGAGAGCACAGAGCGAGCACAGGGCACAGAGCAGGCACAGGGCACAGAGCAGGCACAGAGCACAGAGCAGGCACAGGGCACAGAGCAGAGCAGGCACAGGGTACAGAGCACAGAGCAGGCACAGGGCACAGGGCACAGAGTACAGAGCACAGAGCAGACACAGGGTACAGAGCACAGAGCAGGCACAGGGTACAGAGCACAGAGCAGGCACAGGGCACAGAGCAGGCACAGGGTGCAGGCACAGAGTACAGAGCACAGAGCAGGCACAGGGCACAGAGCAGGCACAGGGTGCAGGCACAGAGTACAGAGCACAGAGCAGGCACAGAGTACCGAGCACAGAGCAGGCACAGGGTACAGAGCACAGAGCAGGCACAGGGCACAGAGCAGGCACAGGGTGCAGGCACAGAGTACAGAGCACAGAGCAGGCACAGGGCACAGAGCAGGCACAGGGTGCAGGCACAGAGTACAGAGCACAGAGCAGGCACAGAGTACCGAGCACAGTGCAGGCACAGGGCACAGAGCAGGCACAGGGTACAGAGCACAGAGCAGGCACAGAGTACAGAGCAGGTACAGAGCACAGGGCACAGAGTACAGAGCAGGCACAGGTTACAGAGCAGGCGCAGAGTACAGAGCAGGCACAGGGTACAGAGCAGGCACAGGGTACAGAGCACAGAGCAGGCACAGAGTACAGAGCAGGCACAGAGTACAGAGCAGGCACAGAGTACAGAGCAGGCACAGGGTACAGAGCACAGAGCAGGCACAGGGCACAGAGCAGGCACAGAGTACAGAGCAGGCACAGAGTACAGAGCAGGCACAGGGTACAGAGCACAGAGCAGGCACAGGGCACAGAGCACAGAGCAGGCACAGAGCACAGAGCAGGCACAGAGTACAGAGCAGGCACAGGGTACAGAGCACAGAGCAGGCACAGAGCACAGAGCAGGCACAGAGTACAGAGCAGGCACAGGGTACAGAGCAGGCACAGGGTACAGAGCACAGAGCAGGCACAGGGCACAGAGCAGGCACAGGGTACAGAGCAGGCACAGGGTGCAGGCACAGAGTACAGAGCACAGAGCAGGCACAGAGTACAGAGCAGGCACAGGGCACAGGGTACAGAGCAGGCACAGAGCACAGGGCACAGAGCAGGCACAGAGTACAGAGCAGGCACAGGGTACAGAGCAGGCACAGGGCACAGAGCACAGAGCAGGCACAGGGCACAGAGCACAGAGCAGGCACAGGGTACAGAGCACAGAGCAGGCACAGGGTACAGAGCACAGAGCAGGCACAGAGCACAGGGTACAGAGCAGGCACAGGGCACAGAGCACAGAGCAGGCACAGGGCACAGAGCACAGAGCAGGCACAGGGTACAGAGCACAGAGCAGGCACAGGGTACAGGGCACAGAGCAGGCACAGAGTACAGAGCAGGCACAGGGTACAGAGCAGGCACAGGGCACAGAGCAGGCACAGGGCACAGAGCAGGCACAGAGCACAAAGCAGGCACAGGGTACAGAGCACAGAGCAGGCACAGAGCACAGGGTACAGAGCACAGAGCAGGCACAGGCTACAGAGTACAGAGCAGGCACAGGGTACAGAGCACAGAGCAGGCACAGAGTACAGAGCACAGAGCACAGAGCAGGCACAGGGTACAGAGCACAGAGCAGGCACAGGGTACAGAGCAGGCACAGGGTACGGAGCACAGAGCAGGCACAGGGTACAGAGCAGGCACAGGGTACAGAGCAGGCACAGAGTACAGAGCAGGCACAGAGCACAGGGTACAGAGCACAGAGCAGGCACAGAGTACAGAGCAGGCACAGGGTACAGAGCACAGAGCAGGCACAGGGCACAGAGCAGGCACAGGGTACAGAGCAGGCACAGGGCACAGAGCAGGCACAGGGCACAGAGCAGGCACAGGGCACAGGGTACAGAGCAGGCACAGCGTACAGAGCAGGCACAGGGCACAGGGTACAGAGCAGGCACAGGGTACAGAGCAGGCACAGGGTACAGAGCAGGCACAGGGCACAGAGCAGGCACAGGGTACAGAGCAGGCACAGAGCACAGAGCAGGCACAGGGTACAGAGCAGGCACAGGGCACAGAGCAGGCACAGAGTACAGAGCAGGCACAGGGTACAGAGCAGGCACAGGGTACAGAGCAGGCACAGGGCACAGGGTACAGAGCACAGAGCAGGCACAGGGCACAGAGCAGGCACAGGGCACAGAGCAGGCACAGGGTACAGAGCACAGAGCAGGCACAGGGTACAGAGCAGGCACAGGGTACAGAGCACAGAGCAGGCACAGAGCACAGAGCAGGCACAGGGCACAGAGCAGGTACAGAGCACAGAGCAGGCACAGAGTACAGAGCACAGAGCAGGCACAGGGTACAGAGCAGGCACAGGGTACAGAGCAGGCACAGGGCACAGAGCAGGCACAGGGCACAGAGCAGGTACAGAGCACAGAGCAGGCACAGGGTACAGAGCAGGTACAGAGCACAGAGCAGGCACAGGGTACAGAGCAGGTACAGAGCACAGAGCAGGCACAGGGTACAGAGCAGGCACAGAGCAGGTACAGAGCACAGAGCAGGCACAGGGTACAGAGCAGGCACAGGGTACAGAGCACAGAGCAGGCACAGGGTACAGAGCAGGCACAGGGTACAGAGCACAGAGCAGGCACAGGGCACAGAGCAGGTACAGAGCACAGAGCAGGCACAGAGCACAGAGCAGGCACAGGGCACAGAGCAGGTACAGAGCACAGAGCAGGCACAGGGCACAGGGCAGAGCACAGAGCGAGCAGATCACGTGACTGGCTTCGCGCGCGCATGGTTTGGTCCTCGGCGGGATCCGTCCGCCGGACCGGAAGTTCGCGGCTGGATAACGTGATCTCGGAGCCGCACAGTGACAGGTACCGGCGGGGGGACTGCACGGGATCAACTACACGGCGGTAATAATTGCACTGGTTTCCATGGTGACTGCGCTTTGCACACAGGCTGAACGGACAGCAGTCACCATGGAAACCAGTGCAATGCGCCACGTGACGTAAGAAATGCGACTAATAATGCAATTCTTATCTCTCCAACCCTCACTGCATATAATATAACACAGCCTGGGTATATAATATAACACAGCCTGGGTATATAATATAACACTGCCTGGATATATAATATAACACAGCCTGGATATATAATATAACACAGCCTGGATATATAATATAACACAGCCTGGATATATAATATAACACAGCCTGGGTATATAATATAACACAGCCTGGATATATAATATAACACAGCCTGGATATATAATATAACACAGCCTGGATATATAATATAACACAGCCTGGATATATAATATATAATATAACACAGCCTGGGTATATAATATAACACAGCCTGGGTATATAATATAACACAGCCTGGGTATATAATATAACACAGCCTGGGTATATAATATAACACAGCCTGGATATATAATATATAATATAACACAGCCTGGATATATAATATAACACAGCCTGGATATATAATATAACACAGCCTGGATATATAATATAACACAGCCTGGGTATATAATATAACACAGCCTGGATATATAATATAACACAGCCTGGATATATAATATAACACAGCCTGGGTATATAATATAACACAGCCTGGATATATAATATAACACAGCCTGGGTATATAATATAACACAGCCTGGATATATAATATAACACAGCCTAGATATATAATATAACACAGCCTGGATATATAATATAACACAGCCTGGATATATAATATAACACAGCCTGGGTATATAATATAACACAGCCTGGATATATAATATAACACAGCCTGGATATATAATATAACACAGCCTGGGTATATAATATAACACAGCCTGGATATATAATATAACACAGCCTGGATATATAATATAACACAGCCTGGGTATATAATATAACACAGCCTGGGTATATAATATAACACAGCCTGGATATATAATATAACACAGCCTGGATATATAATATAACACAGCCTGGATATATAATATAACACAGCCTGGATATATAATATAACACAGCCTGGGTATATAATATAACACTGCCTGGATATATAATATAACACAGCCTGGATATATAATATAACACAGCCTGGATATATAATATAACACAGCCTGGGTATATAATATAACACAGCCTGGGTATATAATATAACACTGCCTGGATATATAATATAACACAGCCTGGATATATAATATAACACAGCCTGGATATATAATATAACACAGCCTGGATATATAATATAACACAGCCTGGATATATAATATAACACTGCCTGGATATATAATATAACACAGCCTGGATATATAATATAACACAGCCTGGGTATATAATATAACACTGCTTGGATATATAATATAACACAGCCTGGATATATAATATAACACAGCCTGGATATATAATATAACACAGCCTGGGTATATAATATATAATATAACACAGCCTGGGTATATAATATAACACAGCCTGGGTATATAATATAACACAGCCTGGGTATATAATATAACACAGCCTGGATATATAATATAACACAGCCTGGATATATAATATAACACAGCCTGGATATATAATATAACACAGCCTGGATATATAATATAACACTGCCTGGATATATAATATATAATATAACACAGCCTGGATATATAATATAACACAGCCTGGGTATATAATATAACACTGCCTGGATATATAATATAACACAGCCTGGATATATAATATAACACAGCCTGGATATATAATATAACACAGCCTGGGTATATAATATAACACTGCCTGGATATATAATATAACACAGCCTGGATATATAATATAACACAGCCTGGATATATAATATAACACAGCCTGGGTATATAATATAACACAGCCTGGATATATAATATAACACAGCCTGGGTATATAATATAACACAGCCTGGGTATATAATATAACACAGCCTGGGTATATAATATAACACAGCCTGGGTATATAATATAACACAGCCTGGATATATAATATAACACAGCCTGGATATATAATATAACACAGCCTGGATATATAATATAACACAGCCTTGATATATAATATAACACAGCCTGGGTATATAATATAACACTGCCTGGATATATAATATAACACAGCCTGGATATATAATATAACACAGCCTGGATATATAATATAACACAGCCTGGATATATAATATAACACAGCCTGGATATATAATATAACACAGCCTGGATATATAATATAACACAGCCTGGGTATATAATATAACACTGCCTGGATATATAATATAACACAGCCTGGATATATAATATAACACAGCCTGGATATATAATATAACACAGCCTGGGTATATAATATAACACAGCCTGGGTATATAATATAACACAGCCTGGATATATAATATAACACAGCCTGGATATATAATATAACACAGCCTGGGTATATAATATAACACAGCCTGGGTATATAATATAACACAGCCTGGGTATATAATATAACACAGCCTGGGTATATAATATAACACAGCCTGGATATATAATATAACACAGCCTGGGTATATAATATAACACAGCCTGGGTATATAATATAACACAGCCTGGGTATATAATATAACACAGCCTGGGTATATAATATAACACAGCCTGGATATATAATATAACACAGCCTGGGTATATAATATAACACAGCCTGGGTATATAATATAACACAGCCTGGGTATATAATATAACACAGCCTGGATATATAATATAACACAGCCTGGATATATAATATAACACAGCCTGGATATATAATATAACACAGCCTGGATATATAATATAACACAGCCTGGATATATAATATATAATATAACACAGCCTGGATATATAATATATAATATAACACAGCCTGGATATATAATATAACACAGCCTGGATATATAATATAACACAGCCTGGATATATAATATAACACAGCCTGGATATATAATATAACACAGCCTGGATATATAATATAACACAGCCTGGATATATAATATAACACAGCCTGGATATATAATATAACACAGCCTGGATATATAATATAACACAGCCTGGATATATAATATAACACAGCCTGGGTATATAATATAACACAGCCTGGATATATAATATAACACTGCCTGGATATATAATATAACACAGCCTGGGTATATAATATAACACAGCCTGGCTATATAATATAACACAGCCTGGGTATATAATATATAATATAACACAGCCTGGATATATAATATAACACAGCCTGGGTATATAATATAACACAGCCTGGGTATATAATATATAATATAACACAGCCTAGATATATAATATAACACAGCCTGGGTATATAATATAACACAGCCTGGATATATAATATAACACAGCCTGGGTATATAATATAACACAGCCTGGATATATAATATAACACAGCCTGGATATATAATATATAATATAACACAGCCTGGATATATAATATAACACAGCCTGGATATATAATATAACACAGCCTGAATATATAATATAACACAGCCTGGATATATAATATATAATATAACACAGCCTGGATATATAATATAACACAGCCTGGATATATAATATAACACAGCCTGGATATATAATATAACACAGCCTGGGTATATAATATAACACAGCCTGGATATATAATATAACACTGCCTGGATATATAATATAACACAGCCTGGATATATAATATAACACAGCCTGGATATATAATATAACACAGCCTGGATATATAATATAACACAGCCTGGATATATAATATAACACAGCCTGGATATATAATATAACACAGCCTGGATATATAATATAACACAGCCTGGGTATATAATATAACACAGCCTGGGTATATAATATAACACAGCCTGGATATATAATATAACACAGCCTGGATATATAATATAACACTGCCTGGATATATAATATAACACAGCCTGGATATATAATATAACACAGCCTGGATATATAATATAACACAGCCTGGATATATAATATAACACAGCCTGGATATATAATATATAATATAACACAGCCTGGATATATAATATAACACAGCCTGGATATATAATATAACACAGCCTGGATATATAATATATAATATAACACAGCCTGGATATATAATATATAATATAACACAGCCTGGATATATAATATAACACAGCCTGGATATATAATATAACACAGCCTGGATATATAATATAACACAGCCTGGATATATAATATATAATATAACACAGCCTGGATATATAATATATAATATAACACAGCCTGGATATATAATATATAATATAACACTGCCTGGATATATAATATATAATATAACACAGCTTGGATATATAATATAACACAGCCTGGATATATAATATAACACAGCCTGGTTATATAATATAACACAGCCTGGATATATAATATAACACAGCCTGGATATATAATATAACACAGCCTGGATATATAATATAACACAACCTGGATATATAATATATAATAAAACACAGCCTGGATATATAATATATAATATAATATAACACAACCTGGATATATAATATAACACAGCCTGGATATATAATATAACACGACCTGAATATATAATATAACACAGCCTGGATATATAATATAACACAGCCTGGATATATAATATAACACAGCCTGGATATATAATATAACACAGCCTGGATATATAATATAACACGACCTGAATATATAATATAACACAGCCTGGATATATAATATAACACAGCCTGGATATATAATATAACACAGCCTGGATATATAATATAACACAGCCTGGATATATAATATAACACAGCCTGGATATATAATATAACACAGCCTGGGTATATAATATAACACAGCCTGGATATATAATATAACACAGCCTGGATATATAATATAACACAGCCTGGATATATAATATAACACAGCCTGGATATATAATATAACACAGCCTGGGTATATAATATAACACAGCCTGGGTATATAATATAACACAGCCTGGGTATATAATATAACACTGCCTGGATATATAATATAACATAGCCTGGATATATAATATAACACAGCCTGGGTATATAATATATAATATAACACAGCCTGGGTATATAATATATAATATAACACAGCCTGGATATATAATATAACACAGCCTGGATATATAATATAACACAGCCTGGATATATAATATAACACAGCCTGGATATATAATATAACACAGCCTAGATATATAATATAACACAGCCTGGATATATAATATAACACAGCCTGGATATATAATATAACACAGCCTGGATATATAATATAACACAGCCTGGATATATAATATATAATATAACACAGCCTGGATATATAATATAACACAGCCTGGATATATAATATAACACAGCCTGGATATATAATATAACACTGCCTGGATATATAATATATAATATAACACAGCCTGGATATATAATATATAATATAACACAGCCTGGATATATAATATATAATATAACACAGCCTGGATATATAATATATAATATAACACAGCCTGGATATATAATATATAATATAACACTGCCTGGATATATAATATAACACAGCCTGGGTATATAATATAACACAGCCTGGATATATAATATAACACAGCCTGGATATATAATATAACACAGCCTGGGTATATAATATAACACAGCCTGGATATATAATATAACACAGCCTGGATATATAATATAACACAGCCTGGGTACATAATATAACACAGCCTGGATATATAATATAACACAGCCTGGGTATATAATATAACACAGCCTGGATATATAATATAACACAGCCTGGGTATATAATATAACACAGCCTGGATATATAATATAACACAGCCTGGGTATATAATATAACACAGCCTGGATATATAATATATAATATAACACAGCCTGGATATATAATATAACACAGCCTAGATATATAATATAACACAGCCTGGATATATAATATAACACAGCCTGGATATATAATATAACACAGCCTGGATATATAATATATAATATAACACAGCCTGGATATATAATATAACACAGCCTGGATATATAATATAACACTGCCTGGATATATAATATATAATATAACACAGCCTGGATATATAATATATAATATAACACAGCCTGGATATATAATATAACACAGCCTGGATATATAATATATAATATAACACAGCCTGGATATATAATATAACACTGCCTGGATATATAATATAACAGAGCCTGGATATATAATATAACACAGCCTGGGTATATAATATAACACAGCCTGGATATATAATATAACACAGCCTGGATATATAATATAACACAGCCTGGATATATAATATAACACAGCCTGGATATATAATATAACACAGCCTGGATATATAATATAACACAGCCTGGATATATAATATAACACAGCCTGGGTATATAATATAACACAGCCTGGATATATAATATAACACAGCCTGGATATATAATATAACACAGCCTGGATATATAATATAACACAGCCTGGATATATAATATAACACAGCCTGGGTATATAATATAACACAGCCTGGATATATAATATAACACAGCCTGGGTATATAATATAACACAGCCTGGATATATAATATAACACAGCCTGGATATATAATATAACACAGCCTGGATATATAATATAACACAGCCTGGGTACATAATATAACACAGCCTGGATATATAATATAACACAGCCTGGGTATATAATATATAATATAACACAGCCTGGGTATATAATATAACACAGCCTGGATATATAATATAACATAGCCTGGATATATAATATAACACAGCCTGGGTATATAATATATAATATAACACAGCCTGGGTATATAATATATAATATAACACAGCCTGGGTATATAATATAACACAGCCTGGATATATAATATAACACAGCCTGGGTATATAATATATAATATAACACAGCCTGGGTATATAATATAACACAGCCTGGGTATATAATATAACACAGCCTGGGTATATAATATAACACAGCCTGGATATATAATATAACACAGCCTGGATATATAATATAACACAGCCTGGATATATAATATAACACATCCTGGATATATAATATATAATATAACACAGCCTGGATATATAATATATAATATAACACAGCCTGGATATATAATATAACACAGCCTGGATATATAATATATAATATAACACAGCCTGGATATATAATATATAATATAACACAGCCTGAATATATAATATAACACAGCCTGGATATATAATATATAATATAACACAGCCTGGATATATAATATATAATATAACACAGCCTCGGTATATAATATAACACAGCCTGAATATATAATATAACACAGCCTGGATATATAATATATAATATAACACAGCCTGGATATATAATATATAATATAACACTGCCTGGATATATAATATAACACAGCCTGGATATATAATATAACACAGCCTGGATATATAATATAACACAGCCTGGGTATATAATATATAATATAGCACAGCCTGGATATATAATATAACACAGCCTGGATATATAATATATAATATAACACAGCCTGGATATATAATATATAATATAACACAGCCTGGATATATAATATATAATATAACACAGCCTGGATATATAATATATAATATAACACAGCCTGGATATATAATATAACACAGCCTGGGTATATAATATATAATATAACACAGCCTGGATATATAATATAACACAGCCTGGGTATATAATATAACACAGCCTGGATATATAATATAACACAGCCTGGATATATAATATAACACAGCCTGGATATATAATATAACACAGCCTGGATATATAATATAACACAGCCTGGGTATATAATATAACACAGCCTGGGTATATAATATAACACAGCCTGGGTATATAATATAACACTGCCTGGATATATAATATAACATAGCCTGGATATATAATATAACACAGCCTGGGTATATAATATATAATATAACACAGCCTGGGTATATAATATATAATATAACACAGCCTGGATATATAATATAACACAGCCTGGATATATAATATAACACAGCCTGGATATATAATATAACACAGCCTGGATATATAATATAACACAGCCTAGATATATAATATAACACAGCCTGGATATATAATATAACACAGCCTGGATATATAATATAACACAGCCTGGATATATAATATAACACAGCCTGGATATATAATATATAATATAACACAGCCTGGATATATAATATAACACAGCCTGGATATATAATATAACACAGCCTGGATATATAATATAACACTGCCTGGATATATAATATATAATATAACACAGCCTGGATATATAATATATAATATAACACAGCCTGGATATATAATATATAATATAACACAGCCTGGATATATAATATATAATATAACACAGCCTGGATATATAATATATAATATAACACTGCCTGGATATATAATATAACACAGCCTGGGTATATAATATAACACAGCCTGGATATATAATATAACACAGCCTGGATATATAATATAACACAGCCTGGGTATATAATATAACACAGCCTGGATATATAATATAACACAGCCTGGATATATAATATAACACAGCCTGGGTACATAATATAACACAGCCTGGATATATAATATAACACAGCCTGGGTATATAATATAACACAGCCTGGATATATAATATAACACAGCCTGGGTATATAATATAACACAGCCTGGATATATAATATAACACAGCCTGGGTATATAATATAACACAGCCTGGATATATAATATATAATATAACACAGCCTGGATATATAATATAACACAGCCTAGATATATAATATAACACAGCCTGGATATATAATATAACACAGCCTGGATATATAATATAACACAGCCTGGATATATAATATATAATATAACACAGCCTGGATATATAATATAACACAGCCTGGATATATAATATAACACTGCCTGGATATATAATATATAATATAACACAGCCTGGATATATAATATATAATATAACACAGCCTGGATATATAATATAACACAGCCTGGATATATAATATATAATATAACACAGCCTGGATATATAATATAACACTGCCTGGATATATAATATAACAGAGCCTGGATATATAATATAACACAGCCTGGGTATATAATATAACACAGCCTGGATATATAATATAACACAGCCTGGATATATAATATAACACAGCCTGGATATATAATATAACACAGCCTGGATATATAATATAACACAGCCTGGATATATAATATAACACAGCCTGGATATATAATATAACACAGCCTGGGTATATAATATAACACAGCCTGGATATATAATATAACACAGCCTGGATATATAATATAACACAGCCTGGATATATAATATAACACAGCCTGGATATATAATATAACACAGCCTGGGTATATAATATAACACAGCCTGGATATATAATATAACACAGCCTGGGTATATAATATAACACAGCCTGGATATATAATATAACACAGCCTGGATATATAATATAACACAGCCTGGGTATATAATATAACACAGCCTGGGTACATAATATAACACAGCCTGGATATATAATATAACACAGCCTGGGTATATAATATATAATATAACACAGCCTGGGTATATAATATAACACAGCCTGGATATATAATATAACATAGCCTGGATATATAATATAACACAGCCTGGGTATATAATATATAATATAACACAGCCTGGGTATATAATATATAATATAACACAGCCTGGGTATATAATATAACACAGCCTGGATATATAATATAACACAGCCTGGGTATATAATATATAATATAACACAGCCTGGGTATATAATATAACACAGCCTGGGTATATAATATAACACAGCCTGGGTATATAATATAACACAGCCTGGATATATAATATAACACAGCCTGGATATATAATATAACCCCAGCCTGGATATATAATATAACACATCCTGGATATATAATATATAATATAACACAGCCTGGATATATAATATATAATATAACACAGCCTGGATATATAATATAACACAGCCTGGATATATAATATATAATATAACACAGCCTGGATATATAATATATAATATAACACAGCCTGAATATATAATATAACACAGCCTGGATATATAATATATAATATAACACAGCCTGGATATATAATATATAATATAACACAGCCTCGGTATATAATATAACACAGCCTGAATATATAATATAACACAGCCTGGATATATAATATATAATATAACACAGCCTGGATATATAATATATAATATAACACTGCCTGGATATATAATATAACACAGCCTGGATATATAATATAACACAGCCTGGATATATAATATAACACAGCCTGGGTATATAATATATAATATAGCACAGCCTGGATATATAATATAACACAGCCTGGATATATAATATATAATATAACACAGCCTGGATATATAATATATAATATAACACAGCCTGGATATATAATATATAATATAACACAGCCTGGATATATAATATATAATATAACACAGCCTGGATATATAATATAACACAGCCTGGGTATATAATATATAATATAACACAGCCTGGATATATAATATAACACAGCCTGGGTATATAATATATAATATAACACAGCCTGGATATATAATATAACACTGCCTGGATATATAATATAACACTGCCTGGATATATAATATAACACTGCCTGGATATATAATATATAATATAACACAGCCTGGATATATAATATATAATATAACACAGCCTGGATATATAATATATAATATAACACAGCCTGGATATATAATATATAATATAACACAGCCTGGATATATAATATATAATATAACACAGCCTGGATATATAATATATAATATAACACAGCCTGGATATATAATATATAATATAACACAGCCTGGATATATAATATAACAGCCTGGATATATAATATATAATATAACACAGCCTGGATATATAATATATAATATAACACAGCCTGGATATATAATAAATAATATAACACAGCCTGGATATATAATATAACACAGCCTGGATATATAATATATAATATAACACAGCCTGGATATATAATATAACACTGCCTGGATATATAATATATAATATAACACGGCCTGGATATATAATATAATACTGCCTGGATATATAATATATAATATAACACAGCCTGGGTATATAATATAACACTGCCTGGATATATAATATATAATATAACACAGCCTGGATATATAATATATAATATAACACAGCCTGGATATATAATAAATAATATAACACAGCCTGGATATATAATATAACACAGCCTGGATATATAATATATAATATAACACAGCCTGGATATATAATATAACACTGCCTGGATATATAATATATAATATAACACGGCCTGGATATATAATATAATACTGCCTGGATATATAATATATAATATAACACAGCCTGGGTATATAATATAACACTGCCTGGATATATAATATATAATATAACACAGCCTGGGTATATAATATAACACAGCCTGGATATATAATATATAATATAACACAGCCTGGGTATATATTATATAATATAACACAGCCTGGGTATATAATATATAATATAACACAGCCTGGGTATATAATATATAATATAACACAGCCTGGGTATATAATATAACACAGCCTGGGTATATAATATATAATATAACACAGCCGGGGTATATAATATGTAATATAACCCAGCCTTGATATATAATATATAATATAACACTGCCTGGGTATATAATATATAATATAACACAGCCTGGGTATATAATATATAATATAACACAGCCTGGATATATAATATATAATATAACACTGCCTGGGTATATAATATATAATATAACACTGCCTGGGTATATAATATATAATATAACACAGCCTGGATATATAATATATAATATAACACAGCCTGGATATATAATATATAATATAACACAGCCTGGATATATAATATAACACAGCCTGGGTATATAATATATAATATAACACAGCCTGGGTATATAATATATAATATAACACAGCCTGGGTATATAATATAACACAGCCTGGGTATATAATATAACACAGCCTGGGTATATAATATAACACAGCCTGGGTATATAATATAACACAGCCTGGGTATATAATATAACACAGCCTGGATATATAATATAACACAGCCTGGATATATAATATAACACAACCTGGATATATAATATATAATAAAACACAGCCTGGATATATAATATATAATATAATATAACACAACCTGGATATATAATATATAATAAAACACAGCCTGGATATATAATATAATATAACACAGCCTGGATATATAATATATAATATAACACAGCCTGGATATATAATATAACACAGCCTGGGTATATAATATATAATATAACACAGCCTGGGTATATAATATAACACAGCCTGGATATATAATATAACACAGCCTGGGTATATAATATATAATATAACACAGCCTGGGTATATAATATATAATATAACACAGCCTGGATATATCATATATAATATAACACAGCCTGGATATATAATATATAATATAACACAGCCTGGATATATAATATAACACAGCCTGGATATATAATATAACACAGCCTGGGTATATAATATAACACAGCCTGGGTATATAATATAACACAGCCTGGGTATATAATATATAATATAACACAGCCTGGATATATAATATAACACAGCCTGGATATATAATATAACACTGCCTGGATATATAATATATAATATAACACAGCCTGGATATATAATATAACACAGCCTGGATATATAATATATAATATAACACAGCCTGGATATATAATATATAATATAACACAGCCTGGATATATAATATATAATATAACACAGCCTGGATATATAATATAACACAGCCTGGGTATATAATATATAATATAACACAGCCTGGATATATAATATAACACAGCCTGGATATATAATATATAATATAACACAGCCTGGATATATAATATATAATATAACACAGCCTGGATATATAATATAACACAGCCTGGATATATAATATAACACAGCCTGGATATATAATATAACACAGCCTGGATATATAATATATAATATAACACAGCCTGGATATATAATATATAATATAACACAGCCTGGATATATAATATAACACAGCCTGGATATATAATATAACACAGCCTGGGTATATAATATAACACAGCCTGGGTATATAATATAACACAGCCTGGGTATATAATATATAATATAACACAGCCTGGGTATATAATATAACACAGCCTGGGTATATAATATAACACAGCCTGGGTATATAATATAACACAGCCTGGGTATATAATATAACACAGCCTGGGTATATAATATAACACAGCCTGGATATATAATATAACACAGCCTGGATATATAATATAACACAACCTGGATATATAATATATAATAAAACACAGCCTGGATATATAATATATAATATAATATAACACAACCTGGATATATAATATATAATAAAACACAGCCTGGATATATAATATAATATAACACAGCCTGGATATATAATATATAATATAACACAGCCTGTATATATAATATAACACAGCCTGGGTATATAATATATAATATAACACAGCCTGGATATATAATATATAATATAACACAGCCTGGATATATAATATATAATATAACACAGCCTGGATATATAATATAACACAGCCTGGATATATAATATAACACAGCCTGGATATATAATATAACACAGCCTGGATATATAATATAACACAGCCTGGATATATAATATATAATATAACACAGCCTGGATATATAATATATAATATAACACAGCCTGGGTATATAATATAACACAGCCTGGGTATATAATATAACACAGCCTGGGTATATAATATATAATATAACACAGCCTGGATATATAATATAACACAGCCTGGATATATAATATAACACAGCCTGGATATATAATATATAATATAACACAGCCTGGATATATAATATATAATATAACACAGCCTGGATATATAATATATAATATAACACAGCCTGGATATATAATATAACACAGCCTGGGTATATAATATATAATATAACACAGCCTGGATATATAATATAACACAGCCTGGATATATAATATATAATATAACACAGCCTGGATATATAATATATAATATAACACAGCCTGGATATATAATATAACACAGCCTGGATATATAATATAACACAGCCTGGATATATAATATAACACAGCCTGGATATATAATATATAATATAACACAGCCTGGATATATAATATATAATATAACACAGCCTGGATATATAATATAACACAGCCTGGGTATATAATATAACACAGCCTGGGTATATAATATAACACAGCCTGGGTATATAATATATAATATAACACAGCCTGGATATATAATATAACACAGCCTGGATATATAATATAACACTGCCTGGATATATAATATATAATATAACACAGCCTGGATATATAATATAACACAGCCTGGATATATAATATATAATATAACACAGCCTGGATATATAATATATAATATAACACAGCCTGGATATATAATATATAATATAACACAGCCTGGATATATAATATAACACAGCCTGGGTATATAATATATAATATAACACAGCCTGGATATATAATATAACACAGCCTGGATATATAATATATAATATAACACAGCCTGGATATATAATATATAATATAACACAGCCTGGATATATAATATAACACAGCCTGGATATATAATATAACACAGCCTGGATATATAATATAACACAGCCTGGATATATAATATATAATATAACACAGCCTGGATATATAATATATAATATAACACAGCCTGGATATATAATATATAATATAACACAGCCTGGATATATAATATATAATATAACACAGCCTGGATATATAATATATAATATAACACTGCCTGGATATATAATATATAATATAACACAGCTTGGATATATAATATAACACAGCCTGGATATATAATATAACACAGCCTGGTTATATAATATAACACAGCCTGGATATATAATATAACACAGCCTGGATATATAATATAACACAGCCTGGATATATAATATAACACAACCTGGATATATAATATATAATAAAACACAGCCTGGATATATAATATATAATATAATATAACACAACCTGGATATATAATATATAATAAAACACAGCCTGGATATATAATATATAATATAATATAACACAGCCTGGATATATAATATATAATATAATACAGCCTGGATATATAATATATAATATAATACAGCCTGGATATATAATATATAATATAACACTGCCTGGATATATAATATATAATATAACACTGCCTGGATATATAATATAACACAGCCTGGATATATAATATATAATATAACACAGCCTGGGTATATAATATATAATATAACACAGCCTGGATATATAATATAACACAGCCTGGGTATATAATATAACACAGCCTGGATATATAATATATAATATAACACAGCCTGGATATATAATATAACACAGCCTGGGTATATAATATATAATATAACACAGCCTGGGTATATAATATATAATATAACACAGCCTGGATATATAATATAACACATAAGATGTTACACTCTGGTTATATAATGTATAATATGTTTCAATCGTGTTATATAATGTATAATATGTTACCATCGGGTTACATAATGTATAATATGTTACAGTCTGGTTATATAATATATAATATGTTACAGTCGGGTTATATAATGTATAATATCTTACAGTCGTATTATATAATGTATAGTATGTTACAGTTGGGTTATATAATGTATAATATGTTATAGTTGGGTTATATAATATGTAATATGTTATGTTATTGTTGTGTTATATAAAATGTAATATGTTACAGTTGGGTTATATAATGTATAATATGTTACAGTTGGGTTATATAATATATAGTATCTTACAGTCGGGTTATATTATGTATAATATGTTACAGTCGGGTTATATTATGTATAATATGTTACAGTTGGGTTATATTATGTATAATATGTTACAGTCTGGTTACATGATGCAGCTTTGTATTGAAACCACATGCTCTATCACACTGTGTATTATGGGGGCTGTATTAAGATCCCTGCGCTCCATGTTATGTAGCGAGTAACAGCAGATATTGACACATGAACGTATCCTCTCTCTCTGCAGGGCGTTCATATCTGGCAGATCTTTATCTTTGCGCCGTAATACGATGGTCATGGAGCTGCAGGCCGTGGTAATGGCTGTTGGCGGTGGCTCTCGCATGGCTGACCTCACCACTAGTATCCCGAAGCCCCTTCTCCCTGTGGGGAACAGACCCCTCTTGTGGTATCCACTGAACATGCTGGAGCGAGCAGGATTTGAAGGTTAGGAATGCATATTATACATTTTGTTATCCAACCTTTATGCTATGTTCGCAGTGTATGTAGCACAGTTTTGCAGTTACGGGGGAGCAGGCCCCCCTTTCTCGCTTGAGCCTGCTCTGCCCATGAAGGAAAGTAAACACAAAGGGGGGAGATACAGCTGCTAGTCCAAAAGGTGCTTCCCACAATACCCTATTAATGACTGTGCTACGAAATATAGATAAAGTAACATACGGAAAAAATAAAAATAGTGCTTTTTGCAGTTAAAAAAAATATTGGTATGAAAATACAGTACTTTATAACATAATATTAAAAGAACCTTTTTATTAACTAATAATCCTGGGCAGGAAAAATACTAAATAAAATACCAATAAAAATCAACACAATTTACACAATGCATTCACGCAAGTGCAACCATAGTAAGCACAGTATATAGCGTGCACAGTATATAGCGTGCACAGGATATAGCGTGCACAGGATATAGCGTGCACAGGATATAGCGTGCACAGTATATAGCGTGCACAGTATATAGCTTGCACAGGATATAGCGTGCACAGGATATAGTACTCCTCATTTGAACCATCAGAAGACCTTGTCTATATCCAAATGTTCTACAGTACCACTTCATCATACAAGGCAATGTACTAAAATTCATATACAATATCTATCCTGCAAATACGGGTACATAGGAAAGAAAGATACAGCACACAATAGTGTAATACTGTATGATTACATTGGATCAGTATTGTTTAATATTGGAAGAGCAGGTCCATCAGATAGATGTAGAACAGTATAAATCTTCCTCTTGCCTGTCCTTCCAACTCTATATCCATTTGTTTTGTTGGATTTCCATCTTCTCCCCATTTGTTTCTAGCAGTCCGTCTGGCGTTTACTGTTATCTGTCGTACTGACGTCACTTCCCCTCTGTTTGCTATAACGTTTCCATTTACCTGTTTAGAGGTCATAGTGGTGACGACCAAAGATGTGCAGAAGTATTTCCCAGACACCAAAATGAAAGTGGATATTGTGTGTCTGCCAGAGGATAAGATAGAGATGGGCACGGCCAATTCCCTGCGCTACATCTACCAAAAGATCAAGGTAAAGTATCGGCAGTTCCCAATGAGTCACGGGAACCTTTCTATTTGTAATATAAACAGGAGGCCTCTGCCTGAGACCCTGGACTCTTTCCTTGTCTCTCCCTCACTCTGCTTGTCTGTGTGATCGTTATTGCAGCAGTTACACTGATCTCTTGTCGTTTCTGATACAGAGCGATGTTTTGGTCGTCAGTTGTGACCTGATCTCGGAGGTGGCATTACACCAGGTGGTGGATCTGTTTCGCACCCACAATGCCACGCTCTCCATGCTGATGCAGAAAGCTCCGGAGCACACAGAACATGTCCCGGGTCAGAAAGGGAAGCAGAAAGCCGGTGAATAAATGGGATTTATAATTAACTGGGCACACAGTGACGTGTTGGCGAGCGTTCACAGAGTCCACATTACTACTTGTCAGCGCAGAGGTGCACATTATAAAAGCACGTACCAATATGTCCCACTTAACATCCCACCTAATGTTAACCCTAAAGATGCCCTTTACCTACAGTACAATACATTGTAAAGACAACGTTTTGCCGGCTGACCAATTACTGTGGATCCAGGGCATCGCTCGCACAGCATTCTGGGTCAGCCCTAATTAAAGGAATCATCTGATCCTCAGATGTGACACTCCGACATCTGTACGTCCAGCAGAGTCTGGTTATATGGATTGTGTATTATTTCTATTATTTTATTCCACCTGAATTGTTTGTGTTTATTCTGTGCTGTTTTTGTCCCTGCATCGCTTGGACCAGCGGAGGAGAGAGATTTTATTGGGGTGGATGACACTGGAACCAGGCTTTTATTGTTGTCAAACGAGGAAGATCTGGACGAGGGACTGACTGTGAAGAAGCGGATTCTGCAGAGGTCAGTATAGTGTAGACCAGTGGTAGTTATGCCATCTTGGTAACCTGCATTACCAGCCACTTCTGTCCTCATCTTCTTCATACTACTGAATTTCAAAGGTCTACCGCAATTAAGATGCTTATCGAGGGTCCAGCAGTTTTAAAACCAGGCGTTTTGTTCCTGGGAGCAGGTTTCATAACAAACAGGAGTCAGAGGGGGTACCGTGGGTATATACTGGGTCACAGGTGTGGTATTGTATATATATACTGGGTCAGAGGTGTGGTACTGTATATATATATACATATACTGGGTCAGAGGTGTGGTATTGTATATATATACTGGGTCAGAGGTGTGGTATTGTGTATATATATATACTGGGTCAGAGGTGTGGTATTGTATATATATACTGGGTCAGAGGTGTGGTATTGTATATATATACTGGGTCAGAGGTGTGGGACTGCGTATATATACTGGGTCAGAGGTGTGGTATTGTATATATATACTGGGTCAGAGGTGTGGTATTGTATATATGTTGGGTAAGATGTGTGGTATTGTATACATATACTGGGTCAGAGGTGTGGTATTGTATACATATACTGGGTCAGAGGTGTGGTATTGTATATATATACTGGGTCAGAGGTGTGGTATTGTATATATATACTGGGTCAGAGGTGTGGGACTGCGTATATATACTGGGTCAGAGGTGTGGTATTGTATACATATACTGGGTCAGAGGTGTGGTATTGTATACATATACTGGGTCAGAGGTGTGGTATTGTATACATATACTGGGTCAGAGGTGTGGTATTGTATATATATACTGGGTCAGAGGTGTGGTATTGTGTATATATATATACTGGGTCAGAGGTGTGGTATTGTGTATATATATACTGGGTCAGAGGTGTGGTATTGTGTATATATATACTGGGTCAGAGGTGTGGTATTGTGTATATATATATACTGGGTCAGATGTGTGGTATTGTATATATATACTGGGTCAGAGGTGTGGTATTGTATATATATACTGGGTCAGAGGTGTGGTATTGTATATATACTGGGTCAGAGGTGTGGTATTGTATATATACTGGGTCAGAGGTGTGGTATTGTATATATATACTGGGTCAGAGGTGTGGTACTATATATATATACTGGGTCAGATGTGTGGTACTGTATATATATATATAAATTGGGCAGACTAGATGGACCGAATAGTTCTTATCTGCCGACACATTCTATGTTTCTATATATATATACCAGGTCAGAGGTGTGGGACTGCGTATATATACCGGGTCAGAGGTGTGGGACTGCGTATATATACCGGGTCACAGGTGTGGTAGTGTATATATATATTTATACCAGGTCAGATGTGTGGGACTGCGTATATATACCGGGTCAGAGGTGTGGGACTGCGTAGATATACCGGGTCACAGGTGTGGTAGTGTATATATATATATATATATATATATATATATATATATATATTTATACCAGGTCAGATGTGTGGGACTGCGTATATATACCGGGTAAGAGGTGTGGGACTGCGTATATATACCGGGTCAGAGGTGTGGGACTGCGTATATATACTGGGTCAAAGGTGTGGGACTGCGTATATATACCTGGTCAGAGGTGTGGTACTGTATACATATACCGGTTCAGAGGTGTGGTTCTGTATATATGTGTGTGTATATATATATATATATATATATATATATACACATACATATATACATGCTGCTCAGGTAGAGGGGGGAGGTAGAGTAACCTAAACACTGCTTATACTGTGACTGTCCAGATTAAAGGGATTCTGTCACCTAAACACTGCTTATACTGTGACTGTACAGATTAAAGGGACTCTGTCACCTAAACACTGCTTATACTGTGACTGTAAAGATTAAAGGGATTCTGTCACCTAAACACTGGTTATACTGTGACTGTACAGATTAATGGGATTCTGTCACCTAAACACTGCTTATACTGTGACTGTACAGATTAAAGGGACTCTGTCACCTAAACACTGCTTATTCTGTGACTGTGCAGATTAAAGGGATTCTGTCACCTAAACACTGCTTATACTGTGACTGTACAGATTAAAGGGCCTCTGTCACCTAAACACTGCTTATACTGAGACTGTACAGATTAAAGGGATTCTGTCACCTAAACACTTCTTATACTGTGACTGTGCAGATTAAAGGGCTCTGTCACCTAAACACTGCTTATACTGTGACTGTGCAGATTAAAGGGGCTCTGTCAACTAAACACTGCTTATACTGGGACTGTACAGATTAAAAGGACTCTGTCACCTAAACACTGCTTATACTGTGACCCTTCGCTCCTTGCAGGTATCCTCGGGTTCATATCCACATGGGCATGGTAGACGCACATCTGTACTGCCTGAAGAAATACGTGGTGGATTTCCTGGCAGCCACTGAGTACGTAACTCCTTCACTGCCATGAACATTCTCATGATTTTATTTGTTTAGTCAGGTTAAATTGTGTAGAATCTAAGTGACCTTGCTCTGGTACATGAATTCTACAAGTGCGGCAGCACTGATTGTGTAGACACTGAGGATATAAAGTTTTGTTTCATTTACACTAACTTCCTGGGCTGCTGGAATAGAATAAATCGTGTGGAATCTTAAGTGGCCTTGCTCTTGTATACAGTAGGATCCCTTAAAAGGACAGTCTAGTCCCCAAACTCACTTTGGTGCAAGATGAAGATTACTGCTTGTATAGCGCACAGGCATAAATCACATTTTTAATATTTAACTCAAGCCTCCCAGTGATTACTCTGCATGGTTACTGCAGGTGCAGCAGCACTGATTATATAGACACCATGGATATAAAGTTTCTTTTCATTTAGTCACTTCCTGTGCTGCTGGTATAGAATACATTGTGTGGACTGTGATAAACTTCCTCTTGTACAGAGTAAGATCTCTTAACAGTGCAACACAATGATGACATCACTAGAGAGACTGGAAATTCCATTCATTTGAATGAAATTATTCTCATTGGTTCCTGCAGCAAAAAAATGTAATTCAACTTTCTTGCAAACTGCTGTAATTTCCCAATTTCTTCTAGCTGTAAGTATTTTATATTTTATACAATGCAAAATGTAAGACATGAATTTGAAGTACTTTGCAAGCACATTCATATTTGGAAGGTGCATTTGGGCAGCAGACAGTCCCAAAATGCATCTTCCAAATGTTACATGGGTATGAACAGATCCCGTGAATCCATTCTCCTCTAAGTCTAATATGTTCGTCTTTCTTGTGCCTTCTCTGCAGCGGCCATTCTTCCATTCGCCGGGAGCTTGTGCCCTACCTGGTGGGGAAGCAGTTTTCATCCTCAACCTCATCTCACATAGAGAAAGAACTGGTTTATGATGGTGTGAAAGAGAGCAAGGTGCACGGTGAGAGAGAGGGCAGGGGGTGATGGGTGCAGGGTGAGAGAGAGGGCAGGGGGTGATGGGTGCAGGGTGAGAGAGAGGGCAGGGGGTGATGGGTGCAGGGTGAGAGAGAGGGCAGGGGGTGATGGGTGCAGGGTGAGAGAGGGCAGGGGGTGATGGGTGCAGGGTGAGAGAGAGGGCAGGGGGTGATGGGTGCAGGGTGAGAGAGGGCAGGGGGTGATGGGTGAGAGAGGGCAGGGGGTGATGGGTGAGAGAGGGCAGGGGGTGATGGGTGCAGGGTGAGAGAGGGCAGGGGCTGATGGGTGAGAGAGGGCAGGGGGTGATGGGTGAGAGAGGGCAAGGGGTGATGGGTGCAGGGTGAGAGAGGGCAGGGAGTGATGGGTGCAGGGTGAGAGAGGGCAGGGGGTGATGGGTGAGAGAGGGCAGGGGGTGATGGGTGAGAGAGGGCAAGGGGTGATGGGTGCAGGGTGAGAGAGGGCAGGGAGTGATGGGTGCAGGGTGAGAGAGGGCAGGGAGTGATGGGTGCAGGGTGAGAGAGGGCAGGGGGTGATGGATGAGAGATTGCAGGGGGTGATGGGTGCAGGATGAGAGAGGGCAGGGAGTGATGGGTGAGAGAAGGCATGGAAGGATGGGTGCTGGGTGAGAGGGGGCAGGGAGTGATGGGTGCAGGGTGAAAGAGGGCAGGGGGTGATGGGTGCAGGGTGAAAGAGGGCAGGGGGTGATGGGTGAGAGGGGGCAGGGGGTGATGGGTGCAGGGTGAGAGGGGGCAGGGGGTGATGGGTGCAGGGTGAGAGGGGGCAGGGGGTGATGGGTGCAGGGTGAGAGGGGGCAGGGGGTGATGGGTGCAGGGTGAGAGAGGGCAGGGGGTGATGGGTGAGATAGGGCAGGGGGTGATGGGTGCAGGGTGAGAGAGGGCAGGGGGTGATGGGTGAGAGAGGGCAGGGGGTGATGGGTGAGAGAGGGCAGGGGGTGATGAACTGATTCCGTGGCCCTGCTTGTGATGCCTGATAACCTGGCTGTGCTGTGTGCTGACAGATATCTACAGCTTTATAACTCAGGACAAGCTGACAGACACAGCCCTGGGCATGTCCTGCTGGAATGACCACCGAGGGGACATGAGAGAGCCGTATCATGGGGGCAGACTCCGCTGCTACGTCCACGTGGCCAAGAATGAGCTGTGCTGTCGGGTGAACAGTCTGGCGACGTACATAGAGGCAAACAGACAGGTGAGCTATGAGCGAGCAAACAGGGCCGGACTGAACGGGGAAAACGGTGGGGTTCGTGCTGGGGTCTCGCTTTCCACCTCTGTCAGCCTAGGTCTGATCATGAGCCAGTCATGTCAGTGGCTGGAGGTGATGGGAGTTGTAGTTGGTGCTGCCAGGGCAATTCTCGCCTAATCCACTCGCAAATTTAGTAAATGGCTCTTGTCACATGTGAAGACTGAGTGTAATCACTGACCTCCTCTATATCCTGCGTTCACAGGTTCCACGTCTACTGTGTGCCGTGTGTAATGAGGATCCACTAATCCACGCCTCAGCCGCCATAACAGACAAACTGATGGTAAGAAACCCAGTGTCTGCCGCCCTCTAAGCGCACGGTCTGCCGCCCTCTAAGCGCACGGTCTGCCGCCCTCTAACCGCACGGTCTGCCGCCCTCTAAGCGCACGGTCTGCCGCCCTCTAAGCGCACGGTCTGCCGCCCTCTAAGCGCACGGTCTGCCGCCCTCTAAGCGCACGGTCTGCCGCCCTCTAACCGCACGGTCTGCCGCCCTCTAACCGCACGGTCTGCCGCCCTCTAAGCGCACGGTCTGCCGCCCTCTAAGCGCACGGTCTGCCGCCCTCTAACCGCACGGTCTGCCGCCCTCTAAGCGCACGGTCTGCCGCCCTCTAAGCGCACGGTCTGCCGCCCTCTAAGCGCACGGTCTGCCGCCCTCTAAGCGCACGGTCTGCCGCCCTCTAAGCGCACGGTCTGCCGCCCTCTAAGCGCACGGTCTGCCGCCCTCTAAGCGCACGGTCTGCCGCCCTCTAAGCGCACGGTCTGCCGCCCTCTAAGCGCACGTTCTGCCGCCCTCTAAGCGCACGGTCTGCCGCCCTCTAACCACGCGGTCTGCCGCCCTCTAACCGCACCTCTAGTGGGGAGACTTTACATGACTGATTTTGCTTGCAGGTGGGAGCAGACAGTATGATTGGTGCACAGACTCAGGTGGGTGAGAAGACATCTATAAAACATTCCCTGTTAGGATCCAACTGCAACATCCGAGACCGAGTGAAGATCACAAACTGCATAATCATGAATGGAGTCACCATACAGGAGGGGTAAGCTGCCATCCCTTCCTCTGCCACTAGGTGGAGCAGTTTTCTTCTTATAATCAGTTGCCCATGAATGTGACTGTTACAGGGTCACTGCCAGGGATACAGTCCGTCCCCTGCAGCAGAGGGAACTATAAAGGTGAATAGGATTCACTGTGCATGTGAGCTGTGCTATATGGTTATTATCCCCTGGGGGGGGGGGGTTACTGGGCAGACAGTATGCTATCTAGATGGAAAGCTGTCACCTACCCACTGCTTATACTGTGACTGTACAGATTAAAGGGGCTCTGTCACCTAAACACTGCTTATACTGTGACTGTACAGATTAAAGGGATTCTGTCACCTAAACACTGCTTATACTGTGACTGTACAGATTAAAGGGATTCTGTCACCTAAACACTGCTTATACTGTGACTGTACAGATTAAAGGGACTCTGTCACCTAAACACTGCTTATACTGTGACTGTACAGATTAAAGGGACTCTGTCACCTAAACACTGCTTATACTGTGACTGTACAGATTAAAGGGACTCTGTCACCTAAACACTGCTTATACTGTGACTGTACAGAATAAAGGGATTCTGTCACCTAAACACTGCTTATACTGTGACTGTACAGATTAAAGGGATTCTGTCACCTAAACACTGCTTATACTGTGACTGTGCAGATTAAAGGGTTCCTGTCACCTAAACACTGCTTATACTGTGCAGATTAAAGGGATCCTGTCACCTAAACACTGCTTATACTGTGACTGTACAGATTAAAGGGATTCTGTCAGCTAAACACTGCTTATACTGTGACTGTACAGATTAAAGGGATTCTGTCAGCTAAACACTGCTTATACTGTGACTGTAAAGATTAAAGGGGCTCTGTCACCTAAACACTGCTTATACCGTGACTGTACAGATTAAAGGGATTCTGTCAGCTAAACACTGCTTATACTGTGACTGTACAGAATAAAGGGACTCTGTCACCTAAACACTGCTTATACTGTGACTGTACAGATTAAAGGGCTTCTGTCACCTAAACACTGCTTATACTGTGACTGTGCAGATTAAAGGGAGTCTGTCACCTAAACACTGCTTATACTGTGACTGTGCAGATTAAAGGGATTCTGTCACCTAAACACTGCTTATACTGCGACTGTACAGATTCAAGGGATTCTGTCACCTAAACACTGCTTATACTGCGACTGTACAGATTCAAGGGATTCTGTCACCTAAACACTGCTTATACTGCGACTGTACAGATTCAAGGGATTCTGTCACCTAAACACTGCTTATACTGTGACTGTACAGATTAAAGGGATTCTGTCACCTAAACACTGCTTATACTGCGACTGTACAGATTCAAGGGATTCTGTCACCTAAACACTGCTTATACTGTGACTGTGCAGATTAAAGGGATTCTGTCACCTAAACACTGCTTATACTGCGACTGTACAGATTCAAGGGATTCTGTCACCTAAACACTGCTTATACTGCGACTGTGCAGATTAAAGGGATTCTGTCACCTAAACACTGCTTATACTGCGACTGTACAGATTCAAGGGATTCTGTCACCTAAACACTGCTTATACTGCGACTGTACAGATTAAAGGGATTCTGTCACCTAAACACTGCTTATACTGTGACTGTACAGATTAAAGGGATTCTGTCACCTAAACACTGCTTATACTGTGACTGTACAGATTAAAGGGACTCTGTCACCTAAACACTGCTTATACTGTGACTGTACAGATTAAAGGAACTCTGTCACCTAAACACTGCTTATACTGTGACTGTACAGATTAAAGGGATTCTGTCACCTAAACACTGCTTATACTGTGACTGTACAGATTAAAGGGACTCTGTCACCTAAACACTGCTTATACTGTGACTGTACAGATTAAAGGGATTCTGTCACCTAAACACTGCTTATACTGTGACTGTACAGATTAAAGGGACTCTGTCACCTAAACACTGCTTATACTGTGACTGTACAGAATAAAGGGATTCTGTCACCTAAACACTGCTTATACTGTGACTGTACAGATTAAAGGGGCTCTGTCACCTAAACACTGCTTATATTGTGACTGTACAGATTAAAGGGATTCTGTCACCTAAACACTGCTTATACTGTGACTGTACAGATTAAAGGGATTCTGTCACCTAAACACTGCTTATACTGTGACTGTACAGATTAAAGGGATTCTGTCACCTAAACACTGCTTATACTGTGACTGTACAGATTAAAGGGATTCTGTCACCTAAACACTGCTTATACTGTGACTGTACAGATTAAAGGGACTCTGTCACCTAAACACTGCTTATACTGCGACTGTACAGATTCAAGGGATTCTGTCACCTAAACACTGCTTATACTGTGACTGTACAGATTAAAGGGATTCTGTCACCTAAACACTGCTTATACTGTGACTGTACAGATTAAAGGGACTCTGTCACCTAAACACTGCTTATACTGTGACTGTACAGATTAAAGGGATTCTGTTACCTAAACACTGCTTATACTGTGACTGTACAGAATAAAGGGATTCTGTCACCTAAACACTGCTTATACTGTGACTGTACAGATTAAAGGGCCTCTGTCACCTAAACACTGCTTATACTGTGACTGAACAGATTAAAGGGATTCTGTCACCTAAACACTGCTTATACTGTGACTGTACAGATTAAAGGGGCTCTGTCACCCAAACACTGCTTGTACTGTGACTGTGCAGATTAAAGGGACTCTGTCAGCTAAACACTGCTTATACTGTGACTGTACAGATTAAAGGGATTCTGTCACCTAAACACTGCTTATACTGCGACTGTACAGATTCAAGGGATTCTGTCACCTAAACACTGCTTATACTGTGACTGTGCAGATTAAAGGGATTCTGTCACCTAAACACTGCTTATACTGCGACTGTACAGATTCAAGGGATTCTGTCACCTAAACACTGCTTATACTGTGACTGTGCAGATTAAAGGGATTCTGTCACCTAAACACTGCTTATACTGCGACTGTACAGATTAAAGGGATTCTGTCACCTAAACACTGCTTATACTGTGACTGTGCAGATTAAAGGGATTCTGTCACCTAAACACTGCTTATACTGCGACTGTACAGATTAAAGGGATTCTGTCACCTAAACACTGCTTATACTGTGACTGTGCAGATTAAAGGGACTCTGTCACCTAAACACTGCTTATACTGCGACTGTACAGATTAAAGGGATTCTGTCACCTAAACACTGCTTATACTGTGACTGTGCAGATTAAAGGGACTCTGTTACCTAAACACTGCTTATACTGTGACTGTACAGATTAAAGGGACTCTGTCACCTAAACACTGCTTATACTGTGACTGTGCAGATTAAAGGGACTCTGTCACCTAAACACTGCTTATACTGCGACTGTACAGATTAAAGGGATTCTGTCACCTAAACACTGCTTATACTGTGACTGTGCAGATTAAAGGGACTCTGTTACCTAAACACTGCTTATACTGTGACTGTGCAGATTAAAGGGGCTATGTCACCTACACACTGCTTATACTGTGACTGTACAGATTAAAGGGGCTCTGTCACCTAAACACTGCTTATACTGTGACTGTACAGATTAAAGGGACTCTGTCACCTAAACACTGCTTATACTGCAACTGTACAGATTAAAGGGTTCTGTCACCTAAACACTGCTTATACTGCGACTGTACAGATTAAAGGGGCTCTGTCACCTAAACACTGCTTATACTGTGACTGTACAGATTAAAGGGCTTCTGTCACCTAAACACTGCTTATACTGTGACTGAACAGATTAAAGGGGCTCTGTCACCTAAACACTGCTTATACTGTGACTGCACAGATTAAAGGGGCTCTGTCACCTAAACACTGCTTATACTGTGACTGTACAGATTAAAGGGCTCTGTCACCTAAACACTGCTAATACTGTGACAGTAGAGATAAAAGGGATTCTGTCACCTAAACACTGCTTATACTGTGACTGTACAGATTAAAGGGGCTCTGTCACCTAAACACTGCTTATACTGTGACTGTACAGATTAAAGGGCTCTGTCACCTAAACACTGCTTATACCGCGACTGTACAGATTAAATGGATCTGTCACCTAAACACTGCTTATACCGCGACTGTACAGATTAAAGGGATTCTGTCACCTAAACACTGCTTATACTGTGACTGTACAGATTAAAGGGACTCTGTAACCTAAACACTGCTTATTCTGCGACTGTACAGATTAAAGGGGCTCTGTAACCTAAACACTGCTTATACTGCGACTGTACAGATTAAAGGGATTCTGTCACCTAAACACTGCTTATACTGTGACTGTACAGATTAAAGGGACTCTGTAACCTAAACACTGCTTATACTGTGACTGTACAGATTAAAGGGATTCTGTCACCTAAACACTGCTTATACTGTGACTGTACAGATTAAAGGGCTTGTGTCACCTAAACACTGCTTATACTGTGACTGTGCAGATTAAAGGGACTCTGTCACCTAAACACTGCTTATACTGTGACTGTACAGATTAAAGGGATTCTGTCACCTAAACACTGCTTATACTGTGACTGTACAGATTAGGGATTCTGTCACCTAAACACTGCTTATACTGTGACTGTACAGATTAAAGCGACTCTGTCACCTAAACACTGCTTATACTGTGACTGTACAGATTAAAGGGATTCTGTCACCTAAACACTGCTTATACTGAGACTGTACAGATTAAAGGGGCTCTGTCACCTAAACACTGCTTATACTGTGACTGTACAGATTAAAGGGATTCTGTCACCTAAACACTGCTTATACTGTGACTGTACAGATTAAAGGGATTCATTCTGTTACCTAAACACTGCTTATACTGTGACTGTACAGAATAAAGGGATTCTGTCACCTAAACACTGCTTATACTGTGACTGTACAGATTAAAGGGCCTCTGTCACCTAAACACTGCTTATACTGTGACTGAACAGATTAAAGGGATTCTGTCACCTAAACACTGCTTATACTGTGACTGTACAGATTAAAGGGGCTCTGTCACCCAAACACTGCTTGTACTGTGACTGTGCAGATTAAAGGGACTCTGTCAGCTAAACACTGCTTATACTGTGACTGTACAGATTAAAGGGATTCTGTCACCTAAACACTGCTTATACTGCGACTGTACAGATTCAAGGGATTCTGTCACCTAAACACTGCTTATACTGTGACTGTGCAGATTAAAGGGATTCTGTCACCTAAACACTGCTTATACTGCGACTGTACAGATTCAAGGGATTCTGTCACCTAAACACTGCTTATACTGTGACTGTGCAGATTAAAGGGATTCTGTCACCTAAACACTGCTTATACTGCGACTGTACAGATTAAAGGGATTCTGTCACCTAAACACTGCTTATACTGTGACTGTGCAGATTAAAGGGATTCTGTCACCTAAACACTGCTTATACTGCGACTGTACAGATTAAAGGGATTCTGTCACCTAAACACTGCTTATACTGTGACTGTGCAGATTAAAGGGACTCTGTCACCTAAACACTGCTTATACTGCGACTGTACAGATTAAAGGGATTCTGTCACCTAAACACTGCTTATACTGTGACTGTGCAGATTAAAGGGACTCTGTTACCTAAACACTGCTTATACTGTGACTGTACAGATTAAAGGGACTCTGTCACCTAAACACTGCTTATACTGTGACTGTGCAGATTAAAGGGACTCTGTCACCTAAACACTGCTTATACTGCGACTGTACAGATTAAAGGGATTCTGTCACCTAAACACTGCTTATACTGTGACTGTGCAGATTAAAGGGACTCTGTTACCTAAACACTGCTTATACTGTGACTGTGCAGATTAAAGGGGCTATGTCACCTACACACTGCTTATACTGTGACTGTACAGATTAAAGGGGCTCTGTCACCTAAACACTGCTTATACTGTGACTGTACAGATTAAAGGGACTCTGTCACCTAAACACTGCTTATACTGCAACTGTACAGATTAAAGGGTTCTGTCACCTAAACACTGCTTATACTGCGACTGTACAGATTAAAGGGGCTCTGTCACCTAAACACTGCTTATACTGTGACTGTACAGATTAAAGGGCTTCTGTCACCTAAACACTGCTTATACTGTGACTGAACAGATTAAAGGGGCTCTGTCACCTAAACACTGCTTATACTGTGACTGCACAGATTAAAGGGGCTCTGTCACCTAAACACTGCTTATACTGTGACTGTACAGATTAAAGGGCTCTGTCACCTAAACACTGCTAATACTGTGACAGTAGAGATAAAAGGGATTCTGTCACCTAAACACTGCTTATACTGTGACTGTACAGATTAAAGGGGCTCTGTCACCTAAACACTGCTTATACTGTGACTATACAGATTAAAGGGCTCTGTCACCTAAACACTGCTTATACCGCGACTGTACAGATTAAATGGATCTGTCACCTAAACACTGCTTATACCGCGACTGTACAGATTAAAGGGATTCTGTCACCTAAACACTGCTTATACTGTGACTGTACAGATTAAAGGGACTCTGTAACCTAAACACTGCTTATACTGCGACTGTACAGATTAAAGGGGCTCTGTAACCTAAACACTGCTTATACTGCGACTGTACAGATTAAAGGGATTCTGTCACCTAAACACTGCTTATACTGTGACTGTACAGATTAAAGGGACTCTGTAACCTAAACACTGCTTATACTGTGACTGTACAGATTAAAGGGATTCTGTCACCTAAACACTGCTTATACTGTGACTGTACAGATTAAAGGGCTTGTGTCACCTAAACACTGCTTATACTGTGACTGTGCAGATTAAAGGGACTCTGTCACCTAAACACTGCTTATACTGTGACTGTACAGATTAAAGGGATTCTGTCACCTAAACACTGCTTATACTGTGACTGTACAGATTAGGGATTCTGTCACCTAAACACTGCTTATACTGTGACTGTACAGATTAAAGCGACTCTGTCACCTAAACACTGCTTATACTGTGACTGTACAGATTAAAGGGATTCTGTCACCTAAACACTGCTTATACTGAGACTGTACAGATTAAAGGGGCTCTGTCACCTAAACACTGCTTATACTGTGACTGTACAGATTAAAGGGATTCTGTCACCTAAACACTGCTTATACTGTGACTGTACAGATTAAAGGGATTCATTCTGTTACCTAAACACTGCTTATACTGTGACTGTACAGAATAAAGGGATTCTGTCACCTAAACACTGCTTATACTGTGACTGTACAGATTAAAGGGCCTCTGTCACCTAAACACTGCTTATACTGTGACTGAACAGATTAAAGGGATTCTGTCACCTAAACACTGCTTATACTGTGACTGTACAGATTAAAGGGGCTCTGTCACCCAAACACTGCTTGTACTGTGACTGTGCAGATTAAAGTGACTCTGTCAGCTAAACACTGCTTATACTGTGACTGTACAGATTAAAGGGATTCTGTCACCTAAACACTGCTTATACTGCGACTGTACAGATTAAAGGGATTCTGTCACCTAAACACTGCTTATACTGTGACTGTGCAGATTAAAGGGATTCTGTCACCTAAACACTGCTTATACTGCGACTGTACAGATTCAAGGGATTCTGTCACCTAAACACTGCTTATACTGCGACTGTACAGATTCAAGGGATTCTGTCACCTAAACACTGCTTATACTGTGACTGTGCAGATTAAAGGGATTCTGTCACCTAAACACTGCTTATGCTGCGACTGTACAGATTAAAGGGATTCTGTCACCTAAACACTGCTTATACTGTGACTGTGCAGATTAAAGGGATTCTGTCACCTAAACACTGCTTATACTGCGACTGTACAGATTCAAGGGATTCTGTCACCTAAACACTGCTTATACTGCGACTGTACAGATTCAAGGGATTCTGTCACCTAAACACTGCTTATACTGCGACTGTACAGATTCAAGGGATTCTGTCACCTAAACACTGCTTATACTGTGACTGTACAGATTAAAGGGATTCTGTCACCTAAACACTGCTTATACTGCGACTGTACAGATTCAAGGGATTCTGTCACCTAAACACTGCTTATACTGTGACTGTGCAGATTAAAGGGATTCTGTCACCTAAACACTGCTTATACTGCGACTGTACAGATTCAAGGGATTCTGTCACCTAAACACTGCTTATACTGTGACTGTGCAGATTAAAGGGATTCTGTCACCTAAACACTGCTTATACTGCGACTGTACAGATTAAAGGGATTCTGTCACCTAAACACTGCTTATACTGTGACTGTGCAGATTAAAGGGATTCTGTCACCTAAACACTGCTTATACTGCGACTGTACAGATTAAAGGGATTCTGTCACCTAAACACTGCTTATACTGTGACTGTGCAGATTAAAGGGACTCTGTCACCTAAACACTGCTTATACTGCGACTGTACAGATTAAAGGGATTCTGTCACCTAAACACTGCTTATACTGTGACTGTGCAGATTAAAGGGACTCTGTTACCTAAACACTGCTTATACTGTGACTGTACAGATTAAAGGGACTCTGTCACCTAAACACTGCTTATACTGTGACTGTGCAGATTAAAGGGACTCTGTTACCTAAACACTGCTTATACTGTGACTGTGCAGATTAAAGGGGCTATGTCACCTACACACTGCTTATACTGTGACTGTACAGATTAAAGGGGCTCTGTCACCTAAACACTGCTTATACTGTGACTGTACAGATTAAAGGGACTCTGTCACCTAAACACTGCTTATACTGCAACTGTACAGATTAAAGGGTTCTGTCACCTAAACACTGCTTATACTGCGACTGTACAGATTAAAGGGGCTCTGTCACCTAAACACTGCTTATACTGTGACTGTACAGATTAAAGGGCTTCTGTCACCTAAACACTGCTTATACTGTGACTGAACAGATTAAAGGGGCTCTGTCACCTAAACACTGCTTATACTGTGACTGCACAGATTAAAGGGGCTCTGTCACCTAAACACTGCTTATACTGTGACTGTACAGATTAAAGGGCTCTGTCACCTAAACACTGCTAATACTGTGACAGTAGAGATAAAAGGGATTCTGTCACCTAAACACTGCTTATACTCTGACTGTACAGGTTAAAGGGGCTCTGTCACCTAAACACTGCTTATACTGTGACTGTACAGATTAAAGGGCTCTGTCACCTAAACACTGCTTATACCGCGACTGTACAGATTAAATGGATCTGTCACCTAAACACTGCTTATACCGCGACTGTACAGATTAAAGGGATTCTGTCACCTAAACACTGCTTATACTGTGACTGTACAGATTAAAGGGACTCTGTAACCTAAACACTGCTTATACTGCGACTGTACAGATTAAAGGGGCTCTGTAACCTAAACACTGCTTATACTGCGACTGTACAGATTAAAGGGATTCTGTCACCTAAACACTGCTTATACTGTGACTGTACAGATTAAAGGGACTCTGTAACCTAAACACTGCTTATACTGTGACTGTACAGATTAAAGGGATTCTGTCACCTAAACACTGCTTATACTGTGACTGTACAGATTAAAGGGCTTCTGTCACCTAAACACTGCTTATACTGTGACTGTGCAGATTAAAGGGACTCTGTCACCTAAACACTGCTTATACTGTGACTGTACAGATTAAAGGGATTCTGTCACCTAAACACTGCTTATACTGTGACTGTACAGATTAGGGATTCTGTCACCTAAACACTGCTTATACTGTGACTGTACAGATTAAAGGGATTCTGTCACCTAAACACTGCTTATACTGAGACTGTACAGATTAAAGGGATTCTGTCACCTAAACACTGCTTATTCTGTGACTGTACAGATTAAAGGGGCTCTGTCACCTAAACACTGCTTATACTGTGACTGTACAGATTAAAGGGATTCTGTCACCTAAACACTGCTTATACTGTGACTGTACAGATTAAAGGGATTCATTCTGTTACCTAAACACTGCTTATACTGTGACTGTACAGAATAAAGGGATTCTGTCACCTAAACACTGCTTATACTGTGACTGTACAGATTAAAGGGCCTCTGTCACCTAAACACTGCTTATACTGTGACTGAACAGATTAAAGGGATTCTGTCACCTAAACACTGCTTATACTGTGACTGTACAGATTAAAGGGGCTCTGTCACCCAAACACTGCTTGTACTGTGACTGTGCAGATTAAAGTGACTCTGTCAGCTAAACACTGCTTATACTGTGACTGTACAGATTAAAGGGATTCTGTCACCTAAACACTGCTTATACTGCGACTGTACAGATTAAAGGGATTCTGTCACCTAAACACTGCTTATACTGTGACTGTGCAGATTAAAGGGATTCTGTCACCTAAACACTGCTTATACTGCGACTGTACAGATTCAAGGGATTCTGTCACCTAAACACTGCTTATACTGCGACTGTACAGATTCAAGGGATTCTGTCACCTAAACACTGCTTATACTGTGACTGTGCAGATTAAAGGGATTCTGTCACCTAAACACTGCTTATACTGCGACTGTACAGATTAAAGGGATTCTGTCACCTAAACACTGCTTATACTGTGACTGTGCAGATTAAAGGGATTCTGTCACCTAAACACTGCTTATACTGCGACTGTACAGATTCAAGGGATTCTGTCACCTAAACACTGCTTATACTGCGACTGTACAGATTCAAGGGATTCTGTCACCTAAACACTGCTTATACTGCGACTGTACAGATTCAAGGGATTCTGTCACCTAAACACTGCTTATACTGTGACTGTACAGATTAAAGGGATTCTGTCACCTAAACACTGCTTATACTGCGACTGTACAGATTAAAGGGATTCTGTCACCTAAACACTGCTTATACTGCGACTGTACAGATTAAAGGGGCTCTGTCACCTAAACACTGCTTATACTGTGACTGTACGGATTAAAGGGCTTCTGTCACCTAAACACTGCTTATACTGTGACTGAACAGATTAAAGGGGCTCTGTCACCTAAACACTGCTTATACTGTGACTGTACAGATTAAAGGGACTCTGTCACCTAAACACTGCTTATACTGCAACTGTACAGATTAAAGGGCTCTGTCACCTAAACACTGCTTATACTGCGACTGTACAGATTAAAGGGGCTCTGTCACCTAAACACTGCTTATACTGTGACTGTACGGATTAAAGGGCTTCTGTCACCTAAACACTGCTTATACTGTGACTGAACAGATTAAAGGGGCTCTGTCACCTAAACACTGCTTATACTATGACTGCACAGATTAAAGGGGCTCTGTCACCTAAACACTGCTTATACTGTGACTGTACAGATTAAAGGGCTCTGTCACCTAAACACTGCTAATACTGTGACAGTAGAGATAAAAGGGATTCTGTCACCTAAACACTGCTTATACTGTGACTGTACAGATTAAAGGGGCTCTGTCACCTAAACACTGCTTATACTGTGACTGTACAGATTAAAGGGCTCTGTCACCTAAACACTGCTTATACTGTGACTGTACAGATTAAAGGGACTCTGTCACCTAAACACTGCTTATACTGCAACTGTACAGATTAAAGGGCTCTGTCACCTAAACACTGCTTATACTGCGACTGTACAGATTAAAGGGGCTCTGTCACCTAAACACTGCTTATACTGTGACTGTACAGATTAAAGGGATTCTGTCACCTAAACACTGCTTATACTGTGACTGTACAGATTAAAGGGGCTCTGTCACCTAAACACTGCTTATTCTGTGACTGTACAGATTAAAGGGATTCTGTCACCTAAACACTGCTTATACTGTGACTGTACAGATTAAAGGGACTCTGTCACCTAAACACTGCTTATACTGTGACTGTACAGATTAAAGGGATTCTGTCACCTACACACTGCTTATACTGTGACTGTACAGATTAATGGGACTCTGTCACCTAAACACTGCTTATACTGTGACTGTACAGATTAAAGGGATTCTGTCACCTACACACTGCTTATACTGTGACTGTACAGATTAAAGTGATTCTGTCACCTAAACACTGCTTATACTGTGACTGTACAGATTAAAGGGACTCTGTCACCTACACACTGCTTATACTGTGACTGTGCAGATTAATGGGATTCTGTCACCTAAACACTGCTTATACTGTGACTGTACAGATTAAAGGGATTCTGTCACCTACACACTGCTTATACTGTGACTGTGCAGATTAAAGGGATTCTGTCACATAAACACTGCTTATACTGTGACTGTGCAGATTAAAGGGATTCTGTCACCTACACTCTGCTTATACTGTGACTGTGCAGATTAAAGGGATTCTGTCACATAAACACTGCTTATACTGTGACTGTGCAGATTAAAGGGATTCTGTCACCTACACTCTGCTTATACTGTGACTGTGCAGATTAATGGGATTCTGTCACCTAAACACTGCTTATACTGTGACTGTACAGATTAAAGGGACTCGTCACCTAAACACTGCTTATACTGTGACTGTACAGATTAAAGGGATTCTGTCACCTGCTTATACTGAATGTGGAGAATAAACAAATTATGACAAATGATCTCACATTCTGCAGAATTTTAGGAAATGCCATTAAATAAGAGAAATATTAAGAGTTAAATCTGTCTGTGTCTCCTGCTTATGACATCACCTGGGGTGTCTCCTGCTTATGACATCACCTGCGGTGTCTCCTGCTTATGACATCACCTGGGGTGTCTCCTGCTTATGACATCACCTGGGGTGTCTCCTGCTTATGACATCACCTGGGGTGTCTCCTGCTTATGACATCACCTGGGGTGTCTCCTGCTTATGACATCACCTGGGGTGTCTCCTGCTTATGACATCACCTGTGCCTTGATTTGCACATTTTGTATTTATTTGAAGTCCCTTTAATGTTATTTTTACTCTTTTTAAGTTTAAAAGGTGTGAAATTCACTGGACCTAACATTGTAGTTTTGCTCAAATTCCCATGTATTACATGGCGTGTAGTTGGCAGTATGTGTGTTTATAGGAGCTTCTGTAGCCGTGTCGATGTATACATGTAACTGGATGCATTGCAGCTCTGACCTCCCTGATCACTCTGGGGGATTACTTTGTTTACAAGGCGTGTGTAGGGGAGGGGGTCTGTGCTGATACCAGAGGTGTTCCATTCTCTTGTTGTTAGGTGGTCTGGCTGTCTTAACACATAGATCTGTGTAATCTCCCCCCATCCTCTGTGCTTATAATCCCTCTTTTCTTTCTTATCCCCCTGGCCTCCCCCCCCCAGTGTGGACACACACATTCAGGGAGTCTCAGCCACACCCTCTCTCCTGCTCTGGGGGGTAATCACTGCCTTTTCTACCCTGCTAATTACCAAGCTCTTCCTTTTTTCTTGTCTTCACTGTCAAGACCATTGGACTGTTACACAAGGGGTTAATGTTTGTGCTAAATGAATAAATATGATTGATTTGAACCCATGCCCCGCCCCTTTATCGCTTCTGCTGGGAGGCTACTGCCATTATCCACTACCCCTTCTGTGGATTAACCCATGATGTTACTGATCTGATCATATTATTTATTATATTACATATATTAATTGACCCTATAAAGAAAGAGAGGAAGAAACACAATATTATACATATATCCATTGTTATTGGATAAAACATTTGTTCTGTTTTTTCTATTCCTTCTTATTTTCTACAGTTCTCACATTTTATTCATATTCTCTCCTTTCTGTCCCCCTGTAGGTGCCTGCTGCAGGGCACTGTGATCTGTAACAATGTGGTGATAGAAGGGGGTGCGGACATTAAGGACTGTTTATTGGGGGCTGACCTGCGCGTTATCAGTAAAGGTAAGGCTTTATCCACAGAGCCCAGAGTTTGATTGGCCGGGCCCTGCACTGCATGCTGGGTATGTGCAATACTCAATGTACAATATGAATGAATTATTAGAAGCTCCCAGTGAGGATCTGGCCCTTCCTGCTTTTATTAAAATACCTGTAAAGCATCCAACCTCCAGGTCACTGTTTGTTAGGTAAAATCCCCCCAGACTACTCTCTAATGTGACTCCATGGGCCAGGGTTGTCTATCAGTCGCTGTGCTTTGTGTATTTGTGTCTATCTGGGGGGACTGATCAAGTTGCAGTGTTTGCTATTTGCAGTGTCCATACATGTATTACTGAATATGGAGAAACTATAACTACAGCACATGATAAAGGTGTAGTAATAAACAGATTCAGTGTGTAGAACCTAGGTGTGCATGTATGCCTCTCTAGCTGCTGCTGAACTACAAGTCCCATAAAATTATGGCAGAGAATGATGGTAGTTGTAGTCCATAAAGAGCTGGAGGGCCACATTATATTGCATTTAAAAACCCTACATGCAATAAATCGGTGCTATATAACCTGACTCTGCAGGACCCTGGGGTGATTTACCCTGTCACTGCCAGGAGAGGTGTATAGACCCTTTAACTGCCAGTGTAATGTCCCTTAAAGAGTTAAATTCCCTGGAGAGCAGTGTAAGGAGCAGTGTTCACACCTCCTTCGCAATCCATGTCATGATTATGCTTTACTTGCTGTTTAATCCAGGGGATTGTAATGGTTTCATCATTAGCCATTAATCCACTGAATCTTACAAACAATTCACCAAACGGCAGGATAAAATGTAACAGGTCGAACCCTCCAAATGCCCCTCTGTGAATAAACCTGTCTCACAATCTCCTGTGCATTTTCCTGGGGATCAGGGGGTCTCCTGAGATCACACAGAGAGGATTCTGCAGGAATCATGTTCATACTCGTTCACATTACTGTGTACAGAATAGTGTCAATCCAAATGTGAGTCACAGACCACCCTGGAGCACAGATCGGCAAGGTCAAGTTCAGATGACGTTACAGGTGTAGTGACTACAGAGAGGCAGGAAACAGGCAGGGTTAATGCAAGACTAATATCACCAGAAAGGCCGAGCAGGATTATAATGTGTCTCGTTACATCACCTTATTGGTAGATACAGGGCTTTATCAGCTTCAGCCCTGAGCACCATCAAACGGTGCCACAGGCTTCTACATCAGACCCAGGACACTGAAATAAACCTCATGTAACAGAGCATGCGAGGAGGCGTGACATCATCTAAATACTGAACGTGTAACGGGATAAGAGACTACGAAAGGAAAACGGAATCACCAATTATATCATCTTTATTTCCAACATTTACCAGGAAAAGGTTAACCCTTGAGGACATGACTGCTTTCGGAACTTTGTACAGTTTAGGACACTGGCTGTTTTTATGGTTCTGCAGTGTTATTGTTTAGCTGTAATTTTCCTCTCATTTAATGTACCCACACATATCATATGCTACTTTTAAACCCATAAAAGGGGCTTTCTTTAGATACCATTATTTTCAGCATAGCAGATAATTTACTATAAAAAACGATGATAAAATGTAATAAATTTTAAAAAAATCCAACTTTACACGGAAAATATTTTACACATCTACAAACACAAATGAAAAGAAACTGTTAAATAGATTCTATTTGTCCTGAGTTTAGAAATACCCATTGTTTACATGTATTTCTGTAGTTGTTTGCAAGTTATAGAGCAATATCTCAAATTAGATTTTTTTTAACCTTTCTTTCTCCTACAGTGACCATTTGACCCCAACACTAATCACCCCAAGAGTAACCCTAGATGCTAACGATTACCTCCAATTATCAGGGTGTAGCCCAGGGGTGTGGGCCGTGGGTGGGGTCCTGAGGTGTGGGTTGTGGGTGTGGGCCGTGGGTGTAGCCCGGGGGTGTGGGCCTGTGGGCCGTGGGTGTTACCCAGGGGGTGTGGGCCGTGGGTGTAGCCCGGGGGTGTGGGCCGTGGGTGTAGCCCGGGGGTGTGGGCCGTGGGTGTAGCCCGGGGGTGTGGGCCGTGGGTGTAGCCCGGGGGTGTGGGCCGTGGGTGGGGTCCTGAGGTGTGGGCCGTGGGTGTAGCCCAGGGTTGTGGGCCGTGGGTGGGGTCCTGAGGTGTGGGCCGTGGGTGTAGCCCAGGGGTGGGGTCCTGAGGTGTGGGCCAGGGGTGGGGTCCTGAGGTGTGGGCCGTGGGTGTAGCCCGGGGGTGTCGGCCGTGGGTGGGGTCCTGAGGTGTGGGCCGGGGGTGGGGTCCTGAGGTGTGGGCCGGTGGTGGGGTCTTGAGGTGTGGGCCGGGGGTGGGGTCTTGAGGTGTGGGCCGTGGGTGGGGTCTTGAGGTGTGGGCCGGGGGTGTGGGCCGTGGGTGGGGTCCTGAGGTGTGGGCCGGGGGTGGGGTCTTGAGGTGTGGGCCGGGGGTGGGGTCTTGATGTGTGGGCCGTGGGTGTAGCCCGGGGGTGTGGGCCGTGGGTGTAGCCCATGGGTGGGGTCTTGAGGTGTGGGCCGTGGGTGTAGCCCGGGGGTGTGGGCCGTGGGTGGGGTCTTGAGGTGTGGGCCGTGGGTGTAGCCCGGGGGTGTGGGCTATGGGTGGGGTCTTGAGGTGTGGGCCGTTGGTGTAGCCCGGGGGTGTGGGCCGTGGGTGGGGTCCTGAGGTGTGGGCCGTGGGTGTAGCCCATGGGTGGGGTCCTGAGGTGTGGGCCGTGGGTGGGGTCCTGAGGTGTGGGCCGTGGGTGGGGTCTTGAGGTGTGGGCCGTGGGTGGGGTCCTGAGGTGTGGGCCGTGGGTGTAGCCCATGGGTGGGGTCTTGAGGTGTGGGCCGTGGGTGTAGCCCATGGGTGGGGTCTTGAGGTGTGGGCCGTTGGTGTAGCCCGGGGGTGTCGGCCGTGGGTGGGGTCCTGAGGTGTGGGCCGTGGGTGTAGCCCATGGGTGGGGTCCTGAGGTGTGGGCCGTGGGTGGGGTCCTGAGGTGTGGGCCGTGGGTGGGGTCCTGAGGTGTGGGCCGTGGGTGGGGTCCTGAGGTGTGGGCCGTGGGTGGGGTCTTGAGGTGTGGGCCGTGGGTGGGGTCCTGAGGTGTGGGCCGTGGGTGTAGCCCATGGGTGGGGTCTTGAGGTGTGGGCCGTGGGTGGGGTCTTGAGGTGTGGGCCGTGGGTGTAGCCCATGGGTGGGGTCTTGAGGTGTGGGCCGTGGGTGTAGCCCATGGGTGGGGTCTTGAGGTGTGGGCCGAGGCTGTGTGTTAACGTCTCTCCTTTTCTTCCCCAGCAAAACGTGTGAACGAGATCATCATGGGCAGCGAGCAGCTGATGGAGATTTGACATCCTCCCTGCAGCCCCCCGTCGCCCCCCGTCCTGCTCTTATTTATATGAGAATAAAAAATGTGTATCTTTCTTTCCGAGTTGTGTTCTTCACTAAAGGTGGGGTCTGGGGGGGGTTGTCGGGGGTCACTCTTCTGACCCTTCAAATATTTCCTTAAATAACTCCTTGAAGTAAAGGACGTGAAAGGCCCAAACCTTTATCAGATGGAGATTCGGTCACCTATACATCACTTATACTGTCACCTATACATCACTTATACTGTCACCTATACATCACTTATACTGTCACCTATACATCACTTATACTGTCACCTATACATCACTCATACTGTCACCTATACATCACTCATACGGTCACCTATACATCACTCATACGGTCACCTATACATCACTTATACCAGGGGTCCTCAAACTTTTTAAACAGGGGGCCAGTTCACTGTCCCTCAGACCGTTGAAGGGCCGGACTATAGTAAAAATAAAAACTATGAAGAAATTCCTATGCACACTGCATATATCTTATTTTGAACAAAACGAGAACAAATACAATATTTAAAGTAAAGTTAAATCAACAAACTTACCAGTATTTCAATGGGAATAGTGTGCCAGTCAGAGCCCAGAAATATTATGCCAGTCAGATGCCCAGGAATATGATGCCAGTCAGATGCCCAGGAATATGATGCCAGTCAGATGGCCAGGAATATTATGCCAGTCAGATGCCCAGGAATAATATGCCAGTCAGATGGCCAGGAATATGATGCCAGTCAGATGGCCAGGAATATTATGCCATTCAGATGCCCAGGAATATGATGCCATTCAGATGCCCAGGAATATGATGCCAGTCAGATGGCCAGGAATATTATGCCATTCAGATGCCCAGGAATATTATGCCATTCAGATGCCCAGGAATATTATGCCAGTCAGATGCCCAGGAATAATATGCCAGTCAGATGCCCAGGAATAATATGCCAGTCAGATGCCCAGGAATATGATGCCAGTCAGATGCCCAGGAATATGATGCCAGTCAGATGCCTAGGAATATGATGCCAGTCAGATGCCCAGGAATATTATGCCAGTCAGATGGCCAGGAATATGATGCCAGTCAGATGCCCAGGAATATTATGCCAGTCAGATGCCCAGGAATATTATGCCATTCAGATGCCCAGGAATATTATGCCATTCAGATGCCCAGGAATATGATGCCAGTCAGATGGCCAGGAATATTATGCCATTCAGATGCCCAGGAATATTATGCCATTCAGATGCCCAGAAATATGATGCCAGTCAGATGGCCAGGAATATTATGCCATTCAGATGCCCAGGAATATGATGCCATTCAGATGCCCAGGAATATGATGCCAGTCAGATGGCCAGGAATATTATGCCATTCAGATGCCCAGGAATATTATGCCATTCAGATGCCCAGGAATATTATGCCAGTCAGATGCCCAGGAATAATATACCAGTCAGATGCCCAGGAATAATATGCCAGTCAGATGCCCAGGAATATGATGCCAGTCAGATGCCCAGGAATATGATGCCAGTCAGATGCCCAGGAATATGATGCCAGTCAGATGCCTAGGAATATGATGCCAGTCAGATGCCCAGGAATATTATGCCAGTCAGATGGCCAGGAATATGATGCCAGTCAGATGCCCAGGAATATGATGCCAGTCAGATGCCCAGGAATATGATGCCAGTCAGATGCCCAGGAATATGATGCCAGTCAGATGCCCAGGATTATGATGCTAGTCAGATGCCCAGGAATATGATGCCAGTCAGATGCCCAGGAATATGATGCCAGTCAGATGCCTAGGAATATGATGCCAGTCAGATGCCCAGGAATATTATGCCAGTCAGATGCCCAGGAATATTATGCCATTCAGATGCCCAGGAATATTATGCCATTCAGATGCCCAGGAATATGATGCCAGTCAGATGGCCAGGAATATTATGCCATTCAGATGCCCAGGAATATTATGCCATTCAGATGCCCAGGAATATGATGCCAGTCAGATGGCCAGGAATATTATGCCATTCAGATGCCCAGGAATATTATGTCAGTCAGATGCCCAGGAATAATATGCCAGTCAGATGCCCAGGAATAATATGCCAGTCAGATGCCCAGGAATATGATGCCAGTCAGATGCCTAGGAATATGATGCCAGTCAGATGCCCAGGAATATGATGCTAGTCAGATGCCCAGGAATATGATGCTAGTCAGATGCCCAGGAATATGATGCCAGTCAGATGCCCAGGAATATTATGCCAGTCAGATGCCCAGGAATATTATGCCAGTCAGAGCCCAGGAATATTATGCCAGTCAGAAGCCCAGGAATATTATGCCATTCAGAAGCCCAGGAATATTATGCCAGTCAGATGCCCAGGAATATTATGCCAGTCAGATGCCCAGGAATATTATGCCAGTCAGAAGCCCAGGAATATTTTGCCAGTCAGATGCCCAGGAATATTATGCCAGTCAGATGCCCAGGAATATGATGCTAGTCAGATGCCCAGGAATATGATGCTAGTCAGATGCCCAGGAATATGATGCCAGTCAGATGCCCAGGAATATTATGCCAGTCAGATGCCCAGGAATATTATGCCAGTCAGAGCCCAGGAATATTATGCCAGTCAGAAGCCCAGGAATATTATGCCATTCAGAAGCCCAGGAATATTATGCCAGTCAGATGCCCAGGAATATTATGCCAGTCAGATGCCCAGGAATATTATGCCAGTCAGAAGCCCAGGAATATTTTGCCAGTCAGATGCCCAGGAATATTTTGCCAGTCAGATGCCCAGGAATATGATGCTAGTCAGATGCCCAGGAATATGATGCTAGTCAGATGCCCAGGAATATGATGCCAGTCAGATGCCTAGGAATATGATGCCAGTCAGATGCCCAGGAATATGATGCTAGTCAGATGCCCAGGAATATGATGCTAGTCAGATGCCCAGGAATATGATGCCAGTCAGATGCCCAGGAATATTATGCCAGTCAGATGCCCAGGAATATTATGCCAGTCAGAGCCCAGGAATATTATGCCAGTCAGAAGCCCAGGAATATTATGCCATTCAGAAGCCCAGGAATATTATGCCAGTCAGATGCCCAGGAATATTATGCCAGTCAGATGCCCAGGAATATTATGCCAGTCAGAAGCCCAGGAATATTTTGCCAGTCAGATGCCCAGGAATATTATGCCAGTCAGATGCCCAGGAATATTTTGCCAGTCAGATGCCCAGGAATATTATGCCAGTCAGAGCCCAGGAATATTATGCCAGTCAGAAGCCCAGGAATATTATGCCATTCAGAAGCCCAGGAATATTTTGCCAGTCAGATGCCCAGGAATATTATGCCAGTCAGATGGCCAGGAATATTATGCCAGTCAGATGCCCAGGAATATTATGCCATTCAGAAGCCCAGGAATATTTTGCCAGTCAGATGCCCAGGAATATTATGCCAGTCAGAGGCCAGGAATATTATGCCAGTCAGAGGCCAGGAATATTATGCCAGTCAGAAGCCCAGGAATATTATGCCATTCAGAAGCCCAGGAATATTTTGCCAGTCAGATGCCCAGGAATATTATGCCAGTCAGATGGCCAGGAATATTATGCCAGTCAGAGCCCAGGAATATTATGCCATTCAGAAGCCCAGGAATATTTTGCCAGTCAGATGCCCAGGAATATGATGCCAGTCAGATGCCCAGGAATATTATGCCATTCAGAAGCCCAGGAATATTTTGCCAGTCAGATGCCCAGGAATATTATGCCAGTCAGAGGCCAGGAATATTATGCCAGTCAGAGGCCAGGAATAGTGCTCGTTATCCCTCCCTCCTCCCCCGCTTCCCCATCACTTACCTCCAGCTGCTGTGTCCCCGGACGTCTCGCGCGGTGTCCTCCTGTGGAGGAGGGAAACAGTTACCGGATCCGGATGTGACGTAACGTCACATCCGGTCGCGGTGAATTTTTTTTTTTTTTTCTTCCTACAGCCGCATCCTTTGCGGCTGCCAGAAAGAAAAAAAAAAGTAAACGGGGTGGGTGCCGGCAGCACCCCCCGCGGGCCACATAAATGTCCTCGGCGGGCCGCATGTGGCCCGCGGGCCGTAGTTTGAGGACCCCTGGTATAAGCAGTGTTTAGGTGATACAGTCACAGTATAAGCAGTGTTTAGGTGATACAGTCACGGTATAAGCAGTGTTTGGGTGACAGTCACAGTATAAGCAGTGTTTAGATGATACAGTCACAGTATAAGCAGTGTTTAGGTGATACAGTCACAGTATAAGCAGTGTTTAGATGATACAGTCACAGTATAAGCAGTGTTTAGGTGATACAGTCACGGTATAAGCAGTGTTTGGGTGACAGTCACAGTATAAGCAGTGTTTGGGTGATACAGTCACAGTATAAGCAGTGTTTAGATGATACAGTCACAGTATAAGCAGTGTTTAGGTGATACAGTCACAGTATAAGCAGTGTATAAGTGATACAGTCACAGTATAAGCAGTGTTTAGGTGATACAGTCACAGTATAAGCAGTGTTTGGGTGATACAGTCACAGTATAAGCAGTGTTTGGGTGATACAGTCACAGTATAAGCAGTGTTTAGGTGATACAGTCACAGTATAAGCAGTGTTTAGGTGATACAGTCACAGTATAAGCAGTGTTTGGGTGATACAGTCACAGTATAAGCAGTGTTTAGGTGATACAGTCACAGTATAAGCAGTGTTTGGGTGATACAGTCACAGTATAAGCAGTGTTTAGATGATACAGTCACAGTATAAGCAGTGTTTAGGTGATACAGTCACGGTATAAGCAGTGTTTGGGTGACAGTCACAGTATAAGCAGTGTTTGGGTGATACAGTCACAGTATAAGCAGTGTTTAGATGATACAGTCACAGTATAAGCAGTGTTTAGGTGATACAGTCACAGTATAAGCAGTGTATAAGTGATACAGTCACAGTATAAGCAGTGTTTAGGTGATACAGTCACAGTATAAGCAGTGTTTGGGTGATACAGTCACAGTATAAGCAGTGTTTGGGTGATACAGTCACAGTATAAGCAGTGTTTGGGTGATACAGTCACAGTATAAGCAGTGTTTGGGTGATACAGTCACAGTATAAGCAGTGTTTAGGTGATACAGTCACAGTATAAGCAGTGTTTGGGTGATACAGTCACAGTATAAGCAGTGTTTAGGTGATACAGTCACAGTATAAGCAGTGTTTGGGTGATACAGTCACAGTATAAGCAGTGTTTAGGTGACACAGTCACAGTATAAGCAGTGTTTGGGTGATACAGTCACAGTATAAGCAGTGTTTAGCTGATACAGTCACAGTATAAGCAGTGTTTAGGTGACACAGTCACAGTATAAGCAGTGTTTAGGTGATACAGTCACAGTATAAGCAGTGTTTGGGTGATACAGTCACAGTATAAGCAGTGTTTAGGTGATACAGTCACAGTATAAGCAGTGTTTGGGTGATACAGTCACAGTATAAGCAGTGTTTAGGTGACACAGTCACAGTATAAGCAGTGTTTGGGTGATACAGTCACAGTATAAGCAGTGTTTAGCTGATACAGTCACAGTATAAGCAGTGTTTAGGTGACACAGTCACAGTATAAGCAGTGTTTAGGTGATACAGTCACAGTATAAGCAGTGTTTGGGTGATACAGTCACAGTATAAGCAGTGTTTAGGTGATACAGTCACAGTATAAGCAGTGTTTGGGTGATACAGTCACAGTATAAGCAGTGTTTAGGTGACACAGTCACAGTATAAGCAGTGTTTGGGTGATACAGTCACAGTATAAGCAGTGTTTAGCTGATACAGTCACAGTATAAGCAGTGTTTAGGTGACACAGTCACAGTATAAGCAGTGTTTAGCTGATACAGTCACAGTATAAGCAGTGTTTAGGTGACACAGTCACAGTATAAGCAGTGTTTAGCTGATACAGTCACAGTATAAGCAGTGTTTAGGTGACAGTCACAGTATAAGCAGTGTTTAGGTGATACAGTCACAGTATAAGCAGTGTTTAGCTGATACAGTCACAGTATAAGCAGTGAAAGAGTTAATTTGGGCTGCTTTCTTAGGCTTTGAATGGAGCTGGAGATCTCTTCTCCCTCTGTCCCACCATCTCGAGCCTCGAGACCACCCTACTCCTTCACCTCGGTCTCCTCCCCCACTTCCTCTGGCCACTGACACATTGTAATCAGGGCTTTCTGTTTGGTTTAAATGGTTAATTGTGTTTGTAGGAGGAAAGTTGGGTTTAGACCACCCAAAGAGTTACAAATTGGGAGGCTGCAGTGAAACAGGATGAAGAAAGGATCCAGGACAGAGGGTCAGGTAATTGTTCATTTATTATATGTGTTTGGACATTGCAGCAAGGTCTGCCCTGGGATATAAGTGTGGATGTTACACATTGCCAGCGCATGCTGATCACTGTGTGGGGGGCCAGGGAAGGCTATGGGCACCGGGCTGGAGAGTGTGGAACAATCAGTACGTGTTGATGATTGGGCCGAATTCATCATCATTTCACCTGTTCTTGTAAAGAGCCAGAGCTGCACTAACACTCCTCACATGAGTCTCTGGCTGGCATTGATAGGATTAGAAAGCTGGCCTTCCTGCAGATATCCTAGCCTGAGTCACAGGCAGATAAGATCCATTCAGCCAATGAATATCTTCTCAATATCTGCATCATTCATTAGTCCCTGGCCTTATCTTATATCTAGGATAGCCTATCCCACCTATCCCATGCATGCTTATACTCCTTCACTGTATTAACCTCTACCACTTCTACTGGAAGACTATTCCATGCATCCACTACCCTCTCAGTAATGTAATACTTTCATTAGTCCCTGACCTTATCTTATATCTAGGATAGCCTTATACCTATCCCATGCATGCTTAAACTCCTTCACTGTATTAACCTCTACCACTTCTACTGGAAGACTATTCCATGCATCCACTACCCTCTCAGTAATGTAATACTTTCATTAGTCCCTGGCCTTATCTTATATCTAGGATAGCCTTATACCTATCCCATGCATGCTTAAACTCCTTCACTGTATTACCCTCTACCACTTCTACTGGAAGACTATTCCATACATCCACTACCCTCTCAGTAATGTAATACATTCATTAGTCCCTGACCTTATCTTATATCTAGGATAGCCTAATACCTATCCCACGCATGCTTAAACTCCTTCACTGTATTAACCTCTACCACTTCTACTGGAAGACTATTCCATGCATCCACTGCCCTCTCAGTAAAGTAATACTTTCATTAGTCCCTGACCTTATCTTATATCTAGGATAGCCTTATACCTAACCCATGCATGCTTAAACTCCTTCACTGTATTAACCTCTACCACTTCTGCTGGAAGACTATTCCATACATCCACTGCCCTCTCAGTAAAGTAATACTTTCATTAGTCCCTGGCCTTATCTTATATCTAGGATAGCCTTATACCTATCCCACGCATGCTTAAACTCCTTCACTGTATTACCCTCTACCACTTCTACTGGAAGACTATTCCATACATCCACTACCCTCTCAGTAATGTAATACTTTCATTAGTCCCTGACCTTATCTTATATCTAGTATAGCCTTATACCTATCCCATGCATGCTTAAACTCCTTCACTGTATTAACCTCTACCACTTCTACTGGAAGACTATTCCATACATCCACTGCCCTCTCAGTAAAGTAATACTTTCATTAGTCCCTGGCTTTATCTTATATCTAGTATAGCCTTATACCTAACCCATGCATGCTTAAACTCCTTCACTGTATTAACCTCTACCACTTCTACTGGAAGACTATTCTATACATCCACTACCCTCTCAGTAATGTAATACTTTCATTAGTCCCTGGCCTTATCTTATATCTAGGATAGCCTTATACCTATCCCATGCATGCTTAAACTCCATCACTGTATTAACCTCTACCACTTCTACTGGAAGACTATTCCATACATCCACTACCCTCTCAGTAATGTAATACTTTCATTAGTCCCTGGCCTTATCTTATATCTAGGATAGCCTTATACCTATCCCACGCATGCTTAAACTCCTTCACTGTATTACCCTCTACCACTTCTACTGGAAGACTATTCCATACATCCACTACCCTCTCAGTAATGTAATACATTCATTAGTCCCTGACCTTATCTTATATCTAGGATAGCCTAATACCTATCCCACGCATGCTTAAACTCCTTCACTGTATTAACCTCTAGCACTTCTACTGGAAGACTATTCCATACATCCACTACCCTCTCAGTAATGTAATACTTTCATTAGTCCCTGGCCTTATCTTATATCTAGTATAGCCTTATACCTATCCCATGCATGCTTAAACTCCTTCACTGTATTAACCTCTACCACTTCTACTGGAAGACTATTCCATACATCCACTACCCTCTCAGTAATGTAATACTTTCATTAGTCCCTGGCCTTATCTTATATCTAGGATAGCCTTATACCTATCCCATGCATGCTTAAACTCCTTCACTGTATTAACCTCTACCACTTCTACTGGAAGACTATTCCATGCATCCACTACCCTCTCAGTAAAGTAATACTTTCATTAGTCCCTGGCCTTATCTTATATCTAGGATAACCTTATACCTATCCCATGCATGCTTAAACTCCTTCACTGTATTAACCTCTACCACTTCTACTGGAAGACTATTCCATGCATCCACTACCCTCTCAGTAAAGTAATACTTTCATTAGTCCCTGGCCTTATCTTATATCTAGGATAACCTTATACCTATCCCATGCATGCTTAAACTCCTTCACTGTATTAACCTCTACCACCTCTGCTGGAAGACTATTCCATGCATCCACTACCCTCTCAGTAATGTAATACTTTCATTAGTCCCTGACCTTATCTTATATCTAGGATAGCCTTATACCTATCCCACGCATGCTTAAACTCCTTCACTGTATTAACCTCTACCACTTCTACTGGAAGACTATTCCATACATCCACTACCCTCTCAGTATAGTAATACTTTCATTAGTCCCTGGCCTTATCTTATATCTAGGATAGCCTTATACCTATCCCATGCATGCTTAAACTCCTTCACTGTATTAACCTCTACCACTTCTACTGGAAGACTATTCCATACATCCACTACCCTCTCAGTAATGTAATACTTTCATTAGTCCCTGGCCTTATCTTATATCTAGGATAGCCTTATACCTATCCCATGCATGCTTAAACTCCTTCACCGTATTAACCTCTACCACTTCTACTGGAAGACTATTCCATACATCCACTACCCTCTCAGTAATGTAATACTTTCATTAGTCCCTGGCCTTATGTTATATCTAGGATAGCCTTATACCTATCCCATGCATGCTTAAACTCCTTCACTGTATTAACCTCTACCACTTCTACTGGAAGACTATTCCATCCATCCACTACCCTCTCAGTAATGTAATACTTTCATTAGTCCCTGGCCTTATCTTATATCTAGGATAGCCTTATACCTATCCCACACATGCTGAAACTGCTTCACTGTATTAACCTCTACCACTTCTACTGGAAGACTATTCCATGCATCCACTACCCTCTCAGTAATGTAATACTTTCATTAGTCACTGGCCTTATCTTATATCTAGGATAGCCTTATACCTATCCCATGCATGCTTAAACTCCTTCACTGTATTAACCTCTACCACTTCTACTGGAAGACTATTCCATGCATCCACTACCCTCTCAGTAATGTAATACTTTCATTAGTCACTGGCCTTATCTTATATCTAGGATAGCCTTATACCTATCCCATGCATGCTTAAACTCCTTCACTGTATTAACCTCTAACACTTCTACTGGAAGACTATTCCATACATCCAATACCCTCTCAGTAATGTAATACTTTCATTAGTCCCTGACCTTATCTTATATCTAGGATAGCCTTATACCTATCCCACGCATGCTTAAACTCCTTCACTGTATTAACCTCTACCACTTCTACTGGAAGACTATTCCATACATCCACTACCCTCTCAGTAATGTAATACTTTCATTAGTCCCTGACCTTATCTTATATCTAGGATAGCCTTATACCTATCCCATGCATGCTTAAACTCCTTCACCGTATTAACCTCTACCACTTCTACTGGAAGACTATTCCATACATCCACTACCCTCTCAGTAATGTAATACTTTCATTAGTCCCTGGCCTTATGTTATATCTAGGATAGCCTTATACCTATCCCACTCACGCTTAAACTCCTTCACCGTATTAACCTCTACCACTTCTACTGGAAGACTATTCCATGCATCCACTACCCTCTCAGTAATGTAATACTTTCATTAGTCCCTGGCCTTATCTTATATCTAGGATAGCCTTATACCTATCCCACACATGCTGAAACTGCTTCACTGTATTAACCTCTACCACTTCTACTGGAAGACTATTCCATGCATCCACTACCCTCTCAGTAATGTAATACTTTCATTAGTCACTGGCCTTATCTTATATCTAGGATAGCCTTATACCTATCCCATGCATGCTTAAACTCCTTCACTGTATTAACCTCTACCACTTCTACTGGAAGACTATTCCATGCATCCACTACCCTCTCAGTAATGTAATACTTTCATTAGTCACTGGCCTTATCTTATATCTAGGATAGCCTTATACCTATCCCATGCATGCTTAAACTCCTTCACTGTATTAACCTCTAACACTTCTACTGGAAGACTATTCCATACATCCAATACCCTCTCAGTAATGTAATACTTTCATTAGTCCCTGACCTTATCTTATATCTAGGATAGCCTTATACCTATCCCATGCATGCTTAAACTCCTTCACTGTATTAACCTCTACCACTTCTACTGGAAGGCTATTCCATACATCCACTACCCTCTCAGTAATGTAATACTTTCATTAGTCCCTGGCCTTATCTTATATCTAGGATAGCCTTATACCTATCCCATGCATGCTTAAACTCCTTCACTGTATTAACCTCTACCACTTCTACTGGAAGGCTATTCCATACATCCACTACCCTCTCAGTAATGTAATACTTTCATTAGTCCCTGGCCTTATCTTATATCTAGGATAGCCTTATACCTATCCCACGCATGCTTAAACTCCTTCACTGTATTAACCTCTACCACTTCTACTGGAAGACTATTCCATACATCCACTACCCTATCAGTAATGTAATACTTTCATTAGTCCCTGTCCTTATCTTATATCTAGGATAGCCTTATACCTATCCCATGCATGCTTAAACTCCTTCACTGCATTAACCTCTACCACTTCTACTGGAAGACTATTCCATACATCCACTACCCTCTCAGTAATGTAATACTTTCATTAGTCCCTGACCTTATCTTATATCTAGGATAGCCTTATACCTATCCCATGCATGCTTAAACTCCTTCACTGTATTAACCTCTACCACTTCTACTGGAAGACTATTCCATACATCCACTACCCTCTCAGTAATGTAATACTATCATTAGTCCCTGGCCTTATCTTATATCTAGGATAGCCTTATACCTATCCCATGCATGCTTAAACTCCTTCACTGTATTAACATCTACCACTTCTACTGGAAGACTATTCCATACATCCACTACCCTCTCAGTAATGTAATACATTCATTAGTCCCTGACCTTATCTTATATCTAGGATAGCCTTATACCTATCCCATGCATGCTTAAACTCCTTCACTGTATTAACCTCTACCACTTCTACTGGAAGGCTATTCCATACATCCACTACCCTCTCAGTAATGTAATACTTTCATTAGTCCCTGGCCTTATCTTATATCTAGGATAGCCTTATACCTATCCCACGCATGCTTAAACTCCTTCACTGTATTAACCTCTACCACTTCTACTGGAAGACTATTCCATACATCCACTACCCTATCAGTAATGTAATACTTTCATTAGTCCCTGTCCTTATCTTATATCTAGGATAGCCTTATACCTATCCCATGCATGCTTAAACTCCTTCACTGCATTAACCTCTACCACTTCTACTGGAAGACTATTCCATACATCCACTACCCTCTCAGTAATGTAATACTTTCATTAGTCCCTGACCTTATCTTATATCTAGGATAGCCTTATACCTATCCCATGCATGCTTAAACTCCTTCACTGTATTAACCTCTACCACTTCTACTGGAAGACTATTCCATACATCCACTACCCTCTCAGTAATGTAATACTATCATTAGTCCCTGGCCTTATCTTATATCTAGGATAGCCTTATACCTATCCCATGCATGCTTAAACTCCTTCACTGTATTAACCTCTACCACTTCTACTGGAAGACTATTCCATACATCCACTACCCTCTCAGTAATGTAATACTTTCATTAGTCCCTGACCTTATCTTATATCTAGGATAGCCTTATACCTATCCCATGCATGCTTAAACTCCTTCACTGTATTAACCTCTACCACTTCTACTGGAAGACTATTCCATACATCCACTACCCTCTCAGTAATGTAATACTTTCATTAGTCCCTGACCTTATCTTATATCTAGGATAGCCTTATACCTATCCCATGCATGCTTAAACTCCTTCACTGTATTAACCTCTACCACTTCTACTGGAAGACTATTCCATACATCCACTACCCTCTCAGTAATGTAATACTTTCATTAGTCCCTGACCTTATCTTATATCTAGGATAGCCTTATACCTATCCCATGCATGCTTAAACTCCTTCACTGTATTAACCTCTACCACTTCTACTGGAAGACTATTCCATGCATCCACTACCCTCTCAGTAATGTAATACTTTCATTAGTCCCTGGCCTTATCTTATATCTAGGATAGCCTTATACCTTTCCCACGCATGCTTAAACTCCTTCACTGTATTAACCTCTACCACTTCTACTGGAAGACTATTCCATGCATCCACTACCCTCTCAGTAAAGTAATACTTTCATTAGTCCCTGACCTTATCTTATATCTAGGATAGCCTTATACCTATCCCATGCATGCTTAAACTCCTTCACTGTATTAACCTCTACCACTTCTACTGGAAGACTATTCCATGCATCCACTACCCTCTCAGTAAAGTAATACTTTCATTAGTCCCTGACCTTATCTTATATCTAGGATAGCCTTATACCTATCCCATGCATGCTTAAACTCCTTCACTGTATTAACCTCTATCACTTCTACTGGAAGACTATTCCATACATCCACTTCCCTCTCAGTAATGTAATACTTTCATTAGTCCCTGGCCTTATCTTATATCTAGGATAGCCTTATACCTATCCCATGCATGCTTAAACTCCTTCACTGTATTATCCTCTACCACTTCTACTGGAAGACTATTCCATACACCCACTACCCTCTCAGTAATGTAATACTTTCATTAGTCCCTGGCCTTATCTTATATCTAGGATAGCCTTATACCTATCCCATGCATGCTTAAACTCCTTCACTGTATTAACCTCTACCACTTCTACTGGAAGACTATTCCATACATCCACTACCCTCTCAGTAATGTAATACTTTCATTAGTCCCTGGCATTAGCTTATATCTAGGAGAGCCTTATACCTATCCCATGCATGCTTACACTCCTTCACTGTATTAACCTCTATCACTTCTACTGGAGGACTATTCCATGCATCCACTACCCTCTCAGTAAGGTAATACTTTCATTAGTCCCTGACCTTATCTTATATCTAGGATAGCCTTATACCTATCCCATGCATGCTTAAACTCCTTCACTGTATTAACCTCTACCACTTCTACTGGAAGACTATTCCATACATCCACTACCCTCTCAGTAAAGTAATACTTTCATTAGTCCCTGACCTTATCTTATATCTAGGATAACCTTATACCTATCCCATGCATGCTTAAACTCCTTCACTGTATTAACCTCTACCACTTCTACTGGAAGACTATTCCATACATCCACTACCCTCTCAGTAATGTAATACTTTCATTAGTCCCTGGCCTTATCTTATATCTAGGATAGCCTTATACCTATCCCATGCATGCTTAAACTCCTTCACTGTATTAACCTCTACCACTTCTACTGGAAGACTATTCCATGCACCCACTACCCTCTCAGTAATGTAATACTATCATTAGTCCCTGGCCTTATCTTATATCTAGGATAGCCTTATACCTATCCCACGCATGCTTAAACTCCTTCACTGTATTAACCTCTACCACTTCTACTGGAAGACTATTCCATACATCCACTACCCTCTCAGTAATGTAATACTTTCATTAGTCCCTGGCCTTATCTTATATCTAGGATAGCCTTATACCTATCCCACGCATGCTTAAACTCCTTCACTGTATTAACCTCTACCACTTCTACTGGAAGACTATTCCATACATCCACTACCCTCTCAGTAATGTAATACTTTCATTAGTCCCTGGCCTTATCTTATATCTAGGATAGCCTTATACCTATCCCATGCATGCTTAAACTCCTTCACTGTATTAACCTCTACCACTTCTACTGGAAGACTATTCCATGCACCCACTACCCTCTCAGTAATGTAATACTATCATTAGTCCCTGGCCTTATCTTATATCTAGGATAGCCTTATACCTATCCCACGCATGCTTAAACTCCTTCACTGTATTAACCTCTACCACTTCTACTGGAAGACTATTCCATACATCCACTACCCTCTCAGTAATGTAATACTTTCATTAGTCCCTGGCCTTATCTTATATCTAGGATAGCCTTATACCTATCCCATGCATGCTTAAACTCCTTCACTGTATTAACCTCTACCACTTCTACTGGGAGACTATTCCATACATCCACTACCCTCTCAGTAATGTAATACTTTCATTAGTCCCTGGCCTTATCTTATATCTAGGATAGCCTTATACCTATCCCATGCATGCTTAAACTCCTTCACTGTATTAACCTCTACCACTTCTACTGGGAGACTATTCCATACATCCACTACCCTCTCAGTAATGTAATACTTTCATTAGTCCCTGACCTTATCTTATATCTAGGATAGCCTTATACCTATCCCATGCATGCTTCAACTCCTTCACTGTATTAACCTCTACCACTTCTACTGGAAGACTATTCCATACATCCACTACCCTCTCAGTAAAGTAATACTTTCATTAGTCCCTCGCCTTATCTTATATCTAGGATAGCCTTATACCTATCCCATGCATGCTTAAACTCCTTCACTGTATTAACCTCTACCACTTCTACTGGAAGACTATTCCATGCATCCACTACCCTCTCAGTAAAGTAATACTTTCATTAGTCCCTGGCCTTATCTTATATCTAGGACAGCCTTATACCTATCCCATGCATGCTTAAACTCCTTCACTGTATTAACCTCTACCACTTCTACTGGAAGACTATTCCATACATCCACTACCCTCTCAGTAATGTAATACTTTCATTAGTCCCTGGCCTTATCTTATATCTAGGATAGCCTTATACCTATCCCATGCATGCTTAAACTCCCTCACTGTATTAACCTCTACCACTTCTACTGGAAGACTATTCCATACATCCAATACCCTCTCAGTAATGTAATACTTTCATTAGTCCCGGGCCTTATCTTATATCTAGGATAGCCTTATACCTATCCCACGCATGCTTAAACTCCTTCACTGTATTAACCTCTACCACTTCTACTGGAAGACTATTCCATATATCCACTACCCTCTCAGTAATGTAATACTTTCATTAGTCCCTGGCCTTATCTTATATCTAGGACAGCCTTATACCTATCCCATGCATGCTTAAACTCCTTCACTGTATTAACCTCTACCACTTCTACTGGAAGACTATTCCATATATCCACTACCCTCTCAGTAAAGTAATACTTTCATTAGTCCCTGGCCTTATCTTATATCTAAGATAGCCTTATACCTATCCCATGCATGCTTAAACTCCTTCACTGTATTAACCTCTACCACTTCTACTGGAAGACTATTCCATACATCCACTACCCTCTCAGTAATGTAATACTATCATTAGTCCCTGGCCTTATCTTATATCTAGGATAGCCTTATACCTATCCCACGCATGCTTAAACTCCTTCACTGTATTAACCTCTACCACTTCTACTGGAAGACTATGCCATACATCCACTACCCTCTCAGTAATGTAATACTTTCATTATTCCCTGACCTTATCTTATATCTAGGATAGCCTTATACCTATCCCATGCATGCTTAAACTCCTTCACTGTATTAACCTCTACCACTTCTACTGGAAGACTATTCCATACATCCACTACCCTCTCAGTAATGTAATACTTTCATTAGTCCCTGACCTTATCTTATATCTAGGATAGCCTTATACCTATCCCATGCATGCTTAAACTCCTTCACTGTATTAACCTCTACCGCTTCTACTGGAAGACTATTCCATGCATCCACTACCCTCTCAGTAAAGTAATACTTTCATTAGTCCCTGACCTTATCTTATATCTAGGATAGCCTTATACCTATCCCATGCATGCTTAAACTCCTTCACTGTATTAACCTCTACCACTTCTACTGGAAGACTATTCCATATATCCACTACCCTCTCAGTAAAGTAATACTGTCATTAGCCCCTGACCTTATCTTATATCTAGGATAGCCTTATACCTATCCCATGCATGCTTAAACTCCTTCACTGTATTAACCTCTACCACTTCTACTGGAAGACTATTCCATACATCCACTACCCTCTCAGTAATGTAATACTTTCATTAGTCCCTGACCTTATCTTATATCTAGGATAGCCTTATACCTATCCCATGCATGCTTAAACTCCTTCACTGTATTAACCTCTACCGCTTCTACTGGAAGACTATTCCATACATCCACTACCCTCTCAGTAATGTAATACTTTCATTAGTCTCTGGCCTTATCTTATATCTAGGATAGCCTTATACCTATCCCATGCATGCTTAAACTCCTTCACTGTATTAACCTCTACCACTTCTACTGGAAGACTATTCCATGCATCCACTACCCTCTCAGTAATGTAATACTTTCATTAGTCCCTGGCCTTATATCTAGGATAGCCTTATACCTATCCCACGCATGCTTAAACTCCTTCACTGTATTAACCTCTACCACTTCTACTGGAAGACTATTCCATACATCCACTACCCTCTCAGTAATGTAATACTTTCATTAGTCCCTGGCCTTATCTTATATCTAGGATAGCCTTATACCTATCCCACGCATGCTTAAACTCCTTCACTGTATTAACCTCTACCAGTTCTACTGGAAGACTATTCCATACGTCCACTACCCTCTCAGTAAAGTAATACTTTCATTAGTCCCTGGCCTTATCTTATATCTAGGATAGCCTTCTACCTATCCCACGCATGCTTAAACTCCTTCACTGTATTAACCTCTACCACTTCTACTGGAAGACTATTCCATACATCCACTACCCTCTCAGTAAAGTAATACTTTCATTAGTCCCTGGCCTTATCTTATATCTAGGATAGTCTTATACCTATCCCACGCATGCTTATCTCCTTCACTGTATTAACCTCTACCACTTCTACTGGAAGACTATTCCATACATCCACTACCCTCTCAGTAAAGTAATACTTTCATTAGTCCCTGGCCTTATCTTATATCTAGGATAGCCTTATACCTATCCCATGCATGCTTAAACTCCTTCACCGTATTAACCTCTACCACTTCTACTGGAAGAATATTCCATACGTCCACTACCCTCTCAGTAAAGTAATACTTTCATTAGTCCCTGGCCTTATCTTATATCTAGGATTGCCTTATACCTATCCCATGCATGCTTAAACTCCTTCACTGTATTAACCTCTACCACTTCTACTGGAAGACTATTCCATATATCCACTACCCTCTCAGTAATGTAATACTTTCATTAGTCCCTGGCCTTATCTTATATCTAGGATAGCCTTATACCTATCCCATGCATGCTTATACTCCTTCACTGTATTAACCTCTACCACTTCTACTGGAAGACTATTCCATACATCCACTACCCTCTCAGTAATGTAATACTTTCATTAGTCCCTGGCCTTATCTTATATCTAGGATAGCCTTATACCTATCCCATGCATGCTTAAACTCCTTCACTGTATTAACCTCTACCACTTCTACTGGAAGACTATTCCATACATCCACTACCCTCTCAGTAATGTAATACTTTCATTAGTCTCTGGCCTTATCTTATATCTAGGATAGCCTTATACCTATCCCATGCATGCTTATACTCCTTCACTGTATTAACCTCTACCACTTCTACTGGAAGACTATTCCATACATCCACTACCCTCTCAGTAATGTAATACTTTCATTAGTCCCTGGCCTTATCTTATATCTAGGATAGCCTTATACCTATCCCATGCATGCTTAAACTCCTTCACTGTATTAACCTCTACCACTTCTACTGGAAGACTATTCCATGCACCCACTACCCTCTCAGTAAAGTAATACTTTCATTAGTCCCTGACCTTATCTTATATCTAGGATAGCCTTATACCTATCCCACGCATGCTTAAACTCCTTCACTGTATTAACCTCTACCACTTCTACTGGAAGACTATTCCATGCATCCACTACCCTCTCAGTAAAGTAATACTTTCATTAGTCCCTGGCCTTATCTTATATCTAGGATAGCTTTATACCTATCCCATGCATGCTTAAACTCCTTCACTGTATTAACCTCTACCACTTCTACTGGAAGACTATTCCATGCACCCACTACCCTCTCAGTAAAGTAATACTTTCATTAGTCCCTGACCTTATCTTATATCTAGGATAGCCTTATACCTATCCCACGCATGCTTAAACTCCTTCACTGTATTAACCTCTACCACTTCTACTGGAAGACTATTCCATGCATCCACTACCCTCTCAGTAAAGTAATACTTTCATTAGTCCCTGGCCTTATCTTATATCTAGGATAGCTTTATACCTATCCCATGCATGCTTAAACTCCATCACTGTATTAACCTCTACCACTTCTACTGGAAGACTATTCCATACATCCACTACCCTCTCAGTAAAGTAATACTTTCATTAGTCCCTGGCCTTATCTTATATCTAGGATAGTCTTATACCTATCCCATGCATGCTTAAACTCCTTCACCGTATTAACCTCTACCACTTCTACTGGAAGAATATTCCATACGTCCACTACCCTCTCAGTAAAGTAATACTTTCATTAGTCCCTGGCCTTATCTTATATCTAGGATAGCCTTATACCTATCCCACGCATGCTTAAACTCCTTCACTGTATTAACCTCTACCACTTCTACTGGAAGAATATTCCATACATCCACTACCCTCTCAGTAATGTAATACTTTCATTAGTCCCTGACCTTATCTTATATCTAGGATAGTCTTATACCTATCCCATGCATGCTTAAACTCCTTCACCGTATTAACCTCTACCACTTCTACTGGAAGAATATTCCATACATCCACTACCCTCTCAGTAATGTAATACTTTCATTAGTCCCTGGCCTTATCTTATATCTAGGATAGCCTTATACCTATCCCATGCATGCTTAAACTCCTTCACTGTATTAACCTCTACCACTTCTACTGGAAGACTATTCCATATATCCACTACCCTCTCAGTAATGTACTGCATGCAATGTAAGTGATGGGGGCATGTAATGTGGGTGATGGGTGATTTAGTGTGCATGCAATGTAAGTGATGGGGGCATGTAATGGGGGTGATGGGGGATTTAGTGTGCATGCAATGTAAGTGATGGGGGCATGTAATGGGGGTGATGGGGGATTTATGCAAGCCTTACATCACCAAGTACAATGCCAAGCGTCGGATCGAGTGGTGTAAAGCATGCCGCCACTGGACTCTGGAGCAGCGGCATGCAAGCCTCACATCACCATGTACAATGCCAAGCATCGGATCGAGTGGTGTAAAGCATGCCGCCACTGGACTCTGGAGCAGCTGTATGCAAGCCTCACATCACCAAGTACAATGCCAAGCATCGGATCGAGTGGTGTAAAGCATGCTGCCACTGGACTCTGGAGCAGCTGTATGCAAGCCTCACATCACCAAGTACAATGCCAAGCATCGGATCGAGTGGTGTAAAGCATGCTGCCACTGGACTCTGGAGCAGCTACATGCAAGCCTCACATCACTGAGTACAATGCCAAGCATCGGATCGAGTGGTGTAAAGCATGCCACCACTGGACTCTGGAGCAGCTGTATGCAAGCCTCACATCACCAAGTACAATGCCAAGCGTCGGATGGAGTGGTGTAAAGCATGCCACCACTGGACTCTGGAGCAGCTGCATGCAAGCCTCACATCACCAAGTACAAGTTTGAGTTGAGGCGTTTAATGTGATTATAGGGTATAATAATATAGCATCGCTCTATCTATGTAGGATACAGCAGCGGCTGCCAAGAAGTGAGCTCCTCCTCTCTTTTAAGATAATAGGGGTATTATTGATACCAGTAGTGTATCTTCCACAAGGCAAACAAGGCACTCGCCTTGGGCGGCACATTGCCAGAGGGTGTTAAAGCACACCTCGGGTGCTTCAAACATTTTCACTCCCTCCCCCACTGTTCAGCAAGCTTTAGTTCCTTCCAATCAATCGGGGTGATAGGGGCATGTAATGGACGTGGTGGGGGGGATGTAATGAGGGTGATGGGGGATTTAGTGTGCATGCAATGTAAGTGATGGGGGCATGTAATGGGGGTGATGGGGCATTTAGTGTGTATGCAATGTGGGTGATGCGGGCATGTAATGGGGGTGATGGGGGATTTAGTGTGCATGCAATGTAAGTGATGGGGGCATGTAATGGGGGTGATGGGGGATTTAGTGTGCATGCAATGTAAGTGATGGGGGCATGTAATGGGGGTGATGGGGGATTTAGTGTGCATGCAATGTAAGTGATGGGGGCATGTAATGGGGGTGATGGGGGATTTAGTGTGCATGCAATGTAAGTGATGGGGGCATGTAATGGGGGTGATGGGGGATTTAGTGTGCATGCAATGTAATTGATGGGGGCATGTAATGGGGGTGATGGGGGATTTAGTGTGCATGCAATGTAAGTGATGGGGGCATGTAATGGGGGTGATGGGGGATTTAGTGTGCATGCAATGTAAGTGATGGGGGCATGTAATGGGGGTGATGGGGGATTTAGTGTGCATGCAATGTAAGTGATGGGGGCATGTAATGGGGGTGATGGGGGATTTAGTGTGCATGCAATGTAAGTGATGGGGGCATGTAATGGGGGTGATGGGGGATTTAGTGTGCATGCAATGTAAGTGATGGGGGCATGTAATGGGGGTGATGGGGGATTTAGTGTGCATGCAATGTAAGTGATGGGGGCATGTAATGGGGGTGATGGGGGATTTAGTGTGCATGCAATGTAAGTGATGGGGGCATGTAATGGGGGTGATGGGGGATTTAGTGTGCATGCAATGTAAGTGATGGGGGCATGTAATGGGGGTGCAACGTGGGTGGGGGAGATGCCTGAATTATGTCTGCCTAGGGCAGCACAAAACCAAGATACACCACTGATTGATACTGTAGTTTAGGATTTTGAGAAATCGCTACCTAAATATGGGATGGAGGAGAGTGCCCATTGTAGCTGGTTCGGTGGCATGTGGGGTGGGATTGTGGTCTGTGAGCTTCTTATTTAGGGTTATTGATTACGAAGCCACTCACTTTACTGAAGTCAGTAAGGTTGTTAATGAGAGGCCAGTCTGTCCTACATATAGCAGTATATTGTCGGCAAAGGGGGTTATTAAGAGTGGACCAATTGTAATACCTGCTAGGCGTGGGTGGAGCAGAGGATCTAGTGCCAAATTAAATAAAAGGGGGAAATATCTATGTCAGTTTGTGCCTTATATGTTTGTCCATGTAGTACTAATGCCTTTCTATGAACCGAACGAGAGCCCCATTCATAAGAATTTCTTATGAATGGGGCTCTCGTTCGGTTTATAGAAAGCCAATAGTATTACATTGTATTTCTATAAAACGAACGAATTAAAATTAACGAAACGAAAATAATGAACGAATTTCGTCTGAAACAAATGCAGTAATGAACGAAATTAGTTTTAGACGAAATAAATAACATTTTCGTCCGAATGGACGAAAACGAAACGAAAATTTTAGTTTTGCACATGTCTAGTCCATATAGTGTAGTTGTGAATGACACTCAGCTGTGCGCAGTATGTTACATGTAGGTGCACTATCAATGATCAAAATGTAATACTGGAAACAGAAATATCAGCACTCAAAGCAATCTTACATGCACAGACATTCATATCAACATTGAATATACAATGTCTTCAATCAGTGTGAGTAGTCAGGGGCATTACAGATTGTTATAATTCTCTATAAAATGGATGGTTCCAGTTTACATTGTACTTCAATAAAAGGATTAAATGATGCTCAATACATCTCATTTCAGCCACAGACAGTAAGCAGGGGCTAATCATTTAATCACATCCTATCTTCCCAAACCACCTCGGGGGCAGATTCCTTGTTTCCAAACATTGTCCTGGGATATTTTGTAACATTTACCAGGAGATTGGCTGCTGGAACTAATAAAAGATTTGCCAGAGGTACAAACAGCCCCGGCCTGTCCTGCCACCTGCTACTCATCACCCCTCCTCATCCTCTCTCCTTCACACACAACGAAAAACAAACAAAGGACCTAAAAAAAATCTTAAAGGATCTATTCATCCCAGTGACAAAGAGAGAGCGTAATACATTATAATAATCAGTTCTGGGTGGTACCCTTTATCTGCCAGGGAAGCCCACGATTCATCGCCAGCTATAGCTGCTTCCTGGGCTGGGTTTGTTTAGAAGTCTAATCTTTATATATCCAGTAACGGCTGAGAATGATCATTTAGTGATCCCAAGACCAACTTAACCAGCTTCACTTGTGCTTCTACGTTAGAACACATGAGTAGCCCTCGTATGAGGATAAACTGAGATATACTCAGATAAACCCCACTAGAGAGCTATATAATGCTTATAATGACGGCTCCTATAGATCTATAGGACTAAAACTGCTAACAGACCAACACTGAGCACAGATCTCACTAACAGACCAACACTGAGCACAGATCTCACTAACAGACCAACACTGAGCACAGATCTCACTAACACCAACACTGAGCACAGATCTCACTAACAGACCAACACTGAGCACAGATCTCACTAACAGACCAACACTGAGCACAGATCTCACTAACACCAACACTGAGCACAGATCTCACTAACAGACCAACACTGAGCACAGATCTCACTAACAGACCAACACTGAGCACAGATCTCACTAACAGACCAACACTGAGCACAGATCTCACTAACACCAACACTGAGCACAGATCTCACTAACACCAACACTGAGCACAGATCTCACTAACAGACCAACACTGAGCACAGATCTCACTAACACCAACACTGAGCACAGATCTCACTAACACCAACACTGAGCAAGATCTCACTAACAGACCAACACTGAGCACAGATCTCACTAACAGACCAACACTGAGCACAGATCTCACTAACAGACCAACACTGAGCACAGATCTCACTAACAGACCAACACTGAGCACAGATCTCACTAACAGACCAACACTGAGCAAGATCTCACTAACGCCAACACTGAGCACATATCTCACTAACACCAACACTGAGCAAGATCTCACTAACGCCAACACTGAGCACAGATCTCACTAACACCAACACTGAGCACAGATCTCACTAACAGACCAACACTGAGCACAGATCTCACTAACACCAACACTGAGCACAGATCTCACTAACAGACCAACACTGAGCACAGATCTCACTAACGCCAACACTGAGCACATATCTCACTAACACCAACACTGAGCAAGATCTCACTAACGCCAACACTGAGCACAGATCTCACTAACACCAACACTGAGCACAGATCTCACTAACAGACCAACACTGAGCACAGATCTCACTAACACCAACACTGAGCACAGATCTCACTAACAGACCAACACTGAGCACAGATCTCACTAACACCAACACTGAGCACAGATCTCACTAACACCAACACTGAGCACAGATCTCACTAACACCAACACTGAGCACAGATCTCACTAACAGACCAACACTGAGCACAGATCTCACTAACACCAACACTGAGCACAGATCTCACTAACACCAACACTGAGCACAGATCTCACTAACACCAACACTGAGCACAGATCTCACTAACACCAACACTGAGCACAGATCTCACTAACAGACCAACACTGAGCACAGATCTCACTAACACCAACACTGAGCACAGATCTCACTAACACCAACACTGAGCACAGATCTCACTAACAGACCAACACTGAGCACAGATCTCACTAACACCAACACTGAGCACAGATCTCACTAACAGACCAACACTGAGCACAGATCTCACTAACACCAACACTGAGCACAGATCTCACTAACAGACCAACACTGAGCACAGATCTCACTAACACCAACACTGAGCACAGATCTCACTAACAGACCAACACTGAGCACAGATCTCACTAACAGACCAACACTGAGCACAGATCTCACTAACAGACCAACACTGAGCACAGATCTCACTAACAGACCAACACTGAGCACAGATCTCACTAACAGACCAACACTGAGCACAGATCTCACTAACAGACCAACACTGAGCACAGATCTCACTAACACCAACACTGAGCACAGATCTCACTAACAGACCAACACTGAGCACAGATCTCACTAACACCAACACTGAGCACAGATCTCACTAACAGACCAACACTGAGCACAGATCTCACTAACAGACCAACACTGAGCAAGATCTCACTAACACCAACACTGAGCACATATCTCACTAACACCAACACTGAGCACAGATCTCACTAACAGACCAACACTGAGCACAGATCTCACTAACAGACCAACACTGAGCAAGATCTCACTAACAGACCAACACTGAGCACAGATCTCACTAACAGACCAACACTGAGCACAGATCTCACTAACAGACCAACACTGAGCACAGATCTCACTAACACCAACACTGAGCACAGATCTCACTAACAGACCAACACTGAGCACAGATCTCACTAACACCAACACTGAGCACAGATCTCACTAACAGACCAACACTGAGCACAGATCTCACTAACACCAACACTGAGCACAGATCTCACTAACACCAACACTGAGCACAGATCTCACTAACACCAACACTGAGCACAGATCTCACTAACACCAACACTGAGCACAGATCTCACTAACACCAACACTGAGCACAGATCTCACTAACAGACCAACACTGAGCACAGATCTCACTAACAGACCAACACTGAGCACAGATCTCACTAACACAAACACTGAGCACAGATCTCACTAACAGACCAACACTGAGCACAGATCTCACTAACAGACCAACACTGAGCACAGATCTCACTAACAGACCAACACTGAGCACAGATCTCACTAACAGACCAACACTGAGCAGACCACAGGCAGGTTCCCCTGTAATTTGTCTGTCTGATGCAAAGTTGGTTTTAGTTGATGGGTTTTCTCAGCATTTGGGCCCTTCTGGTTTCATTGTAAAGTGTGTGAGTGTCTGGATAACTCAAACAGGAGGGAAGTTCACCAAGTTACACTAAACTCACTCCATCTCACAGCCCGGTACTGGATTATTTTGGTAAAATCTTGGTTTGGGGTCAATGTCAAGTCTATGGAGGCAATAGAATGATTGGTATTTAATGGTAACAAGGTAACAGTCCTGCCCAGCAGGTACAGCTGACTTTTTCCGAGGTTTGGGCTCTGGTTGGGATACATTTTAAGCTTTGAGCACATAGGGGAGTTGGAAAGGGGAAACTAATGATGGATATACCGAGAGTAACACAAGGGTCTCTTGTAAAAATCTATATTTAATAAAAACGTAACAAGATGCCTGGGATACTGAATGGCCCTCATGATGGTCCTGATGCGTTTCGCCCCCTGTAGGCTTCCTCAGAGGACAACAGGTTGTTGATATTGTTTGTAAATTGTCTTTTGATGTATTGTTGAGCATCAGCTGTTTTTATTCTGGATCTTTTGTCCATGATGTTACTGGGTGTTAGGGTTGTAATTCAGATTCTCTATGGATGTGTCAGATCCCCAGCACTATTACTTAAATATCTGGATTGTGTCTGATGGGGAGGGCTCTCATACTGGAGGGGGCCGCTGTGTCTTCCCTCCCTAGATTCAGCCACTCAGCACTAACAGGTCTTACCGGTGATTCAATGAACTCCGGACACAACCTATCCCGCTGGGATCAAAGCCGATGAAGAATCTCACTTTCCTCCTCATCTCCATTTATTGCAATTAAGAAACTCAATAAATATGGCCTCCACCTTTACTTCCCAAAAATACCAGCTTTGCCAATCCCACCACAGACAAACAAACCAAACGTGAGAGATGCACTGAATTCAGGAACAAACAATCTGTGACACACACACTGCCGGCTGGGACTACTACTCCCATTAGCTGGATAATCCCTAATATCCACGAAATGCCCCCGCCTAGCGACCAATATCTATGGGCCCTACAAACGAACAAGACGAAATGGTTTTACACTGGGAATGCAGAGTATGACACATGACCTGTACATTGGGGTTTTGTATAACCCTTCAGTCAGGGTTTTGCTCCCATGTCTGTACGATCTGTCTTTTTCTTCCCAGTATGAGTATTTGTATTGTGCTATAGCAGAGAGACGCTGTCGGATATTGCCAGATTAAGACTGGCGGAGAACTGGAACCCCAGAAAGAGATCTGAAATAGACACTTTTTCGTACATTGTATCTGCCAAAATACTTTTATGATAAAGTTATTTGGGCACAGCTTGGTCACTGTCTCTTTTCTTCCAAGGAAGTCATTTTATACATAGGGGATAGACATTAAATACGGCGCAACTGCCAGAAACCTCTTTATACATGCCCCCCGCTGTGAGATCCATTTTTTCCAAGGATCTATTGATTTTAAGTGTAAGATTTTCCAATGTTTTTAGCTGCTATGTATTCAACGTTTATACTTACATCCCTGCCCTCTCTTCCCCTGTGTTACATCTCTGGAGCTGCCTTGAATGAAGCATATAGGGTGGTGTGGGCTCCCAGACGCCATTATCCCTGAGCAGATTACTGCTCAGTTACATGTGAGTGGACACGTTATACACTTAGAGTGTTTGTGTTCTGATACACTTCACTACATATCTTTTGTTTGTTCATTTTTCCCTTTATACAACACTTGCAAGAGATCATCTCAATGAAAAGGGTAATTATCAGTGTGCTAAGTGGTGGGTTAAGCGTACTAGGTAGGGTTGCCACCTTTTCTTCAAAAAAATACCGGCCTTGGTACTGTCTCCATAGACTTAACATTGGCCTGATGCCAATTGTTTACCGGCCTGCCGGTAAAATACTGGTCAGGTGGCAACACTAGCACTAGGTCACTTTATTTTGATTGTACAACCCCCACAGTGTTAGCAGAAAGTGTCTGTACTGTCCCTTGCTTATGACATCACTGGAAGCAGCAGGAGTGCAGTGAGTGCTTCACCATTAATATAAGGGCAGGTTATTCACCATTATTAATTCCCAGTCACGGCCGCACACACACAGCCAGGCAGTCAGGCGTTTGTGCCCACGGGCTTCACCTATTGGTGGTCATTTCAGGATCTGACCTGTTGACCTTTTAATTACAGGGTCCATATTCTAATGAATAGTCCCAGAAGATTGTCAGCAAAACACCCCCAGGGTTGGTGCCAAACCAAGAATAATTACGGCAGAGAATCCCGGTTATGAGAGAAGAACAATGACAACCCTGTGGTCTCCATTCAGCAATGTTTAGAACATGCGCTAAGTGCATCAAAACATCTGAGTTTTATTTAATACACGTTATCCCGTGACTGTCATATCAGCAGATTTAACACAAATCGTATCATAGAAGAGAAATGAATGTTGGGTTTTTGTTTCATTTATAATTCTCCTTAATCTATCACTTGTGCAAATGTTAGACCTCCATAAAATGTTTAGCACAGGGGCTCTGGAAACCTAGTTGTGCAAGCAGGGGGCTATTCAGAAAGTGGATTCAGTGACAGTGACAGTAGCTCATTGGCCCAGAGATCTCTCAGCTCCAATTCCTCGGGGGTGTGGACAGATTGGACCTGAAATGGGCGTGGTCAGCACCTGAATGAAAGCAGGCTTATAAAATGGCAGGGTTGGGTTTCTCATCAATGGTGGATGTGGCCAGACAATTATCCTGAATCCTTTCTGTGCTTCCTCTATGGGTGTGTATAAACCTCTGAGCACCATGGGAGTTGTAGGCCTGTCAGAAGTGGCTTATTCTGTCTTGGATATTCTTCCATTAGCTGGTTTATTTTGGTAGGTGGGTCCAACGATTTAGCAATAGGCTGGGAGTCCTGCTTGGGAATAATCTGCCCTCTCAAGATGGCGCAAAGTATGGGTATTTGGTAAAAAACAGACGGGATTCATTCCAGATCAATCAAGCTTGAAAATAAACACAAGTGACACATCTTCTTCCTGAGTTTTATTCATTGCTATAAATGTAACATTTCTTTCTATGCACAAAAATCTTTACAATGTACCGTTTAGACACTACCAGATGCATCCAACTTAGAGGGGCATGTAAAAAACGCATATATTTTATGTGCAAAACAATTTTTGCACTTTGCTCCTGTTGAAATGTACTAAATATTTAACACTCAAATAGTACATACAAGCAAATTGCGAATAAAAATGGCCATAATTGAGAATAAAAACAGGCAATTTAGCGAATATTTTTTCTACCTCTTTTGACTGCTAAATGCTGGTGTCATTTTCACTCGCAAATAAGAATTAATTTTTCACAAAATTTTCGCGAAACTCTTTAGCGAACGCAAATCTAATCGCAAGATATTAGCACAACCGTAAAAATGCACGCTAAATAAAAATAAACAGAAGAGGGGCAAATCAGGGGAGAACAAGCGCAGAATGTTACGACTAGACCCAAATTGTGCCTTACTCATGTTTTATCTACTTTTCCCCCACTGCACTTGTTAGTACATGACCCTCTTAGTCTAATACTGTCCCTTTAAGACCCACGGAGGATACGCCCTGTTTGTCATTTAGTCACTTGTCTAATTATCTCCACAGGAAATGACAGCGTCATTAATCTCACAGTGCCCAACTGTGTCCAACAGAGGGAGCTATAGGACGCCTCACTCAAATTGGTCTGGAGTCTACACAGTATATTATATGACATGACATGGGTGAGGAAAATATCAGTTTAGCAGCGTTGTCTAGTGAATTAGAAACATAGAATGTGATTATTATCTTATATCTAGGATAACCTTATACCTATCCCATGCATGCTTAAACTCCTTCACTGTATTAACCTCTACCACTTCTACTGGAAGACTATTCCATGCATCCACTACCCTCTAAGTAATGTAATACTTTCATTAGTCCCTGGCCTTATCTTATATCTAGGATAGCCTTATACCTATCCCATGCATGCTTAAACTCCTTCACTGTATTAACCTCTACCACTTCTACTGGAAGACTATTCCATGTATCCACTACCCTCTCAGTAATGTAATACTTTCATTAGTCCCTGACCTTATCTTATATCTAGGATAGCCTTATACCTATCCCATGCATGCTTAAACTCCTTCACTGTATTAACCTCTACCACTTCTACTGGAAGACTATTCCATACATCCACTACCCTCTCAGTAAAGTAATACTTTCATTAGTCCCTGGCCTTATCTTATATCTAGGATAGCCTTATACCTATCCCATGCATGCTTAAACTCCTTCACTGTATTAACCTCTACCACTTCTACTGGAAGACTATTCCATACATCCACTACCCTCTCAGTAAAGTAATACTTTCATTAGTCCCTGACCTTATCTTATATCTAGGATAGCCTTATACCTATCCCATGCATGCTTAAACTCCTTCACTGTATTAACCTCTACCACTTCTACTGGAAGACTATTCCATGTATCCACTACCCTCTCAGTAATGTAATACTTTCATTAGTCCCTGACCTTATCTTATATCTAGGATAGCCTTATACCTATCCCATGCATGCTTAAACTCCTTCACTGTATTAACCTCTACCACTTCTACTGGAAGACTATTCCATACATCCACTACCCTCTCAGTAAAGTAATACTTTCAATAGTCCCTGGCCTTATCTTATATCTAGGATAGCCTTATACCTATCCCATGCATGCTTAAACTCCTTCACTGTATTAACCTCTACCACTTCTACTGGAAGACTATTCCATGCACCCACTACCCTCTCAGTAAAGTAATACTTTCATTAGTCCCTGGCCTTATCTTGTATCTTTGATAGCCTTATACCTATCCCATGCATGCTTAAACTCCTTCACTGTATTAACCTCTACCACTTCTACTGGAAGACTATTCCATACATCCAATACCCTCTCAGTAATGTAATACTTTCATTAGCCCCTGACCTTATCTTATATCTAGGATATCCTTATACCTATCCCATGCATGCTTAAACTCCTTCACTGTATTAACCTCTACCACTTCTACTGGAAGACTATTCCATGCATCCACTACCCTCTCAGTAATGTAATACTTTCATTAGTCCCTGACCTTATCTTATATCTAGGAGAGCCTTATACCTAGTATACTTTATACTATATGCTACATGATTACTATATACCATATACTACATGATTACTATATTCTATTTACTACATTATTACTATATACTATATACTACATGATTACTATACACTATATATTACATGATTACTATATACTATATACTACATGATTACTATATAATATATGCTACATAATTACTATATACTATATGCTACACAATTACTTTATACTATATGCTACATGATTACTATATTCTATATACTACATTATTACTATATACTATATACTACATGATTACTATATAATATATATTACATGATTACTATGTACTATATACTACATGATTACTATGTACTATATACTACATGATTACTATATTATACATGCTACATGATTACTATGTACTATATGCTACACGATTACGTTATACTATATGCTACATAATTACTTTATACTACTTCATTACTATATTCTATATACTACATGATTACTATATACTACATGATTACTATATACTATATACTACATGATTACTATATACTACATGATTACTATACACTATGTGCTACATGATTACTATATACTATATGCTACAAGATTACTCTATACTATATACTACATGATTACTATATACTATATACTACATGATTACTATATACTATATACTACATGATTACTATATACTATATACTACATGATTACTATATACTATGTGCTACATGATGACTATATACCATATGCTACATCATTACTATATACTATATGCTAAACGATTACGTTATACTAAACAATTACGTTATACTATGTGCTACATGATTGCTATATACTATGTGCTACATGATTACTATATACTATATACTACATGATTACTATATACTATATACTACATGATTACTATATACTATATACTACATGATTACTATATACTATGTGCTACATGATGACTATATACTATATACTACATGATTACTATATACTATATACTACATGATTACTATATACTATGTGCTACATGATTACTATATACTATATACTACATGATTACTATATACTATATACTACATGATTACTATATACTACATGATTACTATATACTATGTGCTACATGATTACTATATACTATATACTACATGATTACTATATACTATATACTACATGATTACTATATACTATGTGCTACATGATTACTATATACTATATACTACATGATTACTATATACTATATACTACATGATTACTATATACTATATACTACATGATTACTATATACTATGTGCTACATGATTACTATATACTATATACTACATGATTACTATATACTATATACTACATGATTACTATATACTATATACTACATCATTACTATATACTATATGCTAAACGATTACGTTATACTATACGCTAAACAATTACGTTATACTATGTGCTACATGATTGCTATATACTATGTGCTACATGATTACCATATACTACATGATTACTAAATAATAAATACTACGTGATTACCATATACTACATGATTACTAAATAATAAATACTACGTAATTACCATATACTACATGATTACTATATACAGATTGTATATCCCTTATCCAGAAATCCGTTATCCCTAAAAGTTTCAGATTTTGGTATAAGTTGTAATTTGCACACACACCTGTAACAATACAAACGCACAACAGTGTATTTAGTGTCCAGCCTTCCCATGCATGCTCAGGCTCCCCCTCCAAGGGTAATAGAATGACACGTGTGCAGGTTCTCAGCGATGCCTCACATCACAATAACAGGGATCTCCAATAGCCACGCTCCTCAGAGATACCGCAGATCTGGAGCTAGGGGGTCACAGGGGACAGGCAGACCCCAGTGTGATCTTAATACCCTGGGTGGGCCAAACTATTATTATATATTAACGTGTAATATGAGAGCTGTGTACAGCCAGATCCCGCGCTCCACAAACATACAGACAAATACATGTTTACACCAGAGATACACAATGTGACTGGGGGGCTGCAGACCCTGGGTATTCGCTGAGCGGTTCAATATACACATCCTTTGGCAGGACTCTGTGGGTGGCTGGGAAACATGCTGAGGTCAGCAAAGTCTAACCACTAATGCCAGTCTCGTCCCTCTCGAATATAAATAGCAGCTCTAAAATAAAAGCACATGTTACAGGCCCAGGAATCTGTCATGTCTGACATATAACTACACGGCTTCCAACCTACACATCATTTATTAATGGCACAGAGACTGGCTTCTCGTAGAGTCCGCAACAGCTAATTGGATGAAGGGTCAGAGCAGCCGAAATGCTCAGCCCACCCACTTTAATGAAGTATTATAACCACGGGGAAAGTATCTATTAAATTTACATTAAAGGGACTAAACACCGCTTATACTGTGACTGTATCACCTAAACACTGCTTATACTGTGACTGTATCACCTAAACACTGCTTATACTGTGACTGTATCACCTAAACACTGCTTATACTGTGACTGTATCACCCAAACACTGCTTATACTGTGACTGTATCACCCAAACACTGCTTATACTGTGACTGTATCACCCAAACACTGCTTATACTGTGACTGTGTCACCCAAACACTGCTTATACTGTGACTGTATCACCCAAACACTGCTTATACTGTGACTGTATCACCTAAACACTGCTTATACTGTGACTGTATCACCTAAACGCTGCTTATACTGTGACTGTATCACCTAAACACTGCTTATACTGTGACTGTATCACCTAAACACTGCTTATACTGTGACTGTATCACCCAAACACTGCTTATACTGTGACTGTATCACCTAAACACTGCTTATACTGTGACTGTATCACCCAAACACTGCTTATACTGTGACTGTATCACCTAAACGCTGCTTATACTGTGACTGTATCACCTAAACACTGCTTATACTGTGACTGTATCACCCAAACACTGCTTATACTGTGACTGTATCACCTAAACACTGCTTATACTGTGACTGTATCACCTAAACACTGCTTATACTGTGACTGTGTCACCCAAACACTGCTTATACTGTGACTGTATCACCCAAACACTGCTTATACTGTGACTGTATCACCTAAACACTGCTTATACTGTGACTGTATCACCTAAACGCTGCTTATACTGTGACTGTATCACCTAAACACTGCTTATACTGTGACTGTATCACCTAAACACTGCTTATACTGTGACTGTATCACCCAAACACTGCTTATACTGTGACTGTATCACCTAAACACTGCTTATACTGTGACTGTATCACCCAAACACTGCTTATACTGTGACTGTATCACCTAAACGCTGCTTATACTGTGACTGTATCACCTAAACACTGCTTATACTGTGACTGTATCACCCAAACACTGCTTATACTGTGACTGTATCACCTAAACACTGCTTATACTGTGACTGTATCACCTAAACACTGCTTATACTGTGACTGTATCACCCAAACACTGCTTATACTGTGACTGTATCACCTAAACGCTGCTTATACTGTGACTGTATCACCCAAACACTGCTTATACTGTGACTGTATCACCCAAACACTGCTTATACTGTGACTGTATCACCCAAACACTGCTTATACTGTGACTGTATCACCCAAACACTGCTTATACTGTGACTGTATCACCTAAACGCTGCTTATACTGTGACTGTATCACCCAAACACTGCTAATACTGTGACTGTATCACCTAAACACTGCTTATACTGTGACTGTATCACCCAAACACCGCTTATACTGTGACTGTATCACCCAAACACTGCTTATACTGTGACTGTATCACCCAAACACTGCTTATACTGTGACTGTATCAACCAAACACTGCTTATACTGTGACTGTATCACCCAAACACTGCTTATACTGTGACTGTATCAACCAAACACTGCTTATACTGTGACTGTGTCACCTAAACACTGCTCATACTGTCACTGTATCATCTAAACACTGCTTATTCTGTGACTGTATCACCCAAACACTGCTCATACTATCACTGTATCATCTAAACACTGCTTATACTGTGACTGTGTCACCTAAACACTGCTTATACTGTGACTGTATCACCCAAACACTGCTTATACTGTGACTGTATCATCTAAACACTGCTTATACTGTGACTGTATCACCTAAACACTGCTTATAGTGTGACTGTATCACCCAAACACTGCTTATACTGTGACTGTATCACCTAAACACTGGTTATACTGTGACTGTATCACCTAAACACAACTTATACTGTGTCACCTAAACACTGCTTATACTGTGACTGTATCACCCAAACACTGCTTATACTGTGACTGTATCACCTAAACACAGCTTATACTGTGACTGTATCACCTAAACACTGCTTATACTGTGACTGTATCACCCAAACACTGCTTATACTGTGACTGTATCACCTAAACACTGCTTATACTGTGACTGTATCACCTAAACACTGCCTATACTGTGACTGTATCACCCAAACACTGCTTATACTGTGACTGTATCACCTAAACACTGCTTATACAGTGATTGCATCACCCAAACACTGCTTATACTGTGACTGTATCACCTAAACACTGCTTATACTGTGACTGTATCACCTAAACGCTGCTTATACTGTGACTGTATCACCCAAACACTGCTTATACTGTGACTGTATCACCTAAACACTGCTTATACTGTGACTGTATCACCCAAACACTGCTTATACTGTGACTGTATCACCTAAACACTGCTTATACTGTGACTGTATCACCCAAACACTGCTTATACTGTGACTGTATCACCTAAACACTGCTTATACTGTGACTGTATCATCTAAACACTGCTTATACTGTGACTGTATCACCTAAACACTGCTTATACTGTGACTTTATCACCTAAACACTGCTTATACTGTGACTGTATCACCTAAACACTGCTTATACTGTGACTGTATCACCTAAACACTGCTCATACTGTGACTGTATCGCCTAAACACTGCTTATACTGTGACTGTATCATCCAAACACTGCTTATACTGTGACTGTATCACCTAAACACTGCTTATACTGTGACTGTATCACCTAAACACTGCTTATACTGTGACTGTATCACCTAAACACTGCTCATACTGTGACTGTATCGCCGAAACACTGCTTATACTGTGACTGTATCACCCAAACACTGCTTATACTGTGACTGTATCACCTAAACACTGCTCATACTGTGACTGTATCACCTAAACACTGCTTATACTGTGACTGTATCACCTAAACACTGCTTATACTGTGACTGTATCACCCAAACACTGCTTATACTGTGACTGTATCGCCTAAACACTGCTTATACTGTGACTGTATCACTCAAACGCTGCTTATACTGTGACTGTATCACCCAAACACTGCTTATACTGTGACTGTATCACCCAAACACTGCTCATACTGTGACTGTATCACCCAAACACTGCTTATACTGTGACTGTATCACCCAAACACTGCTTATACTGTGACTGTATCACCCAAACACTGCTTATACTGTGACTGTATCACCCAAACACTGCTTATACTGTGACTGTATCACCTAAACACTGCTTATACTGTGACTGTATCACCCAAACACTGCTTATACTGTGACTGTATCACCTAAACACTGCTTATACTGTGACTGTATCACCCAAACACTGCTTATACTGTGAATCTAGAGAATAATAAAATGATCTATACATGGTGTAGCAGAATTGCAGCAAATGCATAAAATAATATCATTATATGTTTTAAATGTGTCTCCTGTTGATGACATCACCTGTGGCCTGATATGCAAATGAATTGGTTTTCAATGGTAAGCAGGTAATTTGCATATCAAGCTACACAGTGATGTCATCAACAGGAGACACCACAGAATTACAATGATCACTTTTTATTGAGTCTCTGAGATTTCAGATGGGAATTTGACAAAAGGAAGTAAAACAATAGCTAACGCTTGTTCGTAATGCTGCTGTACGTGAGATTACTGGAAGTGTTTAAACCTAGTGTGTAACTCATGCCACATTCCTGAGTCCCCGTGGACGATCCCACGGGTTGGAATCTGGCACCAGACGGATCTCAGCCGCACTGCGCAGGCAAATCATACAGAGAACCTTCTTCAGAGCAACTCAGCACTTTGTGTTCAGATTGCTCTTTACAGGAGGGTTGTGTGATGCACCTTGTGAGGTTTCCCCTACAATAGTGCAAGTGAGCAGCTATAATACTGCTGTCATCAAGGGGCGCCCAGCCAGTACCTCAGAAATGGGCCTGGGTGTCCTGGGGGCCCACAAATGGAGGATGTCTGGGTACGCGCTCTGACATCCTTAAGTATGGATATATATTTAATTGCAAAACTTTTTTCCCTGTAGGTCCACCCTATATTCAGGCCTTTCCTTTTTTAGGTGGGTCGTCCTATTATCAGGGTCGCCAATATTTGAGCAAATACAGTATGTTTTGGGTATTTTTCCTATCCCTTCAGGAGGCGGACACCTGGCCTTTTCTGGGGCACTGCAATTCCTTGTCGGTGGGCCCGTGGGGGCATTTAGTCACTTCCTGTGCCGCTGGAATGTAATAAACTGTGTGGACAGGGATAAACTTGCTCTTGTGCACAGTAGGATCGCTTAACAGTGCAACACATTGAAATTCATCTTATTGGTTCCTGCAGCAAAAAAACAAAAAAGGAAATGACTTTTACGCAGCTAGTGTGGGCAGTCCTGGCTACTTGCAAACTGCTGTAATCTCCCAATTCCATCTAGCTGTAAGTATTTTATATTTTAATCACTGCAAAATGTACAACATACATTGTAATGAAATTTGAAAGCTCATTAATATTCATTAATATTTGGAGGATGCATATTGGGCACCAGACAGATTATTTTTTTTTATCCCTGATGCTGAGTCCTGTCTCTCTAGTGTTAATATGTATGGTGTGTCTGTATATACACCACGCTGTATATATCTGTGAATGCATCAAACGCCCTGGGCAAACTGGCATCATATCTGCCAACAATCCCGGGTTTCCAGGGTTAGTCACTCATTCTGTGTTGTCACCTGTGCTATTGTTATATTTGCTAATAAGCATTTATTTTTGGTGTTTAGACATCATGGGGGTTATTAATAAGGGTGAAATGTAAGGAACGTTTCTAAAACTGGAACAATTCCCACAGAATCCAATCAGCGAATCACCAAAGAGTCAAACGGAACAGGTCAGTCTGGGAGACCATCATAAATCCATGAAAATTATGTTATAATCAGTAACTGGATGAAAATCCAAATACAAGAAACAAGAAAAGAATATAGTAAAAATGAACGGAAACATAACAGATGAGATGTACTTAAATCTCACAAGGAAACACTATACCCCTGGAGAGGGGGAGAAGCTATTACCAGGGTCTTAAATTCTCCAGTTTCCTCAATCTGATCATAAATCCCAAGAACGAATCCCCCATACAGAGCTGCTAAATGGACCACTACCCCAGTAACCTGTAATGAGGAAGATCTGAGCCTCAATATCAGCAGGGGGGAAAGGGTGAGCCCATTACAGCATGTGTGGGATAGGTATAAGGCTATACTAGATATAAGATAAGGCCAGGGACTAATGAAGGTATTACTTTACTGAGAGGGTAGTGGATGTATGGAATAGTCTTCCAGTAGAAGTGGTAGAGGTTAATACAGTGATGGAGTTTAAGCATGCATGGGATAGGTATAAGGCTATCCTAGATATAAAATAAGGTCAGGGACTAATGAAAGTATTACATTACTGAGAGGGTAGTGGATGTATGGAATAGTCTTCCAGTAGAAGTGGTAGAGGTTAATACAGTGAAGGAGTTTAAGCATGCATGGGATAGGTATAAGGCTATCCTAGATATAAGATAAGGTCAGGGACTAATGAAAGTATTACTTTACTGAGAGGGTAGTGGATGTATGGAATAGTCTTCCAGTAGAAGTGGTAGAGGTTAATACAGTGAAGGAGTTGAAGCATGCATTGGATAGGTATAAGGCTATCCTAGATATAAGGTAAGGTCAGGGACTAATGACAGTATTACTTTACTGAGAGGGTAGTGGGTGCATGGAATAGTCTTCCAGTAGAAGTGGTAGAGGTTAATACAGTGAAGGAGTTTAAGCATGCATGGGATAGGTATAAGGCTATCCTAGATATAAAATAAGGTCAGGGACTAATGAACGTATTACATTACTGAGAGGGTAGTGGGTGCATGGAATAGTCTTCCAGTTGAAGTGGTAGAGTTTAATACAGTGAGGGAGTTTAAACATGCATGGGATAGGTATAAGGCTATCCTAGATATAAGATAAGGCCAGGGACTAATGAAAGTATTACATTACTGAGAGGGTAGTGGATGTATGGAATAGTCTTCCAGTAGAAGTGGTAGAGGTTAATACAGTGAAGGAGTTTAAGCATGCGTGGGATAGGTATAAGGCTATCCTAGATATAAGATAAGGTCAGGGACTAATGAAAGTATTACTTTACTGAGAGGGTAGTGGATGCATGGAATAGTCTTCCAGTAGAAGTGGTAGAGGTTAATACAGTGAAGGAGTTTAAGCATGCATGGGATAGGTATAAGGCTATCCTAGGTATAAGATAAGGCCAGGGACTAATGAAAGTATTACTTTACTGAGAGGGTAGTGGATGCATGGAATAGTCTTCCAGTAGAAGTGGTAGAGGTTAATACAGTGAAGGAGTTTAAGCATGCGTGGGATATGTCTAAGGCTATCCTAGATATAAGATAAGGTCAGGGACTAATGAAAGTATTACGGTACTTTACTGAGAGGGTAGTGGATGTATGGAATAGTCTTCCAGTATAAGTGGTAGAGGTTAATACAGTGAAGGAGTTTAAGCATGCATGGGATAGGTATAAGGCTATCCTAGATATAAGATAAGGCCAGGGACTAATGAAAGTATTACATTACTGAGAGGGTAGTGGTTGCATGCAATAGTCTTCCAGTAGAAGTGGTAGAGGTTAATACAGTGAAGGAGTTTAAGCATGCGTGGGATATGTCTAAGGCTATCCTAGATATAAGATAAGGTCAGGGACTAATGAAAGTATTACATTACTGAGAGGGTAGTGGATGCATGGAATAGTCTTCCAGTAGAAGTGGTAGAGGTTAATAGAGTGAAGGAGTTTAAGCATGCATGGGATAGGTATAAGGCTATCCTAGATATAAGATAAGGTCAGGGACTAATGAAAGTATTACATTACTGAGAGCGTAGTGGATGCATGGAATAGTCTTCCAGTATAAGTGGTAGAGGTTAATACAGTGAAGGCGTTTAAGCATGCATGGGATAGGTATAAGGCTATCCTAGATATAAGATAAGGCCAGGGACTAATGAAAGTATTACTTTACTGAGAGGGTAGTGGATGTATGGAATAGTCTTCCAGTAGAAGTAGAGGTTAATACAGTGAATGAGTTTAAGCATGCATGGGATAGGTATAAGGCTATCCTAGGTATAAGATAAGGTCAGGGACTAATGAAAGTATTACATTACTGAGAGGGTAGTGGATGTATGGAATAGTCTTCCAGTAGAAGTGGTAGAGGTTAATACAGTGAAGGAGTTTAAGCATGCGTGGGATAGGTATACGGCTATCCTAGATATAAGATAAGGTCAGGGACTAATGAAAGTATTACTTTACTGAGAGGGTAGTGGATGCATGGAATAGTCTTCCAGTAGAAGTGGTAGAGGTTAATACAGTGAAGGAGTTTAAGCATGCATGGGATAGGTATAAGGCTATCCTAGGTATAAGATAAGGCCAGGGACTAATGAAAGTATTAATTTACTGAGAGGGTAGTGGATGCATGGAATAGTCTTCCAGTAGAAGTGGTAGAGGTTAATACAGTGAAGGAGTTTAAGCATGCATGGGATAGGTATAAGGCTATCCTAGATATAAGATAAGGCCAGGGACTAATGAAAGTATTACATTACTGAGAGGGTAGTGGATGCATGCAATAGTCTTCCAGTAGAAGTGGTAGAGGTTAATACAGTGAAGGAGTTTAAGCATGCATGGGATAGGTATAGGGCTATCCTAGATATAAGATAAGGCCAGGGACTAATGAAAGTATTACTTTACTGAGAGGGTAGTGGATGTATGGAATAGTCTTCCAGTAGAAGTAGAGGTTAATACAGTGAATGAGTTTAAGCATGCATGGGATAGGTATAAGGCTATCCTAGGTATAAGATAAGGTCAGGGACTAATGAAAGTATTACATTACTGAGAGGGTAGTGGATGTATGGAATAGTCTTCCAGTAGAAGTGGTAGAGGTTAATACAGTGAAGGAGTTTAAGCATGCGTGGGATAGGTATACGGCTATCCTAGATATAAGATAAGGTCAGGGACTAATGAAAGTATTACTTTACTGAGAGGGTAGTGGATGCATGGAATAGTCTTCCAGTAGAAGTGGTAGAGGTTAATACAGTGAAGGAGTTTAAGCATGCATGGGATAGATATAAGGCTATCCTAGGTATAAGATAAGGCCAGGGACTAATGAAAGTATTAATTTACTGAGAGGGTAGTGGATGCATGGAATAGTCTTCCAGTAGAAGTGGTAGAGGTTAATACAGTGAAGGAGTTTAAGCATGCATGGGATAGGTATAAGGCTATCCTAGATATAAGATAAGGCCAGGGACTAATGAAAGTATTACATTACTGAGAGGGTAGTGGATGCATGCAATAGTCTTCCAGTAGAAGTGGTAGAGGTTAATACAGTGAAGGAGTTTAAGCATGCATGGGATAGGTATAAGGCTATCCTAGATATAAGATAAGGCCAGGGACTAATGAAAGTATTACATTACTGAGAGGGTAGTGGATGTATGGAATAGTCTTCCAGTAGAAGTGGTAGAGGTTAATACAGTGAAGGAGTTTAAGCATGCATGGGATAGGTATAAGGCTATCCTAGATGTAAGATAAGGTCAGGGACTAATGAAAGTATTACATTACTGAGAGGGTAGTGGATGTATGGAATAGTCTTCCAGTAGAAGTGGTAGAGGTTAATACAGGAAGGAGTTTAAGCTTGCATGGGATAGGTATAAGGCTATCCTAGATATAAGATAAGGCCAGGGACTAATGAAAGTATTACATTACTGAGAGGGTAGTGGGTGTATGGAATAGTCTTCCAGTAGAAGTGGTAGAGGTTAATACAGTGAAGGAGTTTAAGCATGCATGGGATAGGTATAAGGCTATCCTAGATATAAGATAAGGCCAGGGACTAATGAAAGTATTACATTACTGAGAGGGTAGTGGGTGTATGGAATAGTCTTCCAGTAGAAGTGGTAGAGGTTAATACAGTGAAGGAGTTTAAGCATGCGTGGGATAGGTATAAGGCTATCCTAGATATAAGATAAGGCCAGGGACTAATGAAAGTATTACTTTACTGAGAGGGTAGTGGATGTATGGAATAGTCTTCCAGTAGAAGTGGTAGAGGTTAATACAGTGAAGGAGTTGAAGCATGCATGGGATAGGTATAAGGCTATCCTAGATATAAGATAAGGCCAGGGACTAATGAAAGTATTACTTTACTGAGAGGGTAGTGGATGTATGGAATAGTCTCCCAGTAGAAGTGGTAGAGGTTAATACAGTGAAGGAGTTTAAGCATGTATGGGATAGGTATAAGGCTATCCTAGATATAAGATAAGGCCAGGGACTAATGAAAGTATCCAGATTTTAGGCTGGCCAAATTAGATGGGCCAAAGGGTTCTTATCTGCCGGTGACATATTGTATGTTTCTAATAACATTTTCCCCATCTGAGCCCAGGAGTGAATCCTCTCATGTGAATCTGCATTTCTTCATTCATTGCCTGGAGATTCTGCATCAGAAAATCCAGTGTTTAGTGTATGAAGCTTCTGTTAATCCTGATTTCTGACCTGAAAGGACAATTGCTCTCCCGCTAGGAAGACGGTTTGTAATTGGATCAATAACTATAAATAATAATCTGACCCCTCTGACCAAATCTCATTCTGTTGTTTGGTACAGAATCGTCCTTTCCAATTTCTATACTCGGGTTTTAATTCTGTGAAATATTCAATGTTCTTAATGATTTCTCACCTTGAAAATGAATGTTTTCTTTTGAATAGTTTGATGCCAGAAGCTCAGACTTAGATAGTATTAAATAGCAGTAGATCATTCACAAGAGATGTGAATCAGAAATAACAGCAGAGAGAGGGGTCACCCATACCTTGTATCGCCTTTTATATAGATCCCAATGTCTTTATGTGTGTGTAATAAAATATGGAGTTACAGTGTAACGTTCCCAGCAGGTTTATAAAAGAGCTGAAATCACATATAATTTATATTCTTGTCCCTGGTTTGTCAGGACAAATGTTTGTATTGATTTCTTTTTATGCAACTCATATAAGAAGGGAATCTAGATTATAATGACCAATAGCTGAGGAGAAATGGTTCTTTCACGGTTTTCTCTTTTTGGATTTTTTTGCATCTGACGGAGATTTCAGTATAATGCAGTATTTTCCAGCAACTCCCTCTTGGAAGATAATGATGAGCAATATCAGTCCACACATAGGTGATGCACAGACTGCTGTCTATATGCTCAATAGAATCCCAACACTTCTGAGGTAAGCCCTCTAATTGGCTCCTGATAGATGCTGGGCTTTTCATCAATAAAAGATCAATCCCTGTGACAAACCCTGTCAAGTTCTGCAAAATAAATAAGGAAAGTGTTAAAAAGTATTAAAAAGTATAAGTTGTAAAATCACTAATGTGAATTCAAAAACGTCAAGAACTATATCATGCAATTAATTTCAGTACAAAGGGGATTAATGAGTCAGATTCTGCTGAGTTTGTTTTTACTGTTATTTAATAAATAGAATGTTAAATCCCTGTGAGTTGAAGGCCTCTCTTCCCTGGTTCAATAAGCCTAAGGGCATAAAAGAAAACCTGTTTAATATTTTTTTATGATGCTGAGTGTGTGCAAATCTCAGGGGGTGATTAGCTTCCTGCAGGATCCCTTTGTATATTAAACTGATACACTTTGGGTTGGGTTTCACTGACTGCACACTGAGATATTGTAATATACTCTGACATGAGAGCACATGCTCACAGTTGACAAATGTCTCCCCCTGCTGGTCAGATCCGGGCACAGCTAATGTCACAGTCAGCCATTCATAAACCCTACGCGATTCAAAATGCGAATAAACAGTTTTTGGGTCTTGCTGTGGACTTGTCCCTTTTACACCTGGGAGATGTATATTTATCAGCAAACAGCAAACAGATCCAAATAATATTGCTTCTGGTGACATAGCTCAGTTGGTAAATGTCCAAAAGACCTATTCAGATCTTGCAGGTTTATTCCTGGCAGGGTCAACTTAGTCTTTCATCTTTCTGACGTTTATATAATGAAGGTCACGGAGTTGGGTAATCTATAATATCTTTTATTAGCTGCTGTTAGAGGTGCAAAAAAGAGCTATTAAAAAAATGTGTTATTATTGTAATTATTAAAATTATTTTATTAACAGATCACTGGGAATCCAAAATCCATCCCCTTGAATCTGGCAATATTTACACACACTTTGCTAATTAGACTAATTGACATTAATTAGTCACCGATTAATGTCTTCTTCTATATAAAAAATGATTTTAATGATATTTTAAATAAGAACACTGAGCAGCCAATAGGACATCAGCAGGGAAGAGATCCTTCTCCCATTGGTTCTCCAAGGTCTTGGCAATCTGGTTTACCTTCCTCACATGAGATTCTTTCTAATTACTTTAAAAAGCTTTTTATCCTCCAGGCACATTTATAAATAATAATAATAATACATTTTCATCAAGCCCTGAATCCTGTGTATAAAATGACATAGAAAGCCTATGTACATGACACACATGTTCATGTATTTATTATTCTTGTATAATTATATACAAAAAAAAAAAACAGAATTCAAATCTAAAATATATATGATTGTAGAAGCATTTAAATCACTGCTCAACAGAATATTATGGGGCTTTAGATATAAATAATATAGATTATAAATAAATGGAATATAAAAAATGCATGTCATTTAATCAGTATTTCAGAGAGAGTGTAATATATATTAAAATGCATTCTTGTTAGTTCTCTGGGTTAAAATATAATAATAATTTAAATTATACATTAAAAATCTGGATACAAGTCTTTCCCAGGGAGAAAAATCCTGCCATCTGGGTGATATACACACATTAAATAAATCAATCATTCTTCCCTAAATTGCTGCAAGATGGGAGGGAAATGGTAAAAGTTGCAAATTGTTCTTTCTGACACATTGTGCAGAGTTGTGATGTGTAGAAATGAAGCGTTTAGTGTATGGGAGAGCAGGGGTGGGGGGTGAGGGGTCTTCCAGCAATACACACATCCCTAACATAAATAATCCTGCAAATCTTGTTCTATAAACACATGTGTCTGAAAAATCAACTGGAAAAAAAAAAGAAATCCTTACACCAAGCAAAGCCTTGGATTCTCCAAGGTAAAAAAAAAACAACCTTTCATTCCTAATGATAAACTTGCTAAAAAAAAGGGATTTAATGTTCTTTTTTTGATTAAGGGTTTTTATCATTCGCCTTTAACTTATTTTACTTACTGAGTGTCTGCTTCAGTGGAATCTTTGCAAATAATAATAAATAAATAAATAATAACTGCTGGTAATTAAACAAATAAAAGTTAAAAAAAAATGGCAACTTTGCACAAAAGAAAAACAAATCACAGGGTGAAATAATATAGAAATAAGAAACTATGGGAAAATTAGATCTTTGAAAAAATAGAAGGGAAAAAAAAACCTGCCCCCCCCCCAAAAAAAAATGGGGGTGCCCCTATGCAGAATCATTGAGGGTTCCAGTGTCTGTGTGTGAGGGTTGTGTGTTTTTGTGTCTGTCTTACAAAAGCCTGCTCTGCAGCTGTCTGCACAGCCCTGTCACATTGCTCTGCTAAATAAGAGGTGAGGGGGTCTGCATGGGGTGGGGGCTGTTTGGACAGAGCAGGGTGGTAAGAAATTTGTAGCATTTGGAGGTCTGTAGAGTAGAATTCCTGTAAAAGTTGGAGCCCCCCCCCCCCCCCCCAGTCCCCTCATTGATTTGAGAGAGAGGGAGTGCTGCTTGGGTGGGCTTGCTTTCCCTCCTCACTTTGCTGAGCGGTTGCTTAGCAGCTTAATAATAAGCCTTGTTTGCAGAGTAATTTGCCTCTGTCTCAGCCAATGAGAAGCTGTGCACATTGCTATCCAGCCCCCACCCTCTGCTTCTCTTTCTCTCCCTCTTTTCAGGGTCTGTAGAGTGGCTTTTACTACAGATGCTTAGAAACTGGAACATATGCACTGGAAGGAGCATCACTCTCACTCTCACCACTCTGGGACTCATTTTATTCCACTTTGGCATTTTGTGCTTCTCCATCTCTTTTTCTAATACCTATTGTGATATTCCCTCTATCAGCACTGGATAGCATGAAGACCCAAGGATCTAAGGATTTACCCACTTAGATGGAGCCCCCCAAAGTATGGATTAATCTTTGTTGATTATCTACCTGCGTCGGTGAGCGGTGCCCTGTATCTTGGACACCTCCAACTTGTGTGCTACACCCCCATCCCGGCGTGCTATAGGATCCAATGGCCTCCATCCCCAACAGTGCAGGGGAAGGTGGTTTGGTAGATTTACCCCCTGGCTATAAAGCATCCCACCCCAGCTCTGACCTGCTCAGGAGACCCAGCTACTGCCATGCTGCATTTGCCCTCAAACAGATTTCCAAGGTGAGTGTTTGCTTTAGTTACCCCCCCCCCCCCCCCCCCCCCAATATCACATCATCACTGAGATGTCAAATTATTACATGTGCCATTGTGTATTGCGCTGGCTGAGCATTGTGGGAAATGTGGTCCAAAGCAGCTGGAGTGCCAAATGTCGGTAATTACTGCTTCACAATGTGGGGGCGTCTGGGGGGTTCATGTTGTGTAGAGATCATTTAATATGTGTTAATCAGGCACAGGAATGGCATGACTGGTCTGCAAAGCTTGCAATCTAGCCAGATGTTAAGCCAGATTCTTTCAGAGCATGGACATGTAGTTGTATTAAAATGCTGGTGCTTGCCAAAGGAGCTGACAGCTTCCAGGAACATTCCAAGTCACAGACCAGACTGTGCAGTCATATTATTATTATCATCATTATTATTATTATCATTATCATTATTATTATCATTATTATTATCATCATTATTATCATCATTATTATCATTATAATTATTATTATTATCATTATTATTATCATTATTATTATCATTATTATTATCATTATCATTATTATTATCATTTGCGTAAGATTTGATCAAAATGTAAATTTTCATGGTACCAGAGAATCCCCTCCCTTTCAAAAAGCAATGTTTAACTCTTCCAGTGCTTGGAGACATGTGCAACACTTTGGTGATCAAGTGGTTAGTCTGAGTCTTTTAACACCTTCAGTGCCTGTGCGTAACAATTCTCTGTGTGTCTGTTCACGTGAGATTATTATGTCAGAAATGCTGCACCTTATTCAGCACCTAAAAGGTTAAAAATCCCGCAACTCATTCAATACCATTGTAGTCTGAAGAGCTGACAATCTAACCTAGATATTTTTCATGCTGAGACTCTCCAGAAGGCGCAGTTCCCCGCAACAGGGCACACTGGAGCGATTCAAATCTGGGATTAGGAAATAGTCTGTTACCCCCTCAATGTGACGGGGGGTCTTGGGATATTCAGTTAAAATATAATAATTCCTGTTGTAACATTACTATGATGCCAGCGTCAGACTCTGTGCCCAGCAGATAATTAGCTTGCACTCCATGTGTTGGGGCTTCCCTGAGCCCCCTCAGAAAGGGTCCAATTCCCTCTGCCATACACAGTGATGCTCTATATATTCATTTTATTCCAGCCAGCACCTGTGCCACCGCAGGAGTTAAAAGGGACACTTACTGTCAGGAATGTGCCGGTGGTGGGGGGTTATGTAATTTGTTCGTTTTGGATGGTCTGTCCCCCACCCTGTGAACTGATGGACTGACAGTTAATAATCTAATGAGGAAGGGGACATCAGACAGAGGCAGGGAATGTGTGCACAATCCTTCCAAAGCCACAGGATGCTAGCTGCCCACTATGCCTGGTAGCTCTGCAGTTGGCAGACTGTCAGCTCTTCAGCCACAAGGGACTGGCAGCCGGTCTGTACTGCCACAAAAATGTGGGGAAAAATCTGCCTTCCTTTGTATGCTTTGTTTCCTCTTCATTGGATCCGTCACCCTGGGATCTTTTCACTTGCAGTCTCTTCTTCATCCTTCCCATGTTTCTATCCTTCTACTTCCCTTTCCCCCTCTGTCTCTCCCTCTCTGCGGCTTTACCTGTCTTCTCTTATAAAGATGCAGAGGGGGATCTGCAGGGAGCAGACTAGGTGGGCTGCAGGACCCTTAATAAATTGTCTGGGTTCCCATCATCTGAGGAGTCGTTTACAGCCCAGTAAGCTCACGTGCAATAAAGATCAATCCCATAAATTCTGTTAACAGCCTGCAAAGAATTAGGTCTCATCAAATGACACATGGTTTGGTAAACTCCATGTGCAAATAATCTTCCAGCTGGCGCAACCTGCCAGGCATCGGATACGTGTGCGGCCCAGCTCCCAAGTCCTGCTAATAAGCTTCACCTGAGAGACAGACGTCTCTACCTTCAAAACAGTTGGCCTGCCTCGGCCACAGAGCCTGCACTCTTATACATGCCTGACAACTGTGTCAGTCCACTACAAGTTCCATGGTGCTTAGCAAGTATGCTCCCAGCTAAGGCATCATGGGAGATGTAGTCCAACGATACCTGTTGGCCACGTCTGTTGAATACATGGGAATTCCGGAGGTGTGCTGACTGATTTTTTCTCTTCTCGTAGGGTAAAGCAGTGGGTCAGAAAGCTCCGCTCTGGCTGAGAGCTCAGTTCCAAGCTATGCTCTTCTCCTTGGGATGCTCCATCCAGAGGCATTGTGGGAAAGTACTGTTCATTGGACTATTGGTGTTTGGCGCTTTGGCTGTCGGACTCCGCGTGGCCGCGATCGAGACTGATATTGAAAGACTTTGGGTGGAAGGTAAGTGTCCAAGGGTTCGGCCGAGCGGGTGTGCGTGCTTGTACCCCTCAGCCGAAGTGTGGAACAGAATCGGCAGCTGCAAAGATTGACTCCAAATCCTGCAAATGTCAACCATTTCTTGGTTTATTCCATGTATTGTTTGATCCAGTCTCACCCTATAAATGTGTGATTTATTAATCAATCACGAGGATATAATTATTAGTATTCTTCACTTATAAATCGTCATACAGCGGGGGAGACAAGGTATGTCTGAAGCATGAAACAGGCGTGAGATAATCTCAGCATCTCCAGCTATATCTACGGCTGGAGTCTGGTGCACAGTGTATTCAATATAGGGAGCTACTGACCTTATCGATGTATATGGAGAGGTATTAGCAGAATGCTTGGCTGTATAGGGAGAGGTATTAGCAGAATGCTTGGCTGTATAGGGAGAGGTATTAGCAGAAGGCTTGGTTGTATAGGGAGAGGTATTAGCAGAATGCTTGGTTGTATAGGGAGAGGTATTAGCAGAATGCTTGGTTGGATACGGAGAGGTATTAGCAGAATGCTTGGCTGGATACGGAGAGGTATTAGCAGAATGCTTGGTTGTATAGGGAGAGGTATTAGCAGAATGCTTGGTTGTATAGGGAGAGGTATTAGCAGAATGCTTGGTTGTATGAGGAGAGGTATTAGCAGAATGCTTGGTTGTATAGGGAGAGTACAGTATTGTACAGAGCGCTGGTGAGACCTCACTTGGAGTATTGTACAGAGCGCTGGTGAGACCTCGCTTGGAGTGTTGTACAGAGCGCTGGTGAGACCTCACTTGGAGTATTGTACAGAGCGCTGGTGAGACCTCACTTGGAGTATTGTACAGAGCGCTGGTGAGATCTCACCTGGAGTATTGTACAGAGCGCTGGTGAGACCTCACTTGGAGTATTGTACAGAGCGCTGGTGAGACCTCACTTGGAGTATTGTACAGAGCGCTGGTGAGACCTCACTGGGAGTATTGTACAGAGCGCTGGTGAGACCTCACTTGGAGTATTGTACAGAGCACTGGTGAGACCTCACTTGGAGTATTGTACAGAGCACTGGTGAGACCTCACTTGGAGTATTGTACGCAGTACTGGAAACCGTATCTCCAGAAGGATATTGATACTTTGGAGAGAGTTCAGAGAAGGGCTACTAAACTGGTTCATGGGTTGAAGGATAAAACTTACCAGGAAAGGTTAAAGCATCTTAACATGTATAGCTTGGAGGAAAGACGTAACAGGGGGGATATGATAGAAACATTTATATACATAAAGGGAATCAACACAGTAAAGGGGGAGAGTATATTTAATAGAAGAAAAACCACAACAAGCGAACAAATTCTTAAATTAGAGGGGCAAAGATTTAAAAATAATATCAGGAAGTATTACTTTACTGAGAGGGTAGTGGATGCATGGAATAGTCTTCCAGTAGAAGTGGTAGAGGTTAATACAGTGAAGGAGTTTAAGCATGCATGGGATAGGTATAAGGCTATCTTAGATATTAGATAAGGCCAGGGACTAATGAAAGTATTACATTACTGAGAGGGTAGTGGATGTATGGAATAGTCTTCCAGTAGAAGTGGTAGAGTTTAATACAGTGAGGGAGTTTAAGCATGCGTGGGATAGGTATAAGGCTATCCTAGATATAAGATAAGGCCAGGGACTAATGAAAGTATTACATTACTGAGAGGGTAGTGGATGTATGGAATAGTCTTCCAGTAGAAGTGGTAGAGGTTAATACAGTGAAGGAGTTTAAGCAAGCATGGGATAGGTATAAGGCTATCCTATATATAAGATAAGGCCAGGGACTAATGAAAGTATTACTTTACTGAGAGGGTAGTGGATGTATGGAATAGTCTTCCAGTTGAAGTGGTAGAGGTTAATACAGTGAAGGAGTTTAAGCATGCATGGGATAGGTATAAGGCTATGCTAGATATAAGATAAGGTCAGGGACTAATGAAAGTATTCAGACATTGGGCAGACTACATGGGATGATCATGAATGGTTCTTATCTGCCGGTGAAACAGTCAGACCCAGTAAAACCTGTTTATATTATTATTATATAGAGATTGGTTTCCATCCCTCAGTATAAGGTGTTTGTTGTGGAGCAAAGAGGTCTTTCTAATCCTGGCCTAAAAGTGAATACTTCTGATATGTACCACTGCGTTTGTCCGGCTTCTGACGTTTAACTAATGTATATTGCGATATTAATTTGCAGGATAGCCAACTTGACAAATAAGATGGGGGTGTGACGTCACAGAATGGGGGGATTGAGCTGCAGTCTCACTATGGTGATGGCCAGAGATCTGCATTAATGTTTTTATCACATGTGTATAAATTAAGATCCTCTGTCTGCAGCATGGAAGGGGTTTTATGTGATTTGGGTCTGACATCTTCCTGATATCTGGTGCAGCTGCTGCAGAACCTCTTCCAAATAGAAGTTTCATTAGACTCTGATAGACACATTGCACAGTTTTATTTCCGAGATTTGAATTCATTGCAGCTTTGGTCAGTATATATATATTTTTCTCATTTTATTTATCCGGTAACAAGTCCCCCCCATGTCAGCAATGTTTCCCCATATACAAGTGGGGGACAAGGTTATGAGATTAGGATGAATTCGGTTGTTCTCCCTGGTTTGGTGCATTTTCCCTGTGTGGCCTTTTCACCCTTTCACACATTGCAAGTAAACCCAGGGCTGGGGGGTCCAGCGGGGGGCTGGGGGGGTCCAGCGGGGGGCTGGGGGTCCTGGGAGAGGAGTCTGTCTGTTGGACAGGGAGACAGTATCCCAGACTTTGGTAAGAAAGCTGAAGAGCTAATGGAGAAAACATTCCTTATACAGAGAAAACAAACTCTGGGCTGATAGAGCCGGCTGCTGATTGGTCCCTTTCTGTAAGCAGGAAGAGAGGAGGAGGAGGGGGGGAGTGCTTGTTACTTGGGTGGTCACCATTGGTAGTGGGTGGTCTGGGACCTAATAAGAGGGCCACAAAAGGCTTCTTGGTGGAGCTGCAGGGATGGTAAGCAGCTGTGTCCTGTAAGAGGAAGGGGGATGGGAATCCTTTACACACTGACTGGTGAATGTATATATAATGTACAGGCCTGTATGGGCGCCTCTGTGTGCATTTAGAGTGTCAGTTCCTTTGAGCAGGGCCTCCACTCTCAGTGAATAGAAACGTGTTGAGTCGTACTGCGCTACAGAATCCGTCAGCGCTTTATTAATGAATAACCATATTCTGCGTCCAAGGCGGAATCCAAACGGGAATATTCCGCTGGCTCAGTGCGGCAGCCTGTCAGCGCAGTGCGTCCGCAGCGCCATACTAAAATACTCCAATGAAGCATACCGTCTGTTTACCCCCACCCCACGGGACCCCGGCAAGAAGGGGCAGTGCTGGCAGGGTAAATATTTAGTCTTCCGTTCCAGTTTTTAAAGGGTAATAAATGTCAATACTGGGGAAATGTTTTGCAGATTACGTAGAAAAAAAACAAAACACTAAATACATTTAGGGGGCTTTAACCCCTTGTGTCCCTGAGGACAGGCTTGGTCTTTTTGGTCTTAAATTCATTTTATTATTAAAGTGAAGGGGGGGGGGGGGGGTGAAGATACAGGGATTTCTAAAGGTATAATTAACCCTTTTAGCTGATCAGATGTACTGATTTATTTTGGTCTAACGGGAATCTGCGGTGTATAAAGCGATATATTTGGCCGCGCAGGACCCCCACAACATGTCAGAAATCATCCTAAAGGCAGAGGGCCTGTCTGATCCCTCGGTCACATTATTACTCCCTGTTTAGTTATATTTATTATGGATTAATTAGGCTTTGATTAATCCATAATAAATAATTACCCTAGGACCCCTCCGAAACTCTGGAGTGCAGGACACGCTGGGTTTTATTCATGAAAGGGGGAAATTGACAAGGGAATTTCAGACTTCAGCCCAAAGTAGCCGAGTTGGAAAAAATCTCCCATTCAGCTGTACTTCAGATTCAGTTACTTTGGCCTTAATTGTGCAATTCCCTGTTTCATGAATAAACCCGCAGGCCGGCAGATGGCGATAGGCTAAAGCTGGCAATCCAGGTGCTGAGCATGATGGGAGTTTAGCTCCGTCATATACACACTGCTTATACTGTGACTGTACAGATTAAAGGGGCTCTGTCACCTAAACACTGCTTATACTGTGACTGTGCAGATTAAAGGGACTCTGTCACCTAAACACTGCTTATACTGTGACTGTGCAGATTAAAGGGACTCTGTCACCTAAACACTGCTTATACTGTGACTGTGCAGATTAAAGGAACTCTGTCACCTAAACACTGCTTATACTGTGACTGTGCAGATTAAAGGGATTCTGTCACCTAAACACTGCTTATACTGTGACTGTACAGATTAAAGGGATTATGTCCCCTAAACACTGCTTATACTGTGACTGTACAGATTAAAGGGATTATGTCCCCTAAACACTGCTTATACTGTGACTGTGCAGATTAAAGGGCTCTGTCACCTAAACACTGCTTATACTGTGACTGTACAGATTAAAGGAACTCTGTCACCTAAACACTGCTTATACTGCGACTGTACAGATTGAAGGGCTCTGTCACCTAAACACTGCTTATACTGCAACTGTACAGATTAAAGGTCTCTGTCACCTAAACACTGCTTATACTGTGACTGTACAGATTAAAGGGACTCTGTCACCTAAACACTGCTTATACTGCGACTGTACAGATTAAAGGGATTCTGTCACCTAAGCACTGCTTATACTGTGACTGTACAGATTAAAGGGCCTCTGTCACCTAAACACTGGTTATACTGAGACTGTACAGATTAAAGGGATTCTGTCACCTAAACACTGCTTATACTGTGACTGTACAGATTAAAGGGACTCTGTCACCTAAACACTGCTTATACTGTGACTGTACAGATTAAAGGGATTCTGTCACCTAAACACTGGTTATACTGTGACTGTACAGATTAAAGGGACTCGGTCACCTAAACACTGCTTATACTGTGACTGTACAGATTAAAGGGATTCTGTCACCTAAACACTGCTTATACTGTGACTGTGCAGATTAAAGGGCCTCTGTCACCTAAACATTGCTTATACTGTGACTGTGCAGATTAAAGGGATTCTGTCACCTAAACACTTGTTTTACTGTGACTGTACAGATTAAAGGGCCTCTGTCACCTAAACACTGGTTATACTGTGACTGTACAGATTAAAGGGCCTCTGTCACCTAAACACTGCTTATACTGTGACTGTACAGATTAAAGGGATTCTGTCACCTAAACACTGCTTATACTGTGACTGTACAGATTAAAGGGATTCTGTCACCTAAACACTGCTTATACTGTGACTGTACAGATTAATGGGATTCTGTCACCTAAACACTGCTTATACTGTGACTGTACAGATTAATGGGATTCTGTCACCTAAACACTGCTTATACTGTGACTGTACAGATTAGTGGGGCTCTGTCACCTAAACACTGCTTATACTGTGACTGTACAGATTAACATATTATGGAAATGATCTGGACATTGTGTTTATGCAAATTAACTACTTTCCATTGGGTAATGTGCATTTGCATAACAAGCCACAAGGTGATGTCATAAACAGGAGACACAGACATATTTAAAACATATATTTCTCTTATATTATGATGATTGACAGCTCTACCCAACAAAAGGGTGGTTTAACCCGCTCCCCCCTGTGACCGTACAGCCTTCAGTGACAGACTGAACCATTCACACTACAAGCGGGGGGTGGTTAAAGTAACAGAGATATATATAGATTTAATACAAAGCCCCCGTGCGTTTTTATGTCGTATCCCCAACGTTTGACTCTGGATCACAATGTGTTTCATGGTCAGAGATTAGGGGGTCACAGGGGCCAATTCTGGGCCATCGCCATGGAGATTCCAGCTGATAGCATGAACCTTGCCCCTCTATAGATCCCCCCTTGCTGCTGCATCTTACTGCTGAATTTCCTGCTTGAGCACAGGTGACGCCTGCAAGCTGTAGAATGTTAGGTTTCCAGTGTGGCAGGGTCAGATCATCCAACTATTTATAGGGCGCAATAAACCTGCTGACCCCCAGGAATAAAGGCAGCAATGCATTTATTTCTTACATTATTTTCATCCCGGACATGTCACAGGCCTTCCCCATAGCAAAGGGTAAAAATAACCCAGGGAGACCATGCATGTGTGTTGTTGGGGGTCTCGCAGCCCCCCTCCTCTCCTTCTGTCCTGTTTATACTAGAACAATCCTCCAGGACATTCATACAACAGACAAAGCCCAGTCTGATGGCTGACTCTCCTTTGGAAAGGATTGTGCATCTGCTGTCAGGGTTTATGGGTTTGGAGAGCATTGATGGGGGGTCTCCTGCTTTGGGTGTGGGGGGGGGGGGGGGGGGGAAGGATTCAGACTTTGTGATTAAACTATTATATCATTACCAATCTCGCTCCTGAAAGAGATTTACATTACAAGATCCCACCAAACCTAGCGCACGATCCTTACCTCTGAATCCCACCTAGCACAGGATCCTTACCTCTGAATCCCACCTAGCACAGGATCCTTACCTCTGAATCCCACCTGGCACAGGATCCTTACCTCTGAATCCCACCTAGCACAGGATCCTTACCTCTGAATCCCACCTAGCACAGGATCCTTACCTCTGAATCCCACCTGGCACAGGATCCTTACACCTCTGAATCCCACCTAGCACAGGATCCTTACCTCTGAATCCCACCTAGCACAGGATCCTTACCTCTGAATCCCACCTAGCACAGGATCCTTACCTCTGAATCCCACCTAGCACAGGATCCTTACACCTCTGAATCCCACCTAGCACAGGATCCTTACCTCTGAATCCCACCTGGCACAGGATCCTTACACCTCTGAATCCCACCTAGCACAGGATCCTTACCTCTGAATCCCACCTAGCACAGGATCCTTACACCTCTGAATCCCACCTGGCACAGGATCCTTACACCTCTGAATCCCACCTAGCACAGGATCCTTACCTCTGAATCCCACCTAGCACAGGATCCTTACACCTCTGAATCCCACCTGGCACAGGATCCTTACCTCTGAATCCCACCTAGCACAGGATCCTTACACCTCTGAATCCCACCTGGCACAGGATCCTTACCTCTGAATCCCACCTAGCACAGGATCCTTACCTCTGAATCCCACCTGGCACAGGATCCTTACACCTCTGAATCCCACCTGGCACAGGATCCTTACCTCTGAATCCCACCTAGCACAGGATCCTTACCTCTGAATCCCACCTAGCACAGGATCCTTACCTCTGAATCCCACCTAGCACAGGATCCTTACCTCTGAATCCCACCTGGCACAGGATCCTTACCTCTGAATCCCACCTAGCACAGGATCCTTACCTCTGAATCCCACCTAGCACAGGATCCTTACCTCTGAATCCCACCTGGCACAGGATCCTTACCTCTGAATCCCACCTAGCACAGGATCCTTACCTCTGAATCCCACCTAGCACAGGATCCTTACCTCTGAATCCCACCTAGCACAGGATCCTTACACCTCTGAATCCCACCTAGCACAGGATCCTTACCTCTGAATCCCACCTGGCACAGGATCCTTACCTCTGAATCCCACCTAGCACAGGATCCTTACCTCTGAATCCCACCTGGCACAGGATCCTTACCTCTGAATCCCACCTTGCACAGGATCCTTACACCTCTGAATCCCACCTGGCACAGCATCCTTACACCACGTCTGACCGATAAACAGTGGCTTGAGGCTATGGCGGTGATAAAATGGCAGCAGGGATTTGTTTGAAGAAAAGGTGGCAATGCCACGTGTGGCTGAAGTCCCCTAAACTAGGACACGGATATACATTTGCAGCTGGTCACATGTTAGTGTTAATCTAATTGGCCCTGAGATTAGTCAAACAAATTGCAAAACAACTTGTATCAAGTTGGAGGAAACTGATATATATCTGGGTTTGAATGTTAAAAAACGTCTGCCATTACTGTAATTAAACTCCAGTGGTGTTGTGTAAAGATATCTGAATCAAGGTCACTATTTGGGTGTTGTTCTTCCTAATTGATTGGATTTGTTAATTTCGGATTGTTTGGGTGTTGTGTTTGGGTGTTGTGTTTGGGTGTCGTGTTTGGGTGTTGTGATTGGGGTAGACATTGTTGTGAAGTCTCTGGGTTTCAAGATCTTTAGAACAGCTCAATATGTATCAGAGGAAGCCCTCTGGCACACGTCACCCTCTGGCACACGTCACCCTCTGGCACACGTCACCCTCTGGCACACGTCACCTTCCGGCACACGTCACCTTCCGGCACACGTCACCCTCTGGCACACGTCACCTTCCGGCACACGTCACCCTCTGGCACACGTCACCTTCCGGCACACGTCACCCTCTGGCACACGTCACCTTCCGGCACACGTCACCCTCTGGCACACGTCACCCTCTGGCATACGTCACCTTCCGGCACACGTCACCCTCTGGCATACGTCACCTTCCGGCACGCGTCACCCTCTGGCACACGTCATCCTCTGGCACACGTCATCCTCTGGGGCAGTCCATATAATCCTTCCCGAGAGGTGACCTGTCCTTCGAGCTCTCTGGGAAATGCTTATCTTTATTCAGACATCTCTCTGTGCTCATTATAAATACATTTCTCTCTTTTACAAACACCGCTGTATTGATAATAAAAAAAAAAAAACAGATTAAAAAAATAAATGTATTATGTTCACAATAAATGTTGCTGTTTTTTAAATTGTTTGACTAATTGTGACTTTTTAATGATAAGAAACTGTACAGAGAAGTTGGTAATTAGGCCTGGATAGCACATGGCTTTGCAAAGCAACACAGACCCCTAAACCGATGTAAGAGGTAACGTCCTGGCATGTTGTTGTCATGCAGAGCTAAAGGCTCCGCAATATACAGCGTTTCTAGGAATTTACATCAATTTCAAAGAGATTTGGTTTCTTTTTCTTTACTTTTATTTTTGCAATCCACTCAATACCCCAAATAATCAGAAGCCTTATAACCCCCTGATTACCAGCGAGGAGAGGATCGTATACTCCTTCAGCATTACATCTATATGTTAATATGTCCTGTGTTACATTTGCCCTCATAATTAAAAGGTATTTTTCATGTTTTATAACTTAAAACAATAAAAAAGTGTTCACCTGGTGATTACCTATGAATGTTCAGCATGTTTTCTGCTCCCTCTTCTACTCTAGCACTGACATCTTGTGTAATTCCTCTGAGGTGCTTCCTCCTCTGCTCTTCTCACTGTCTGTTCGCTCCTTCCTTCTTCACTGCCATTCTTCCTAACTGTTCACATTCATATTCTCCTTATCAATCTCATTCACATTCACAAATACTTTGCTGATTTCAACACTTTTAGAACTTTACCATATAAGCGATTATTACCCCACGGCTCCCACAGTACCCACTTCTGGCTCCCACAATACCCACTTCTGGCTCCCACAATACCCACGTCTGGCTCCCACAGTACCCACTTCTGGCTCCCACAGTACCCACTTCTGGCTCCCACAGTACCCACTTCTGGCTCCCACAGTACCCACTTCTGGCTCCCACAGTACCCACTTCTGGCTCCCACAGTACCCACTTCTGGCTCCCACAGTACCCACTTCTGGCTCCCACAGTACCCACTTCTGGCTCCCACAGTACCCACTTCTGGCTCCCACAGTACCCACTTCTGGCTCCCACAGTACCACTTCTGGCTCCCACAGTACCCACTTCTGGCTCCCACAGTACCCACTTCTGGCTCCCACAGTACCCACTTCTGGCTCCCACAGTACCCACGTCTGGCTCCCACAGTACCACTTCTGGCTCCCACAGTACCCACTTCTGGCTCCCACAGTACCCACTTCTGACTCCCACAGTACCCACTTCTGGCTCCCACAGTACCCACTTCTGGCTCCCACAGTACCCACTTCTGTCTCCCACAGTACCCACTTCTGGCTCCCACAGTGCCCACTTCTGGCTCCCACAGTACCCACTTCTGGCTCCCACAGTACCCACTTCTGGCTCCCACAGTACCCACTTCTGGCTCCCACAGTACCCACTTCTGGCTCCCACAGTACCCACTTCTGGCTCCCACAGTACCCACTTCTGGCTCCCACAGTACCCACTTCTGGCTCCTAATCTTTTTTTGCTTGTTTTACATAGATCTGTATGGGAGAACCATTCCCCTGGCTCCTAGTAATAATTACCAGGTTGGCTCCTGAATAAGCTTATCTGGTTATAAAGTCCTGACGACCTGTGTGTGTCCTGACTCCACTCAGATCAGACTGTTTTATGTCATTTCTTTTGTGGGTTTTGTAACTCGTGAGATTGTCCATGTTGTGTGTTTTGTTGTCTGCGACTCTTATTGACAGGAGAATTAATGTGGAAGGGGCCAATGTGTTGGCGATGGCTACACACCCTCTACACAGAAAAACATAGGACATCTGAGGACAAAGGAACTAGCTGGGGGCGAGAGATTTGGAAAGGGAAATAATATAGGTGGGGCCAGGTTTACACTCATCAAATCTGTAATCATTCCTGCTTCACATCCACATCACGCTCATCCTCTTCATTGGGGGGGGGACGACCCCTGGGGATCATTATAAATGTTCTATTAGATATTAGCCACCTCATCCTGAGGGTGATGGCAGTTGCTGTCTATCAGAGCTGGAGGGCTGCTGTGTCAGTGAGTGGTATCTGTGTAAGAATTTCGGGGGGCTTTCTCATGATAGAGGGAAACTGAGAAGGGAATTTCAAACTTAAGGCCAAAGTAGCTGAATTGGGAGAATTTCTTTAAACTCTGCTGCTTTGGCTTTGAGTTTGAATCCTCGCCCTCCTCGCCCCCTGTATCATGCATAAAGCCTGTGATGTTTGACTAATGGGCGATAGTTTGCATTTAGGGCCTTTGGGTTAATGTCTCACCGATCCCAGCCTCCTGATTCCTGCTCCAGTAAGGTGTGTGAGTCTGGCACAGACTCCGAGGCTCTGGCACAGTGTGTGGGGTTTTGCTGTTAAGTACTTGTTATCACATCTGCTGCTGCAGAAACACAGGGATCTGTTGGGTGGAAATATTTCCTGTTTAAACTTGACTCGAGGTGGGAAAACGAACTGTTTGTGCCGCTGCTTTCCCCCCAGACAGTGGATTGCTTCACGTTTGCAGCAGCAGATCAGAGACTGACAGATATAATGCTGCCGGGAGATATTCTGCTCATATAATATATTCCTTTTTTTACACATTTTTTTTTCCCTGTGAGCAAATTTTATTATTAATGACGCAGCCAATCCAAACACCCCCCAGGGTGGAAATACTCAGCCATGCAACACCTTCCTGATGTTTACAGACCAGCCCCACATGTCTGAGTGTTATTCTGTCGATTACACGCGTGTGAGTCTGCTCAGGAAATTTCAGCAATTCCATGACTGCAGTCAAGCAAGCTGCGCTACACTGCAGTTATGGTGCGATACACATAGCGACTGTTTAGGGGGGCTGATAAGGGGGGGGGCCGGATAGACAGTGACTGCACTCATTGACGGCTATAGTGCTTCACCCGGGATTGCAGCAAAGGATTCTGGGTAGAGATATTACAAGGCTTGGTAAATATTCCCCTGCTTGGCGTTAGTCAGCCTGCTGGTAGAGTAGTATTTATTCTGTGGGCCCAGTCTTATTGCAGAGTCCTGGGTGTGATGGGTTTGTATGAAGCAGGACTGGGTACATTACAATAATACTTTCAGCAGGATATACTGTACTTACGCGAATCTAATGCGCACCTTTTTTCACCAAATTGTGTCTCCAAAATTTGAAATGTGCATTAGATTCATGTAAATGCGTTAGTTTGTACCAGGGTTTGGTGGAAGATATTCCCTTAACCTCCCTTGTGTGTTTTTCTCACAGCGCTCTGGGATTTGTTCTTAATCACCCTCGATTTGTATTGATTAGGAAATCCTGATAACGCGTAAAGCGCTTTTCGTTTATGTCTTTTATTTAATGTAAGGCGAGGAGCTCTGTCTGATAGCAGCCCTGGCCTGGGCTTGGCATCACCTGAAGGAATCAGTAAATATAGTAAATATTTGGCTCTCTAGGGCTGTGCTCTGAGGGACATGGACCCTCACACGGCTCTGACCCTCTCGGGTTTGGTACAATTAAAGCCCCGTCTTCCTGTGCTTGGCTGGCTCCATCTTACACGCTAGGCTGTGCGTGGGAGTTTGTAGCCCCAGAAATGAGTAAAACACCCAGGCTGAATCACATGCTGAACAGATGAAGGATGACTTCTCAGCCTGGGTGGTCCAGATGGGTGAAAGGAGACAGTAGAGAGATATAAGGGTCTGGCCCCTTGTAATTAGTAAAAACTTTCAACCCCATTCAACCCTCGTCTATTCATAGCACAGATTAGAGGGGAGAATGGTTAGTGCCACGCTAGCCGCCAATACTGAGTCCCCATCACAGCCGGAACAATCAGCAGGGGATAGGCTTCATCAGTCCTGTTCTGTGTTATTGGACTACAACTCCTATCATCCTGAAGCAGCAGCTACAGAGCTGGCATTTCTGACACTGGCTGGACCTGCAATGAAACAGGTTCTCACAGACTGAAATGCCCCCAATAGCATCTTCAGTGGGGGGGGGGGGGGGGGGGGGAGAGTTCACCTCTTCCCTTCCTCCTCCTCGCTCTGCGTCCCCCCCTTTTCCTAGCCCCTGCTTTCCTCGTTTGAAGTTCATCTCCCTGGTCCCACTGCCTCCTCTTTTCATGTCTGTCCCCCGGGTTAATTAGGAAGTTGAAATTCCTGAGCCGATCTCAATGTGCTTTGAAGCATCTAACCTCCATCATTGCTTCAAACTAGTGCTAATGACTAAAAACTTTCTTTCTTCTTTACAAAATACGCAAGTGGCGCGGTGAATCCCCCCTGGCCGCTCCTGGGGGCTCCGCTCCTGGGGGCTCCGCTTCTGGGGGCTCACTGCGACAGTCAGGAGGGAGTGCAGAAGGGGTCATGATGGATTGCTAGCTCTGCGGGGAAGGGGTTTGTGTCATATAACATGCGTTACATCGACCCCGTCACTATTGAGCCTGCGCGCCCCAAGGGATCTGTAAAATCATTCTCTTTAATTAATAATGCTTTGTAAGGTGCAGGTTTTTACTGGTGTCATCAGTAATATTGGCAAGAAACAATAAACATGTGTCATTAGATATTGATACCCGTTCTGTGATTAATGTTAATGCTATGATTAGCCATCATCATAGGAAATGTAATTCCCAAAACATCTATAGTGCCATGGTTAGCTGTCACTGTCTTAGTGAGTTGCCAGGATGCCTGTGTCTCTTCTCACCTGTACCTGTCTTCTCTTGCAGCGGGGAGCAGGGTGAGTGAGGAGCTCTGCTACACCAAGGAGAAGCTTGGTGAGGAGTCAATGTACACGTCTCAGATGCTGATCCAGACTCCGAAGAAAGAAGGAATGAATATCCTG